>OY720022.1:18444359-18838208 GCA_963082485.1 Eudonia mercurella
AGTTAAGTCAGCCGACATAAGCAGCTTCACTGCAGGCAGTCCGGTTAGTTACTCCCTATGTGTAACGCCATTGTTAGTACCGCGCCTCCTAGGCCACGCCATGGAGGCGCGCGTTCCGATAGCCTTCGCGGTCCGCAAGACCAAAGGCAAACCCCAGGGGTCGTTTACTGGGTCGGTCTTCCTCCTTGTAAGAGGAGAAGGCCAGCCCCAGATCCACGGAATCTGTGTGCAGATTTTTCCCCTGGGTAAACAAAAAAAAAAAAATGTAAATAAATATTCTTCTTCTTCTTCTTCTCTACACTAACAACGGGTATCATTACTGACCCTAAGCAAGACCCTCAGTAATATTGGTGACCTGCGACAGAAAAATAGAAGAACACGGTAGCTGTAGTCTCAGCCACAAAGAACATGGATTCGACGATGGCAAGCCCTCAATTTGACTTTTTAACGAAACAAATTGAAAAATTATCACTCGAAATCGCCGAACTACGCTCCAGTCGCAAGCCGTATCGCCGTCCCTTTCACTCACAACATCGTCGCTCCCGCTCTCGCTCGAAGACACCGGCCTACATGAAACGCAAGCCGGGTGACGCAAACTGGGAATGCTACTACCACCATCGCTACGGTGACAAAGCGAGACGATGCACATCACCATGCTCAAGAAAGAAATCGGAAAACTAGAAGAAACATCGACTATGGCGGGCGTCGGTGTTCCCAACATAGCAAGCAACCGCCTATGCGTTTTCGACATCAGCACTAGAGAGCGATGCCTCGTGGATACCGGAGCAGATTTATCCGTTTTGGCGGCCAGAGACAAGAAAAAACACGTCCCATCAAAGTATAATTTATACGCGGCGAACGGCACACCGATAAGTACCTACGGCGAGCGAACACTACAACTCAACCTAGGACTTCGACGTAACTTTCGTTGGACATTCATTATCGCTGATTTCAAGACTTCGATACTGGGAGCCGACTTTCTTCACCACCACAAACTACTAATAGACTTGCACCACAGAAGACTCATCGATAACGTCACTCAACTCTCCGTCAACGCGATTGAAGTGACTACATCGCAGCCGACTGTCCGCGTGTTACACCAACAACAAAGTTACTCTGACATCTTATCTCGCTATCCAGATGTACTTCGACCGATGTCACTGAAGAACCCACCGAAACACGACGTTATTCATCACATTGAGACGACCGGTCCGCCACTCGCCGCGCGCGCACGCCCTCTACCGCCCGATAAGTACAAAGCTGCGAAGGAAGAATTTGAGCGCATGTTCCGGACCGCTACCCGATACCGCGCATACAAGATTTCACCTATTTACTCCATGGCAAGAAAATATTTACGAAGCTCGATATCAAAATGGCATACTTCTGGATCCCAATAAAAAAAGATGCACCGAAGACAGCAATAATAACGCCCTTCGGGCTCTTCGAATTTAACTGCATGACGTTTGGCTTACGCAACTCCGGCCAGACGTTCCAGAGATTTATGCACGAAGTACTTCGAGGCCTAGATGACTTCGTATTCTGTTTCGTCGACGATCTGCTAATCCACTCAAGCTGCGAAGAAATCCACAAGAAACACTTAGAACAAGTTCTGCAACGCCTAAACTCGTACGGTGTCACTTTAAATATCGATAAGTGCGAGTTCGGCAAAGACAAGATTCAATTTCTCGGCTACGAAGTTTCGCAAGATGGAATCAAACCTACACAAGAACGAACAGAAGCAATTTCAAATTATCCAAAGCCGCATACAGTACAAGACCTAAGAAGATTCCTCGGTATGATTAACTTCTATCGCGACTGCCTACCACATCAAGCCGAGCACCAACATGAATTAAACAAGTATTTACATAACACAAAGAAAAACGATAAGACTAATATTCAATGGACACCTGAAGCAGAAGCTGCATTTGAAAAGTGCCGACATAGCATTCTCGAAGCCACCACGCTCACACATCCAGTTCTGAACGCTCCGCTATGCTTGATGACCGACGCTTCGGACCGCAGCCTCGGCGCAGTACTTCATCAGAAAATCGACAACGCTTGGAGACCACTCGCTTTCTTCTCAAAAACAATGAGTGAGACGCAACGCCGCTACAGTGTATACGATCGCGAGTTACTAGCGATGTATGCAGCTGTCAAACATCTTCTTCGACTCATCGAAGACAGCAACGTCACGATATGCACAGATCACAAGCCATTGTCTTACGCGCTAACTCGACCGTCCAACAGCAGCGACACCCCGCGGAGAGAACGCCAACTACATTTCATTAGTCAATTTTGTACTAACATCCAGTACATTTACGGCGAAGACAATTAAGTGGCCGACGCTATCAACGACGATGTCAAGAATCGAAGAAATACATCAACATACATCGATAATAGATTACAACAAATTAGCACAAGACCAAGCCTCTGATGAAGAACTAAGAACACTGAAAACGAAAAAGCATGTAGGGACCATGCGATAACGTTTTGTGTTGCGTAAGCATTCCCACCGCGTGGCGAAGCTAACAGCGGCGGTGGAACGCGAGTCGTATTCCGGGGCCCATTAGAGTCGCACTATAGCATTAAGGTTAACTATCGTGTATACGCACCATTTGTATAAAGTGAAAATAAAAGACAGTGTTATTGCTATATAGACTTTATTATTTACCAACACCTAGAGTAACCTTAAACTGGTGACCCCGAGCGTTTAAATAATAATATAGTGGAAATTAAGGTGAACTGTAATAGTGCGAAGTGACCGGAAGCGACTCCCTGCAGTGCCAATAATTATAAGCAGGTAAAATGGCAAGGAAAGAAGATCCGGCGGGCGCGGGCGTGTCAACCATATCTTTGACGACGCGTATCCCAGAGTTCTGGACAGATCTACCCAGACTTTGGTTCGCGCAGTTTGAGGCCGCAATGAACCCGCAAAAACAAGGGGACGACTGCAAGTTCCAGTTGACTGTGGCAAAGCTGGGGCGGGACGCCCTGCAGCAGGTTGCTGACATTATTTACTCACCGCCAGAGTCAAACAAATACGGGTGCATTAAGGAGCGACTGTTGCAGATCTTTGAGGAGTCACCAGAACGCCAATTCCAGCGGTTAGTGGAGGAAATGGATTTGGGAACCCAGAAACCAACCCAGCTCCTAAGGAAAATGAAGGAGCTGGCGCGAAACTGCCAGGCTGGTGACGAAACCGTTCAAAAGTTATGGTTAGCGAGACTCCCAGCAGCAGTGCGATCGGTTTTGACAGTGAGTCAGGATCAGAAGCTAGAGAATCTAGCAGGCATGGCAGATAAAATTATAGAGAATACTCAACAAGGCCAATGGATGGCGGAAGTGGCGTCAACGAGCTCCAACAACCCGGTGGATACCAACTCGATGGCGGAACTCTTGAACAAGCTAGTGGTGGAGGTAGCAGCCCTGCGGCAAGAAGTTCGAGGTAACCCACCAACAGCCCGGTTTGCTAGAGGGAGACCAAGTTATAGGGGCAGGCCATTCAGACAGAGGTCCCCGAGTAGGACTCCGTCGAGCCCAGATTGGTTGTGCCGGCATCATTTCCGGTACGGGACACGGGCAAGCAGGTGTGAGCAACCCTGCAATTGGAAAAGTAGTCCGGAAAACTAAGGGCGGCGAGCTCCAAAGGGACGGGAATTGACATCGCCGCGTTAGAAAATCATCGTCTCTGCGTGCTAGACTGTAAAAGCAGAATGAGTTTTTTAGTGGACACAGGCGCAAACATTTCGGTCGTCCCAGTGTCATTAGTGAGTAAAGATCATGTAAGTGATAACGTGACCTATAAACTGTTCGCGGCTAACGGGTCAGAAATAAAAACTTTTGGAGTGATTTCGTTAGAATTAAATTTAAGATTAAGAAGGTCATTTAGATGGAATTTTGTTATTGCAAACGTCAGTCAACCGATCATAGGGGCTGATTTTCTAAATAACTTTAAGTTAATTGTTGATATTAGCGCTAAGAGACTTGTGGACAAAGTTACAAACTTAACTTCAATAGGGTCATTACAGGAGTGTAAAAATACATCGATTAATACCTATGAGCAAAATGGCCTCTGTTTTGATATTTTAAAAGATTTCCCGGAAATTACAAAGCCTCTTAATTTTAAAGTTAAGCCAAAACATCATGCATATCATTTTATAGAAACGTCAGGACCTCCCGTGTACGCGAAGGCAAGGCCGTTACCGCCAGAAAGGTATAAATTAGTTAAGGAAGAATTTCAGAAAATGCTCGAGATGGGGATCTGCAGGCCATCTAAGAGCGCGTGGGCCAGCCCGCTCCATGTAGTCCCAAAGAAAGACGGGCAAATCCGTCCCTGCGGTGACTACCGGCGACTGAACGCGGCAACCAAGCCTGACAGGTACCCCATCCCACGACTGCAAGATTTCACTTTCGGGTTGACAGGTAAAAGTTTTTTTTCGAGAATCGATGTAAATAGAGCATTTCACAATATTTTTGTAAACCCGGACGACATAGAAAAAACGGCGATAATCACGCCGTTTGGACTTTTTGAATTCACGAGAATGCAATTTGGCCTTTGTAATGCGGCACAGACGTATCAACGTTTCATGGATAACGTGGTTTTACGAGGCATCGAACAGATAGATGACGCGAACGGAGAAAAGTCACAAATCTCATGTTACATCGATGACGTCATCTGTGCCAGTAGCTCAAAAGAAATTCAATTAAAACATTTAAAACTAATTTTTCAACGTTTTGAAGATTATGGGTTGACTATAAATGTAGCTAAGTGTGTTTTTTTACAGAACGAAATCGAGTTTTTAGGGTACCACGTGACCACAGAGGGCATAAAGCCCTTAGAAGAAAAAGTAAGGGCCATTGAAGATTTCCCGCGCCCGGAAACAGTCGAGGAGCTAAGGCGGTTTCTGGGTATGATAAATTTCTATAGATTACATTTAGTTAAGGCCGCAGAGCAGCAAAGTGAGCTGAATAAGTTCATACACAGCGCGAAGAAAAAGGACAAAACCAAGATTGCATGGACCGAGATAGCAATCAACGCGTTTGAGCAGTGTAAGGTAAGCCTTAAAAGCGCCGTTACCTTAGCGCACCCAGTGGACAATGCACCTCTATCAATGATGACAGACGCGTCAAATTCAGGCGTAGGGTCGGCTCTACAGCAATGGAACGGTAAGTCATGGACGCCCTTAGGTTTTTATTCAAAGAAATTGACGCAGGCGCAGATGAAATATAGCACCTATGATAGGGAGCTGTTAGCCATATATATGTCAGTACAGTACTTTAGGAATATGATCGAAGGCCGCAAATTAGTTATTTTCACAGATCATAAGCCGTTAGTTTTCGCATTTAATAAATCAAACAATGATAAGGATATACCTAGGAGAATTAGACAGTTGGCATACATAAGTGAGTATTCGACAGACATACGTCACATAATCGGAAATAATAACATTGTAGCGGACACTTTGTCAAGAATAGAAACAATCAGTTGCCCAACGTCGCTCGATTATGCAGAATTAGCAACCGCACAGGAATCGGACGCCAGATTACACTACTGCGAAACGAGGTTAGCGATAAGGCACGAGTTCAATTTAAAGAGTTTGTTGTGCCTAATTCATGTTATAAAATTTATTGCGAAGTCTCAACAGGAAACATCAGACCATACATCCCAGAAACGCTTAGGAAGGCAGCGTTCGATGCGATTCATAGCGTTAGCCACCCGGGAGTGCGTACCTCTAGGAAGTTAATCGCAGAAAGATTTTTTTGGCCAGGGTTAAATAGAGACGTCGGGACCTGGGCTAAAACCTGTATAGAATGCCAGCGGTCAAAAGTATCGCGGCACACTATTTCAGACTTGTGCCAGTTTCAACCTTGTGAAAAATTCGAGCACGTGCATATTGATATAGTAGGGCCTTTACCAACAACGCAAGAGGGATTTAGATATTGCGTAACTCTCATAGATAGGTTTAGTAAATGGCCAGAGGCGTTCCCGGTGCACACCATTACGGCAGAAGTAGTAGCGAAAGTTATCTACGAAGGGTGGATTTGTAGATTTGGCAGCCCTAGAAGCATCACAAGCGACCAAGGCCGCCAATTTGAGAGTGACTTATTCGTAAATTTAATGAAAATGTTAGGAATAAAAAAGAGTAGAACGACCCCTTATCATCCCCAATGCAATGGGATGATTGAACGGTGGCACCGTAGCATGAAGGCAGCCTTAATGACAAGATTAGTAAATACGTCGTGGAGGGACGAATTAAGGGCAGCAATTCGAAGCGACTCCGGCATAAGTGCATCGCAACTAGTTTATGGCCAAGGGATTCGGCTGCCAGGCGATTTCTATGCAAAAAGTACAGAGGGTGTGGCAAGCGAACATGTATACCTCGATCAGTTGCGTCACACGTTTAATTCACTTAGACCTACCACGGTAAGTCACCCTAATAGTAGAAAAATATTTGTGCATCCTGACCTAAAGACAGGTAAGTTTGTGTTCATCAGGAACGACACGGTACGGCGGCCATTACAGCAACCGTACGACGGGCCGTACGAAGTAACTAAAAAGGAAGATAAATATTATACGGTGCGATTGCCTAATAGACAGGTACAAGTATCTATCGATAGGTTAAAGCCAGCGTACGTGTTAGGGAGCTCGCCCACGAGCGACAATCGCTGTGCGATTATTTTGTAGTACAATATGGAACATATAGAATTCAATACTTCAACGCCCACCGGCTACAAAAAGTCGCTCTAGAACAAAATCGCTGCCTCCCGGGCGACGCGATTGTCGATCTCAAATGGAACGTTCGGAAATGTACCTAGCAACGCAGACGCGCACTACTCAGCGACAGTCGGCCGCGTACTCTAGCTAAGGAAGGGCGTGCCTTGCTTGACAATGGGTATCGATATCGACATTTTAATCGAAGAAGTAGAAAAGCGGCCTGCCTTATACGACACAGGATTGCAAGAATATCACGATTGCAATAAAAAGAAGTCTTAGATCCAAAGTCCAAAGTCTTAGATCAGCATGACGAATATGAAATAATCTCTTTAGTAATCTCTGAGTAATTATTGGATCAACCCAGAACCTTCTTTTTTTGAAGTGAAAACTTCTTTAGCGGCGTTGTGCACTTTTTTTGGAATGGGTAAAAAATGTTAAACTCGCGTCAGGACACGTGACCGTCAGGCGCGACTGTTTCAGGCAACGTTCGAAAGATGGCGCTGCTAGTTCTCCAAGCATGACTGTGCTTCTACAAATCTTATAAGGTTATCCCAGCTGCCGACAGATGGCTCTAAACTTCAATTATTTTTATCTCTTGTACGAACAAAACTATTACAATTTCTGATATTATAGAAAATATACAAAAAATGAATGACAGGGTTTGTATGTACGATCAAAGAGAACTTTTTTATTTTGATAGCTTTAGAAATGCCAAAACGACTTCTTCTTTGGTGTGCATGAATCTTTGAAATGTCTACTGTATACCTACTATTTAGAAAGGACTATATTATACTACTATAGGCATATACATATTACCACTACTATAGGCATATATGAATATATTACCGAAAAAAGCAACGCGACTTATAGTTGCGGTTGATAAAATAGAATAGAATATTTTATTTGCTAAGAATATGGTTGGTATTACAAAAAGTTGGTCATATTTTTATAGTTTCACATATTCTGCCATGTATACATGCAAAGTTTATAATAATAACTTTTTAATGTAATATAAATTGTCATGTTTGTGTACGATAGCCCAATAAATAAATATTGTATTCTACCACATAAATGAGAGTACTTTTATACTGATAATTAAAGCAATTCGTGCAAAATTATTCCCTAACCATTCCAAAATATCAAAAATGCACAACGTTAATATTCAAGTTTTCACTTCTGCCGGCACTCCCAGAGTGCAACCAGTCGGTTTTTTTCTTCTGTTCCTCAAATATAACCAGACACACACCTTTCTATATAAATCCAACTTCATCTATAAATTCATGACGTGTACTTCCCACGATAGCCAGCGACAATGTGACGCAAGTGTGCGTTGAGTCGCTCACAAAATCGCTTACAAAAGTCGCCGAAAAAGTAGTTGCGATTTTGTGAGCTACAAAAAGTAGTACGTGGGCGAGCAGCCTTAAGCGAGAGTTCGAGCTCAACGGACAGCAGTACGTCATCTCAATCAGATGACAAAATAGGTAACGATAGTAAGATTTGTCCGGAAATACCTATCCCAGAGCAGACAAAGCTAGTAGATAAGGTAACACGAAGCGGGAGGACGGTAAAGCGCCCCGTCCGTTTTGAGTAATATATATTTTTATGATAAGTAATTAATGTAAGTACGTTTTAGGTAAAGGGCAAACTAGTTTGTGCATCCATACGCGGCGTTACCAAGGTTGGCTTACTGTAGGGCCTAGCGCTGTTTGTTTGATGTATTGCAGAGTAAGTCGCCTTGGTGACTACCTATTGGATTAGTTTCGTGTTTCCCTTAAGGGACACCTTCAAGACGGCGCCCCAAAGATGGGTGGTCGCAAAAGTAGTTTTTTTTAGGCATAGGTATTGATAAATTTTTTTATTCTACATAGGTACGTGTTATTAGTAAAAATGTAAAGCCAACTTACTGAAAGAATATTTTACTGCGGCATTAGCGATGTAAGTAGGTTAAAGTTTGTATCTAGGTCCACAGACATAAGCGGAAATCTGAATTATGACATGTCAGATTGTTTCTAAGCTAGGTAATGAAGAGCATTTCTACGTAAAGATTGGATTTAGACGCTCATTTTGTTAATTCATTGCGTTCGATAAAGATTAGTATCGAAGCACCGATTTGTTGTTATTTCAAAGTAATGGGAAATTACCAAAGCAAAGACTCTACAATGGTGGCACAAGCTAATATATTGACTGGTTCTGTAGAAACAAAGTTAAATTATTTTGGAGTGGCAGTTATAGTCATCGCGATTATACTGGGACTCATGCTGTGTTACGCATTGAGAATGCAATGTAGAAAAACTTCAGGTCGTGGCTGCGTAAGGAAGTGGTTAAGGTGACACCGGAAATCAAGGTCCACTCGACTACACCTCAACCACGAGAGGAATATTAGTGTTGAAGACTATTCTTAATTAATGTTGTGTGTAAAATGTGTTGTTAATCTTTTTGGCTAAGTCCGTAAAGTGCGTAAGTACAAGTGTTATGTAAGTACTATGTTCATAATGTAACGAATATGTAGTGAGATATGACCCCATGGCATAAATGAGTATAATAAAAAGCCCCAAAAGAGAGGCGCATCTGTATTAGTTATAAAATTAATCTAAAAGTTAACTATTTAGGTATAGATATGTGTTCCAAGTGTCAATTGTAATAATGTGTTTCGTTTTGTCGTGATAATAATTCCGTGCAACACAAGTACCTACGAGTAGTTACGTAATCGCAGGCGACACGGCGGCGCCGTTCGGTATGCGCCGATTCAGCAGTTGAAGCGAAGCACATCGCGCTTTAAAAAGGGCATTGTGTTGCACGGCAATTATGTAGATCACCAATATGTTTCTATTTTTTATGTTTTTTGATTTTTAAAAAAGGGGGGGATGAGTGTAGGGACCATGCGATAACGTTTTGTGTTGCGTAAGCATTCCCACCGCGTGGCGAAGCTAACAGCGGCGGTGGAACGCGAGTCGTATTCCGGGGCCCATTAGAGTCGCACTATAGCATTAAGGTTAACTATCGTGTATACGCACCATTTGTATAAAGTGAAAATAAAAGACAGTGTTATTGCTATATAGACTTTATTATTTACCAACACCTAGAGTAACCTTAAAAGCATCTCAAGTTCGCATCTATTACGCTGCCCGATGCCGAACAACCAATCACATGCGAGATAAATACGCCGCATATTCGTCCATACCTACCGCAAGCTTAACGCTACGCTGCATTCAAAGCGCAACACGAACTAAGCCACCCGGGAGTCAGAACAACAAGAAAAATTATGAAGACGAAATTCTTTTGGCCTGCAATCAACAAAGATGTTGGATACTCTACAAAGTCGTGCATCGGATGTCAACGCGCAAAAGTACACCGACACGTTATCAGCCCTCTCGGCGAGTTTCCGCAATCAAAGAGATTCGAGCACATCCACATCGATATCGTTGGCCCGTTACCGCCATCGCACGACTACCGATACCTAGTAACAATAATCAACCGTTGCTTGGAGTGGCCAGAAGCTATACCTACTCGCGACATATCAACGGAAACGGTCGCAAAGGCCATCTACAAAGGCTGGATTACGAGATTCGGATGCCCACTACGCGTCACGACAGATCAAGGACGCCAGTTCGAGTCTTCGCTATTCAACTCACTTATGAAGATGTGTGGTGTCTCCCGCATAAGAACGACTGCATTTCACCCTCAAGCAAACAGGCAAGCTGAGAGATGGCATCGCATACTTAAAGCCGCGCTTATGGCTAAGAGCGCGCGGACAAACTGGAGCGAAGAACTACCTACTGTACTACTCGGACTACGAACAGCTATACGCAAAGACAGCAACGCGAGCCCAGCGCTGATGACGTACGGAACAACAATCCGAGTTCCGTCAGATTTTTCGTACCTACAAATTCGAAGATTGAAGACGCCGAATTAGTTCGCCGACTCACTGAAACAATGTCGATGATAACATTGATAACACATGTCAAGAAATCGCACACGTCGAGTCATCGCACGTTCATTTATAAGGACTTAGCAACGTGCAGCCATGTTTTCGTGCGCAACGATACTGTCCGAGGCTCGCTAGTACCTCCACATGACGGTCCATTCGAAGTACTTCACCGTGCGGACAAGCATTTCAAGCTACAGCTACCACTGCGCACGGCGACTGTGTCAATCGACCGGCTGAAGCCAGCGCATCTGTACAACGACGCTACAACGGCAGAGCCTAATAGCAACACTCCGCCTGCGGTACCAGCTCCACCTCCTCCATCGTCATGTCCGGCCGCGAGCAAGACATACACCACAAGATCTAGACGCACAAACAAGCCAAGCGTACGCATTGCTTAAGGGGGAGTACTGTGGCAGCACAACAGTTGTACCAATGTCCATACTAAGACGCGGACCAATCACAGCGCAGTACAACACGATAGGTACTATAGAATGTTTGTAATAGGTACTATAGAAGCGCTAGTTGCGATATCATGTTTTAGTACTTTAGTAAGTTTCAATTCAATTCAGTTTTCATCGACACCACAGTCTCAGTTCGTTCGCCGCGTACGCACGTACGCTCGCGCGCTCGGCCTGTTCCGTTTGTTTTTTACTTGGTCCCTTTTTACTGTGTACCGGTAAGGCTCCGGTGCACAGTACGTCGCGTTATAGCGCTCTCGACGCAACTTTCATTGCGGGAGCGCTACCCTTCGCCGTTTCACAGCGATAACTGTCATTGAAAGACTACGCTTAGTAGCCGACTGGTGGATACCTAACGGTGACAACTAAACCAGTTGGGGCACTGACCCGGCTGCCCTCCTGACCCTCCTGGGGGGAAAACACTCCGGAAGAGTTCTGGCAAAGTTGGCCTTGGGGGATCTCCTAGTCAACTCAGAACTATTAGCTACACTTTCAGTTTAGGGACAAACACACCCTACGGTGAATTGATTTTCACCGGAGGACACACCTAGGGCCATTCAGGCAGTAGGTTCTTTTCAAACACACGCCTCCCTGCCTGTGGCGGGGAGGGTCTGACACATACACACGCATCTTAGCCATTGCACTCCGGCTAAGATGGAGCTCGAGGTGATAGAGCTCTTGCTAGGGCAAAGTCACCCCGAGGCGTATGAAGTCCTTAAGACTGCCCATCACAACAAGTTGTCCTCCCCCGCGTCCACCCCGCGCCCCTCGCCCTACGCGAAGCCCATACAAGTGCTTTCCGGGCACTTTGTCCCCACGCCCACCGCGCATCTAAACATTAGGCCCATCATTCGGATGGATCAACCCGCGTCCCCGTCCGCTCCCGAAATGGAGATGGAGGTCTGTCCCTCCGCCTCCAAAACTATCCCTCCCGTCTCGGACTCCGAGCCCGACGATGTTGTCACGTCGGACTACGAAACAGTCACCCGCAAAGGGAAGCGGGCCCGTAAGGCCGCCCCTCCCTCTGTCCCTCCGCCTAAGGCCGCTAAATCCAATAGCGCGCCCTCTTCCCGTCCTTGCTCCCCGAGGCCCGAGCCGAGCCAGCCGCGCAAGGAAAAGAAGCCCCCTCCGCTCTATATCCAGACCACCAAGGACTGGGTTGAACTTTCGCGTTCTCTGAAGGCGCGTCACAACATTATCCCTCTAAAAATTCGCCTCATTAAAGGCGAAACCGAGATGATAAAAATTAATCTTGCTACCTCGACTGAATTCCGCCAATGCACGGCGTTTTTCCGCTCACTTAACGTGCCTTTCCCCACGTTCTCGCTCCCCGAGGAGCGAGTACTCTCCGTCGTTATCCGCGGTCTTCCCACGGATTGGGACCCTAAGGTAGTGCTGGACGACCTTAAGTCGCAAGGCTACCCTGTCCTTGAAGTGACCCGGATGCTCGGCAAGGACAAAGCCCCTTTACGCCTCCTAAAGGCACAGTTAGAAAATACCCCCGAGGGTAAATCCATTTTTGACGTAAAGTCCATTGTAGGCTTCGATGGCCTATCGATCGAGGCCCCTCACAAGCGTGGCATTGTAGGTCAATGCCACAAATGCCAACGTTACGGGCATGCCGCCCGTAACTGCTTCGGCCGTCCCCGATGCGTTAAGTGCCTGGGTGACCATGGCACTGAAGCGTGTTCAAGGCCTAAAGCGCCGGTTCCCGACGACCCGCCCGGTTGCGTAAACTGCGTCACTTTGGGACACACCGCGAACTATCGCGGCTGCCCCAAAGCGCCGCGTAGTAACGCCAACCGCGGGTCGGGACCGCGACGTAACCCCGCGACTCGCGCCCCTCCGCCTTCGCAGATCGCGAAAGTCTCGCTCCGCCCCGCCACCTTACCACCGCCCCGCAACCCGTGGGCCACCCCGCGGGCTTCCCAGCCCGCGGCTCAAGCCCCCGCGACAGACTCGCTTGTCGACTTTCCTGCGACTGGCCCGGCTCGTGCCCCACAACCGCTTCCGGCTGAAACTCCAATGGAGCAAAGCCCTCCCGAGGCCCCTCAGGCCACGGCCCCTAAGGCCAAAGCCCCTAAAGCTAAAGCCACTAAGGCCAAGGCTACTAAGGCCTAGCCCCGTAAGCCAAAACGGCAAACCCCCGCCCCTAAGGCTGCCCCTAAACCCAAATCCAACGATCGCCCGCAACACCCGTTCGCCGCGACCGTAGGTTCCCTCCCAATCACCTTCTCATCCATCTCTACGGTTGTCGAACTTGTAAAGATTTATCGTTACAAGGACGAGATCGTGGAGGTGGATAGGAAGTTGCGCGAAGCCGCCTCTGCCCCCAACGCTTGTCCCGCTATGATTATAGCGACAATCTTTTCTAATCACGGTCCCCTCCTAGACAAGATCACGTCCCTCATTGACTCTCTTAAAGACTCAAAATGAATAATACGCCCCCACAAAGAATTAAGCCCCGCTCATTTACGGTTGCGTTTTTCAACGCGAACGGTCTCAGTAGTCAACGCGACGAGGTGTCTGGCTTTCTAGTCGAACACGCCGTCGATGTTTTTCTCGTACAGGAAACTTTCCTAAAACCTTCCATCCGAGACCCGCGTTTGGCAAACTACAACCTTGTCCGTAATGATAGAGTTGGCCGCGGTGGCGGCACTCTTATCTATTACAAGCGGTCGCTTCACTGTGTCCCGCTCGATCCCCCACAGCTATCCGACTTAGAGGCTTCGGTCTGTCGGCTAGGCATGACGGGCCACCCGTCGATTACTATCGCGTCCGCGTACTTGTCCCCCAACAAGCTTCTTACACAACCCGATCTCGAGGTGCTGTTTGCTATGGATAACGCCGTCATTATTGCCGGCGATTTCAATAGCAAACACGCTCAGTGGGGTTGCAACTCAACCAACCGTAATGGTCGGGTGATGAGCCACCTCGCTGAGTCGCTGCTCTTCGATATCGTTGTGCCTATGGAGCCCACCCACTATCCGTTAGTTGATAACCACACCCCCAACCCGTTAGATATGGCGTTGCTAAGGAACGTAACTTTACGGTTGCGTTCCATAGAAACGATCCACGCGCTCTCCTCCGATCATAGGCCGGTTGTTTTACAGTTAGGCCCCCCCACCGACCCCACCCCCGTTATTAAGGTTGTGACTGACTGGGATAAGCTTGAGAAATCTCTCGAGCCTACCGCCAGTGAGTCATTAAACCAAATCCCCGATGTCATAGCCTCGCCTCACGAGACAGTGGCCGCGGTCGAGGCCCTCAATAGTCATCTCACTAACGCTATAAGCGTATCGACCCGGCGGGTTGTAGCGACGGGCGACCATCGCTTCAAACTGCCGGACGATGTGAGGCAACTGTTGAGGGCTAAGAACGCCGCCACGCGCGCGTACGACTCTTATCCCACTTCGGACAACCGAGTTCGTATGCGTTCTTTGCAGCGCGCTGCTAAGGAACGCATAAAAGAGCTCCGCGGTGCGAACTGGGATGGCCTACTTAAAGAGATCTCGCCACACCACCAAGCTTATTGGAAGTTGGCGAGAGCCTTTAAGTCGGACACGGTCACGTCTATGCCCCCGCTTAACAAACCCGACAACTCGATCGCCTTTAACGACGACGACAAAGCCGAATGCCTCGCCGACAGCCTCGAGTCTCAATGCTCACCTAGCACCCTCCCAGTCCCTCAGGACCATGTCGATATGGTAGATAGCGAAGTCGATAGACTCTCGTCCCTCCCCCCCCACCGCTACCCTCCCGCCTGTTACGGAGGATGAGGTGCAAACTCTAATTAGGCGTCTCAAACCCCGTAGTGCCCCCGGGGCAGACGGCATCTCAAACAAGATCCTTAAGATCTTACCCGCCCAACTTATCGTTTTAATCGTAGCTATCTTCAATAGCGCCATGGCAAACGCAATCTTTCCCGCTGAGTGGAAGGATGCGGTTGTCATAGGTATTCATAAACCCGGTAAACCGCGTAACGCCCCCTCTAGTTATCGCCCCATCAGTCTTCTCAAATCGTTGGGAAAACTGTATGAACGCGTTCTAGTATCCCGTTTAAGGGAATACGTCTCCGCTAACAATATCCTTATCAACGAGCAGTTTGGGTTCCGCCCCAAACACTCGTGTACCCATCAATTGCACCGCCTCACGGAGCATATCCTTTCCGGTCTCAATAAAAACGTCCCGTGGGAACCGGAGCTCTTTTCTTCGATGTCGCGAAAGCATTTGACAAAGTCTGGCACAACGGCTTAATTTATAAGCTTTACCAATTTGGCGTGCCAGACAGACTTGTGCACATCATACGAGACTATCTGTCAAATCGCACTTTTCGCTTCCGCGTCGAAGGAACGCTCTCCACCCCTCGTCCTATTCGCGCCGGCGTCCCGCAGGGATCCGTGCTCTCCCCAATCCTTTTTGCGCTTTACGCAAATGACATCCCCAAGACCCCACGCGTAGACCTAGCTCTATTCGCGGATGACACCGCACTATTTTCGTCCGGTAGAGACAGAGCCGCGGTTTCCAACCGACTCCAAAAAGCCGCTAACACCCTCGGCGTTTGGTTTCGCAAATGGCGGATCGAAGTTAACCCCGAGAAAAGCGCCGCTGTGTTCTTTTCTCGGGGTAACGACGATCGTTGCCCTCCCATCCGTTTATTTGACCGTGCTATCCCTTGGGTAAAGCAAGTAAAATATCTCGGTGTCACCCTCGATAGAAGATTGACGTTTGCGCCTCATCTTAAAATCGTCCGTAACAGGGCCGCGTTTATATTAGGCCGGCTCTTTCACCTTATAGGCAGACGAAGTAAAATGTCTCTTAGACATAAGACGACAATTTACAAAGCCTGCATTCGCCCGGTCATGACTTACGCTAGCGTAGTTTTCGCGCATACCGCGCCCTCCTACCTGTATCCCTTACAAACCCTCCAAAACCGTTTCATGCGTGGTGCCACGGGCTGCCCGTGGTACTATCGCAATGTAGATCTCCACCGTGATCTTGATCTTCCCACTATCAAAGATTTCATCAAAGACGTTTCCAGACGTTACTTTGATAACGCCCCTCACCACCCCAACCCGCTTGTTGTGGCGGCCGCCAACTATAACGTTGGTGCCCTTCCACCAACAAGACGGTTCTCATCTAGGCGTCCTAAACACGTCTTAGACGACCCCGACGACCCCATAACAGTTGCGAACGCCCCCCCGCCCGATCCTATAAATGTCACTACACATTTACAGAATACACCAAACATGCACACTAGCTTAGGTCCAAGACACCGTACTCGTAGAACAAGGGTACGAAGAACCGGTTCACACGCGCTCTATACCAGGTACAGACATGTACCTGGGCGCTTCTCTCCTCCTCCACGGCCCGGTCTACCCGAGCCGAGGTCCGAGCCTTTAGAGGCGCCCTCGGGTGGTTCCGCCCCCCGATCCGATCCGAACCCTTCGGAGAATCTAGTAGGGCACGGGGACGCGCACTAGTGCGCGATGCCGTTCCCTCTAGAAAACCTCCAAAGGTGATTCGTTTCACACGGCTTGAGGGACCCTTTACGTTCCTCGCCGCCCCCAAAAAAGCCCGGTGAAGCTGAAAATGCCGTCGGAGGCAATCAGCAAACTCTCTCAAAAAAAAAAAAATTCAGTTTTGTAAATAAATATTCTTCTTCTTCTTCTTCTCTACACTAACCACGGGTATCATTACTGACCCTAAGCAAGACCCTCAGTAATAAATCATTGTAAACAACATGCTCCTGACACTACTTTTTATGGGTTTCGACATTATAATTATTATAAAATCAAAATATCCAACAAAAGTCACGCTACAAGGTTAGAACAGAACTTGTCTCTATTTATTCCGATTCCTGTTTAAAGATTACGGATACTTATTCCCATAAAAAATATAATTTTATCTAAATAAAGCTTCATATTACTCAAAATCATGTTTCAATATTATTTATTTAAAAATACCACTTAAATAATACCGCTTGGCACGTTAAGCCATCTGAGAGTGCGTGACGTCATATGTGGGTAAACAAAACGCCTAACTGCATGGGCTCGATGTTTGATTGAAGTTTTGTTTCGTCGATTATATTCGTTATTTGTTGATTATGAAACAAAAAACATTTCGTTGGTGTGTAGTACATACTTCAATGTAAGAATACATCCAAAAATCATCATCATCATCTCAGCCAAAAGACGTCCACTAGTCAAAATAAATTATTCATTGATGTGCCACGAAAAACGAATAAAAATGGTTGTACTTAGCAAAAAGAAAGTGCTACGGAATGTCTGTAACTTCAGCAATTTACTTTTGTGAAGATTATTTTGATGTAAGTGTACAATAGTTACTACTAATGTATAATATTTACTACATCTATTAGCAACTTTTATGATTTACGCAAAATCGTGGAAATATGTATCCTGTACAAATGTTGTTTACTACTTGTAATTATTTCTTGATTTTGAAATTAATAATTTCATTTTAATTTTCATCAAAACATTCTATGTATAATCGTCAAAACTTATAATTTTACCGTTGAAAATGGTTATATGCAAATCGCCTGAGACGTATTTTTGGCCATAGCTCCGAGGATTTTGGGAGAATCTAGATGGAAATAGTACCAAGAGTTTATAGTACCAAGAGAAAATTTGAGGGGTGTTTGTATACTAAATTGTAAATATTAAAAAAAAAATCAACTTAAGAAAAAATGAAAAAAATGTTATTATTATTATATGTTAATGTTAGCTAAACTAATACCCTGCGACCGATCTTCAAAATTTTTCGCTATTATGTAGCTACATAATAGCGAAAAAATTTTGAAAATCGGTTAATAATTGTGACCTGTATGTTGGTGGTCCCAGATTTGGTATTGTAGAAAAACGGGTATTTCCGTATATAAAAAGTGATGTAGCTTCTTTGATTATTGATCGATCGTCATGGTAATGGTGTTGAAAGATGCGGATGCAGGCGAGAAGTGCATTCAAGTTGGAATTGTGTTATTTAAAATAAAATGTTTTACCATTGAAAATGGTTATCAGATGCAAATCGCCTGAGACGTATTTTTGGCCATAGCTCCGAGGATTTTGAGAAAATCTAAATGGAAATAGTAACAAGCTTTGAGGAATTTATCGAGCCACGTATGAGCGTTTGAATTTTGAAAATCGGCTTGAAACGTTTTTTTGGAATTTTGAAAAATGTAAAAAAAATCGGGTTTCTTGGGGGGTGTTTGTATACTAAATTGTAAATATTTAAAAAAAACCAACTTAAGAAAAATGAAAAAAGGGTTTATGAGGAGCGCAGACCGGAACCCCAAGCCGTAGACAGGTTGCGATTCGGAGCGTGTCAGGCTCAAGAAATGTTCCTGTATTTGACGAAGGGTACGCGTGAAGCCAGTAGCCGGCCTCATGCGTACCCACGGCCAAAAGCCTAGCACGCGCCGAACCTGTACTACGGCTCAAAAGATTGTCATAAGTCAATTTGCAGTTTATGGCGTCCCAGCTCCTCTGTGAATTTGGAGAAACTGGAAAATGTTGACCTGGGCATGCAGCTAAACCACCATAAAGGATGGGTAGGGATGCAAGTTTCAAGGGGTTGGGTCCAAGTTTGCTCGTTCAGCTGCATATTAAGAATCGATTCTAAGCTAATTTTGATAAAGTCGTCTACTTATGTCAAAAGATCTGGGTGATTCCAAAACGAGCAGCAACGGAGCACATACGTAAATTTTGGGACGAAAAGACAGAATTTTAAGATGCAAAGTGCATAATGTTGACTAATTTTAAGGAGACGGTCAGCAGAATTTTGAAATTTAGTAATTGAATTATTAATATATTCAGAAAAAGATTCATCAAAAATTGGAGAACCTAAAAGATAAAGGGAATTACTGTTAACTATTTTAATATTTGGAGCCAAAATATTAAATTTTTGTTTTACGTCATTTAAAATTAAGTCGCAGTTATTTATAAAAAGTTCGCATTTGCTAAAATTAAGCTCCAAACCAATGGCTTTAAATTTATTTTTGATTAAAAAAAGGTCCGACAACACAGTATCCACATCACCTCCTAGGATTCCGTCGTCCAAATACCAAACGTTGAATTTAGAATTTAAATTTTTGATTATCGGATTTATAGCCAAACTAAAAATTGCAGGCCCAAAGGGTGACCCTGTTGACAACCTACTTCCGAGGACAGTTCATTAGAACGATATAACAATTTTGTTGGGTCAGCGTAACTGAGAAGAAGTTAGTTGTATATTTCCGGTATAAGTTGTTTTATATTTTTTATTTTTTTATTTATTAACTGATTTTTAAATTCCAACATGAATGCACTTCTCGCCTGCATCCGCATCTTTCAACACCATTACCATGACGATCGATCAATAATCAAAGAAGCTACATCACTTTTTATATACGGAAATACCCGTTTTTCTACAATGCCAAATCTAAAGGGACTTACAGGTCACAATTATTAACCGATTTTCAAATTTTTTTCGCTATTATGTAGCTACATAATAGCGAAAAATTTTGAAGATCGGTCGCAGGGTATTAGTTTAGCTAAACTAATAGGACCTTTTTTTCATTTTTTCTTAAGTTTGTTTTTTTTTAATACTTACAATTTTATTTATTTACAATAGTATACAAACATCCCCCAAATTTTTCAAAATTCCAAGAAAAGTTTCAAGTTGATTTTTAAAATTCAAACGCTGTGGGCGTTTGAATTTTAAAAATGTCGTATGTCGATAAATTCCTCAACTCTTAGTACTATTTCCATCTAGATTCTCCCAAAATCCTCGGAGCTATGGCTATGGTAAAATAAAAACCGCTGCACACACAAGTATGAAAACATTTAGAATATGTTGATTATTTTTTTTTATTTATAATAGTATAGTACAATAGTGCATGATAATGTCGTTATGCGTTAAAAAATAAATAAGAAAATGTCTAATATCTTATATACTTTTTTGTTGATAATTTAGTTTAATACGAGAATCAATAATAATCAAAAAAACCTCGAAATAAAATATTTAGCTTTTCTCTTAACTAAAATTTGTAATAAAAAGCAGGAGTGGTGGTAGCTTAGTAATCGGAGTCACGGCGGCGCCTCATATCCGTCGTTGGGAGTTTGAATCCTAGGACGGAACGAACCGCTAAGATGATGATTTGTAATAAAAGTCATAATATATCATGACGAGGTGCTTTTTTGTTATATTATTTATACACCTACGCTATTGCATCTTACAAATAAACAAAGAATAAGCTTCGAATAGTTATTCCTTGTTTTGTTTCTTTTACTCTAATTTGAAATTACGTTGAATAAAATACGGAATAATTATTCGGACTTAGGGTCAGACGGACATCTAGAATAGTAGCAGACATTATCTTATTAAATAAATTAACAACATTTTGGTGCTATTAACCACTCTTAGTGTTGTCTTGTTGGCAACTTTAGGTAATTTAGCCACCTTTATTCCGATCACTGCTCATCATTATACCATTACACTAAATAGGGAAACATATTATTATTTTACAGGCAACACTTAAAATATATGGTTTCAAAAAATATTTTCAATAAGATTTAATTTTATACATAGACCAATGAAAAATGGGAAATTAATTTCTTCTTACTAGTAACACATTCATAAAATCGCGGCTTATAATTTTATTTTTAAAAGTAGTGAATATTTAGCACAATACAAGTCAGTTTGTAATACTTACGTATAAAATGTTATGTTAGAAGCTTTTTTGACCTTATGCGATGCATTGTGACACCCTTTAATTACACAAACCGTCATAATGTGATTAATTGTCGGAGATGTTTGTACTAGCGCTTGACTTTGAAAACTGACGTAACGTTCGGGCGGACTGAGCTAAAATGGCTTGGTTTGAATTGCCTCACTTTTCTTGCGTCTACTCGGTTTCTATGCGTTATTATTCTAAGTGTCGAATATTAATATGAATTAATGGTGGATAATTAACCGTTGTGAACGTGCATGATCGTTAGCAAATGAAACAAAACAGTGTAGGTAACGTCACTTTTCAAACCCTCACAAGATGTCCGCTCCGCTCCGCGTGACGTGAGGTCTCAGTAAAGCAGTAAAGCCCCCACATCTTTACTGATAGGTACTCGACTCAAGGGGTTGGGCGGAATATACTTTATTACCACTCCGTGTGCGAAATTTCATACTCCTCCGTCCGCACAATTTTTGTAAAAACGAGTACAAAGTTTTTGCTTCACGTAGGTATTAATCATGAACCTATAAATAATTTTTTGGTTGTGTTCGTAGTTTTCAGGACAATAAGGTTTGTATAAATAAAATAAGTTTTCGTCAGAATACGAGGAGTGTTCACTCAAGAGGATGAAGTCGCGGGCGGGCCAATAGTATGAAATGTAGATACAGTTTAAAATCATTATTCAGCGCCATTCGAACACGTTAACGAAAGCGAGAATTAGTATGACAAAGTTTTAACTCTTCTCGTATGTCGCCAGGAGGCGCTGCTTCAATGCCATACTAATTTTCGTTTTCGTAAACGTAATCGAATGAATACGGATAGTAAACAAAACTCACACTAGGCACCCTGTTTTAAAAATCTACTCGTAGCAAATTTCGTGTTTACACGGCGCTACCTATGCGGTCTGTGCGCAATGCCGATGCCGGCCGCAGCCATGGCAAACGCCGCTCGTCCCGATCCGATCCGACGAACCCCTCGGAGAATCTAGTAGGGCACGGGGACACGCCCTAATGCGTGATGCCGTTCCCTCTAGAAAACCTCTGATGACAGTGCTTCGTTTCACACGACTTGAAGAACTCTTTAAGCTTCTCGCCGCTCCCAAAAAAGCCCGGTGAAGTTGAAAATGCCCAGTGGTAATCAGCAAACCCTCAAAAAAGGCTCTACTCGCTCGGCTCCGCGCTTTGTTCATGTGAGCAACTAATACCTATAACGCTTGTCGCTTCGTTCCTCACAACCTCCCCTAGGACCTACAGCATGAATAACTTTGTTAAATGTGTTTTTAATATTATCATTCTGCTTGATTTTAGCAATACCTTATACCTAGTTCATCATTATCATTATCACCAGCTCATTATACCCCCCCACTGCCGGGGCACGAGCCTTCCCCATGGCAAAGAAGTGCCCATGGATGGATAGGGACAACGGGCCATAAGCCACTAATAGGTACCTAGTTGAGCACATTATTTTCATTTCATTATCATCATCATCAGCTCATTTATGTCCCCACTGCTGAGGCACGAGCCTTCCTTATGGATGGATAGGGAGAACGGGCCATAATCCACAAGGCGGGCCCAGAGCGGATTGGTGGTTGTTAACGACTGCTAATGCAGCCGAGACCAACGGCTCAACGTGCCTTCCGAAACACGGAGGAGCTGGAGATAATAAATTGTTGGTCACCCATCCGATGACTGGCCTTTGCGAAAGTTGCTTAAACTAAGCACTCTCAGACCGGGCGCGTTAACCATTGCGCCATCGAGCTCCTCTATTCATATTTATTTAGCAGTAAATAAAATAGTATCATTTTAACTTTTTATTACCTCTAAATACTGACAAAAAATATCGTTTCTTGTTTTTTTATTACTTTTACCGAACAGAGTAGGGAATTATTAACAACTGGTAAAAGTCATGATTTCACAGTTTTCATCACATTTACCAAATCATGAGGTTTTTTTATTATTTACCGGTTATTATTAATACTAACCGCATTTATAACATTTGCCTTGACATTATCATTTATTAATTCAAAGAAAATGTTTAATTATATTGTAAGAAAAATTATTTTGACACTGGTTGACAGACACTTAAAAAAATTACTAGAGGCTGTTTACTTACTTTACTATTCTTACTACTTTAAACCTACATATTAATTGTTTTGACTACAATAAAACAATATTTTAACATTTTTAGCTAGTTAATAGTTAAATAATTATAAAATAATGTTTAAAAATAAGCCTACACGAAAAGCACAGAAGTAATAATAATACTTCGACGGAAGGTAAATTATAACGATTGCAAGTACTTAATTAGCGACTGTCGTCTGTCAGACGCTCACAGAACAATAACTAAGTCAGACGTATAGATCGCGCCAAACTTCTAGTCCCCTCTGAAGTTGGCGCGATTCGCGTCGCAGTAGTAAAAAATAGGCGTCAGTAGCACAGATTAGTTAATAGTTCAGCAGGACGAAGGCGGGGACGAGCGGCAGGGCCTGACTGTGTACAGCTGCGCGAAACAACTTCAGAGGGGACTAGATCTATACCTTATTTAGGTAGTTGTAATATCCGTAATTATTAGGTACTATAAATCTTTGTTATGCTCTTGGTGATCTGTTTTAGTACTGAGTTGTTTCGGGGCGTCTCGTCGCATTATAACCACATTTATTTAAATACGTAAAATCAATATATTTGATTCGAATACACAAAACAGTGTTTCCGACCGCGCTTGCCGTGTGACTGCCTATGCCGGCGAGACCCGATTTCCATACAATTGTAGAAATATGATATAACTTAGAAATACTAACCTAATGTGTCTCTACATCATTACCCCTTTTACAAAAAAATTTTTTTGCCGGGACTCGAACCTAGTATTTTTTCCGAGTTCAGTAAGTACAACATCTGCGTTCATATTACATTCACAATACAGTCAAGTAGGTACATACATTGGTAATATGCCGATTGCACAACTGTTTACACTTATCGCCTTGCAGGCTGGAAAGCGCAAACGCAGTGATTCTATTTATAGACATACATGGTTGTCATAGGACGCACTAAATACACTAATCAATATTTATTCTATTACAAATTAATAAGGACTTCTCTATGTCACAATTTTACACTTCTACAAACTTTTCTTTCACTTTGATAACAACAACACAATTCACACGTAGCCGGGGTTAACGGTGCCGTTGGGGCAGTAGCGTAGCGTGGGTGTCGGCCGCCCGGACGGAAGACAATTTTGCCGCCCTCTTATTTAGGTATTTCAATTTAATGTATAATTCTAGAGAACTTTTCAGCAAGAATAGTCATCATTATTTGCACTATACAGCACATGAGTAAATAGATATTTACTCTGTGCTATACAGGTTAGATTTTAAATAAAAAGGTTTATCTAAGTTTTACAATCACGTTTAGTAATACAATTTTTTTTAATACCTATACAATTTGTAAATCTTTCTCAAATGCGTCTAAGTATTGATTGTTAAAATCTTCGTATAATTTGTACCAAATATAGGTACCTACTTACTATTTACCTCCCTTCTTATCTTCTGTGCGTGTGTATGTTATTGAACTCCTTCACGGTAAAAACAGATTTCTTTGAATAAGACAAATTGCTTTGCATCAAAGCAAATTTATTAACTACAAGAAAACGATTTCCTCCCTATAGACGTTAGAGAATATTTACTTGTTAGCAGCAAAAAAATATCTTAAAATTGTTTATTTGTAACCAGACAAAAATGTTTAATGCAATAAATTAAATTAATTCACTCAAGAATTTCAGATATATTGATAGCTAACAAAAAAAACTGTTCAAGTGAATGTTTTTGTCATTTCCTTAAAGACAAAAATTACTTAAAATAAAATATATTATTCTTGTTTCAAGAAAATATTTAATTACTACGTGCATTTACTGACTAAGGTTTAGAATGCGCAATGATAAATGAAGAGATCATTTTATTGGATTTATTTATTTTCTCTTGACTTCAATAATTGATAATAAGTTACAGCATGGAGTTTACTTAATTGAAGTTGTCTATTCTTTGAAATAAGAATTTTCATTCTTATTATTATTACGATTATACTTTTAAAATAAGATTTTACTGTCATAGGTAAAGCGTTGCGTTTATTTAATTCAAGTCATGTCATTTCTTTGAAATAAGTAGGTACTTATACGAGTGTAACAGGAATGTGCATCACTCTTTGGAGTGAATGTACAATTTACATTATTTGTGTAGATGAGTACATTCACCCCCTAAAAGGATGCTACACTATATTTCTGTTACATCCGCACAGTGCCTAAAGGAATACCGACTTTCCTTGGAGAGGTGACAATACCTACTCTTTATGTATTATAATATTAAATAATAAACTTTTGTACATAACTAAAAAAATCGAAATTGTCAAGAAATTAACTTGGTATAATATTATACCTATTCTAAAACGTTACATAATGAAACATTGTAGATCAATAGCGAGTAGGGTCACTTTAACGTTACTAAAATACTATAATAAAAACAAAATTTTCAAATATGTGTGCATATATTTTCATAGAAATGGACAAATTCTTCATTACACATAATATTATTATAAAATAAGATTATCATGATATTATTCGTTTTTTTATTATAGCAAATACGAAAATAGACAAACATCATCTTTAATTCATTCATCATCAATATACTTAAATCTTTAATTCATTATAATTTTCTATGTTCATATTATCATATATTACTAAATATAGAACGAAGTCATAATCTAATATTTGGTAATAAAATTAACATTAAGAATCCAATTAAACATAGGAATCAAAATAAACTTCAGCAGAAATACTAACTTCAGTCAAAAGTACAAATATTAAATTCGTGTAAAAATCTCCATAGGTACTAATTAAGTATACACACACACTTCACTTGCAAAGTTGCAACTGCACCAGGGTTGCCAGATATGAGCTAACTCAATTCGCCTAATTTTGCGTACCGAGTAGCCTAAATCGCCTAATTTTGACAAGTAAAGGAATTCTCTCTTATTCATTGCGATAGTGTTTCGCATTTTTACCGAGTTTACCCATTAGAATCTTTGATCAAATCAAACAACACAAAACCTTCACACAATAAACAATAACAAACTTTTTATCTTTTTTTTTTATCCGTTGTCTAGTTAACCATTTATTGAATTTCACAAGGAAGCTTTTCTTGGGACTAGATAATTGGTGCGAGTGTGGGAAACAATTTTTTTTTTACATATATGAAACAAGCACTAAGTATATAAATCCGCGCGCCGCCGCCCGCCAGTTCATTCAATTTTATTGTTACTACCAAAATGGCGATAATTCGCCTAATCTGGCACCGCTGAACTGCACGGCAGAAAACGCGCGCGCCGCGCTGCATAATGTTGCCAACAAAAAAAATCTTGAGTTCAAGGGTCAATATCTCAAAACAAAATATTTTGGTTAAAACAAATTAATTTGTGTTGATATTAGACTACGTTACTCTTGTTTTTTTAATAAATTAAATTCTCTAAATTCAACAAAACAAAAAACAAAACGAGAATAAAATTGTTTCATTGTAATGTTGTACGTCTTCAAAAACTAGAAATCTATGACACAAACATAAATAAAATGTTACTTTGGATCAACATAAAATATCTCGAAACATTATTATGGAATATTTTGTCTAGAGGAAATATTTAATAAACAATAAATAAAATATTCTGGAACTGAATCAAACATTGCAGAAAGCTATATTTTCTTAGACAGAAAATATTTTTTCTTCTTATTGTACTACACAATTTTTATTTCAAGTTAAAAACACTTGAATCATTAATTGAGAATACTTATATCTTATCCAAAGATGTTATTTATTGATTCAAGGGAATTTAAAGTTCTTTAATAAAGTGAAGTTTAGTTTATCAATACAATTATATATGAATCTTGAAACGAAAATATTTCTCTTAATAATACAAAAACTTTGAGAGCAAAATAGTATCAGAAAGAGATAAGCAGTTTATATATATATATTGTTGTTATCAACAATATATTTTTTGTGCTAGAATATATTTTATCGTAATCTATACTAATATTATAAAGCTGAAGAGTTTGTTTGTTTGTTTGTTTGTTTGTTTGTTTGTTTGTTTGTTTGAACGCGCTAATCTCAGGAACTACTGGTTCGAATTGAAAAATTATTTTTGTGTTGAATAGTCCATTTGTTGAGGAAGGCTATAGGTTATATTACATCACGCTATGACTAATAGGAGTGGAACAGTCGCTAATTAACGCGGGTGAAACCGCAGGGAACAGCTAGTTACGAAATATTCTGAGAAAGTGCTTTGTCTTATTCAAAGAAATCCTTTTTACCTGTGCTAAACAGCTGGACGGATTTGGATGAAATTTTCTGTGTGTGTTCAAGTGGATTCGAGAATGGTTTAGATTTATAATTGGATATGGATTGCGCTGCTATAGAGGGCCATCATGGGATACGGGTGTTCTTAAGCGGACGAATGGTTTGTTTGTTTAGTTGTTATGGAAACAGACTGTCAAAGCGGTACAAGTCCGCCGGTCAGCTAGTACCTAATCATTTGTTTATTTACAAACAAAGACAATAACAAGATAATAATTAAACTACTTAAAATAAAACTTATAAAAAACTATAAACTATAACTACTACTAACTATAAATAAAAAAATTGCCCCAAATCATCCCCATCAGGCAGAGTGCCCGCCCAGTAAGCTAGCAGCATTGCCACGTTGGTTAGCAATGCTTATACGCTGGCCCAAGTAGCTGCTAGCTCTGGGGTCCTGGGTGGTTTCTACTAATTTTATAGAAATAACTTTAAAAAGTTTATAAATGTTCAAATAGTTTTTAACGCAAATTTTGTTGCGAACACTTTACAAAAACACAAATGTTTAAAAAAAATGTTTTCATCCCCCCATCTCGGAAAGAGTATTTTTGCTCTTCGATATCTGAGTGCAAAAGCCGTTTTTATCCGCTAGAGGATAAAGTAAATTGAATTTAGAACATCGTGTGCACTAAGTTTGTGAATTCAAAACATCATTAAACCTATTTACTTCTACCTCCATGGTGCCGAATTTATCAGTACACAAGTCACTAACATCAACATTATAGTACCTACACTTCGATCAACTGTTGATCGAAGTACCTACAACAAAAATATTACACTCAACTTAAGTAATTGTAGCAACGTTACTTTAATTTTTTCTTAATTATACCTAAGTATTATTTGTTATAATTTAAAGATTATTCTGTAATACTTACCTATCGTAATGTAGTACTTAGTTAATACCTAAACTGAAATAAAAGTATCCTGTGATTGTAAATGTTCTTTTTTGCATTTAGTCATTTCCTCGCTGAGGTGGGATGAAAAGTTACGTGTTGCACTCGAGTGCAAAGATTTTTCACCTCGTGCTCTTTTGATTCCCTCGCTAACGCTCAGGATTTTAATTTGAATCCTTCACTTGCTCGGTCATCAAAACTGAGCACGCGGTTAAAAAGCAACTTTGCACTCTTGTATAACAAATAACAATTTTTTTTTCAACATTTGTGTTTTTGTAATTTGTTGGCAACAAAATTTGCGTTAAAATTTATTTGAACATTTATAAATAGCTTGCTTACTTCGTAACTGATCTTTAATATTTGTAAAAATATTATGATCGGATGTTAGTGACGGTAGTTGTTGACATTGAAGGGCGCCTTTGGCTTTCAAAGTAAAAAGTGTTGAATAATTTCGGCGGGCTGGTTAGAACCACGATAGCTCAATTAGAAGAGCACCTGACCCGGAATGTCAGAAGGGTGTAGGTTCAAATCCTGCTCGTGGAAATTTTTTCAACATTTGTGTTTTTTTTAAAAGTTTGTGAGCACCCGGGCCCCATGGACCTAATATTACCTACCCTAAACGGCTCAAATATGAGTCCCCAGTCAGATTCTCAGA
Organism: Eudonia mercurella; assembly: GCA_963082485.1. NCBI lineage: Eukaryota > Metazoa > Arthropoda > Insecta > Lepidoptera > Crambidae > Eudonia > Eudonia mercurella. The sequence continues at coordinate 18,473,121 of OY720022.1, forward strand.
TAATATGATTCTTAGCATTTTAAATGCGGATATCAGATATTTGAGCTTATTAAACCTATCATATGTATTGACATTCTGGTACCTAGGTGTGTGCAGATTCTACTATAAACAATGTGGGGAAACAACATTTGTTTCAAGTAACAATTTGGTTTGGATTGTGGAAAAAAAATAATTAAGTTAGGTAACGTACCTTGGTATTCCTCGTACATTAATAATACACTTTCATCAATCAATTCTGGATCAGACATTGTTTTTTATAGTATAGTCTATACACAACACACAATCAATTAAATTTTTTTTATGTTTTCTTTATAAATTATGTTAAAACTATGCGCTTAGAAGCGCGTGCGCACAACTGGCGATATTTGCGTGATATTTTTAGTACCTACTATTTTTTATTCTACCCTCAGGTTTATTGTTCATTGACAATAAATGAATACATTTCTAAGTAGATGTACAACATTCTTCTTATCAGAATCAGGTATGTGAATTTAGTTAAGTGCACCTATACTTAATCAAAGTATGTTTATGTAGTTTAGTTAGGTGGAGTAACTAGGGCGATTAGTTGCAAATCTCAATACAGTCAGCAAAGAAAGGCTCTGAACACTTAGTACTATGAAATTAAATTAAATAAAATAAAATAATATAAACTGAAAAATCTATGCAATTTAGGCATATAAATTACATTTATATACGTCAAGTGCCTACATGAAAAAAAACTGTAAATATATAATAAATAATATGAATACCTACACACAATCATACTTATGATATGTCATATCATATCATATGCTCATATCATATAATTTGATAAATAATACATATTATATACTTAGGTATTTATTGCAATTCTACCGTTTGGTTCGGAAGATTGATTCTGCTAAGAAGACCCCTAGCAAAAACTTAGCAGCTGCAGCAGCTACCCTTTTCAAACAAGAGTTCGTTTGTTCGTTCGTCTGTAATGTAGTATTATTGTTTTAAACCGAGCATTGACATTAATTAGTGCAAAGTGTTTCTGACTATATAAACTATCTGCGTGGACGGCGTCATAGTTTTTTTTGCTTTGCTTTTTATCGCTTTTTAAACGCTTTGTAATAGCATTACACGAGATGTCGCTGCCTGTATCTAAATACGGATCTTGCGCTGCTTGTTTGAAGCCAATTGAAAAGAGCTTATTTTTAAAATGCTGTTTATGCACGAAGTATTACGACATTGGGTGTGTGAATGTAACCGAGAAGCGATTATACAACACTGACCGCGGATTACAAAAGCAAGTGGCAATGTCAGGAATGCTTACAATAAGGTACCTAAAACTGATAATACCGATCAGGTGCAAAGCTTCCATCCAGTCTTCCGCCAACACCACCGCCAGAAGCTTTTACAAATGAACCGTCATCGACAAGCGAGTTGATTCTCGAGATGCGACTTTTACGGGAGGAGATGAAAGCTGCTAGGATCGAAATGCAGGAATTTCGTTCAATCATATCGAACCTTACCGCCACGGTCGAAGTATGCAACAAACGAATTGACGACCTGGTAGGCTACTCTTGACGCAAACTCAATCTCAATACAATTCCAATGCGATTAATATGTATCGATATTGGGGATAAGTTTCGCAATTTGGGAACGCCCCATCTCGATAATAATTTGTTCACTCAATTGCCACGCAATTTAATTTCAATGTGGCGCTATTATCGCTTTGAAGAGTGCTATTTGAATTTTTTAGATTTGTGATTGGAAATTGATTATTGCAATTGTGTTTCAAGAGTAACCCTACTGTCAACTCGCATGGAGGCCATCGAACATCGTCAGCGCGAGGATCCCACCGACAAAACCGCGGCCCTGGAGCAAACGATCGCCGAGCTTAAGAAGGATTTAAACGACTGCTACCAGGACCTTCTATGTTACGATGTCTAAATTACCGGAGGAATCTAACGAACGTTCTGCGCATTTAGTACTCGCTGTTGCGCAAAAGCTAGGGGTGACACTCAAAGAACGTGATATAGTGAGAGTGGAGCGTGCAGGTGGCATGCGCCGCGGCGCTGCGTCGTCGTCGCCGCCGCTGGAGGGCGCGCCCGCCCCGCGGCCACGACCGCTGCTGGTGCGCGTGCCGTGGCACGTCACGCACTGCGTCCTACTGGCTGCTGCGCTAGTGAGGCGCGGCGCAACCACTGCTGGCGTGCATGGGTCTCGCTTTCTCCGCCGCTCAACCGTTTTATGTCAACGAAAGATTGACTACGGCGAATCGCCACCTCTTAAGAGGGGGTATAAAGGTAAATCACCAATCGTAGATTTGATTTTAACACTAGAAGATAAACCACGATTTACCCGAAAAAAATATCATAGATACTACAGCATACTTGAAAGGGACTGGCTTAAGCGAAAACATAATATATTAAAATTTTATCGATAAAATAAAATCACAAACTTACGTCTACTTTTCAACTAGAATCAATTTATTTTCAATTTGACGCATATTACTGAGCCAATATTTTAGCACATAATATCAAATTATATTACCGAGCGACTGTATTAGCGATTTGAAAAAAAAATGTATATTTTACGAGTAAATAAACTAAAACTAATTCGGCGCTTACGACATTCTTATTCCGTGCAGAACGCTCCAGTCTGTCGCACCTGACCCGAGGTAACAGGCATGTTTTGTTTCATCGATTAGTCGCGATCACTCTGTTGAGACGAGAGGACTGTGTTTCTGTGCTCAGGGCGCCGAGAAAATATTTCGTTAAAATAAGATATTATTATCATAATATTGTTATTATTTCTTTTCATTGGTGATGAGTAGTCTCACCTTGAAATATCGACCCTTACGCATTAACTTTAGAGCTCACTATACAATGTATTAGAAGCGCTGAAGCAATGACGGCGACGCGGGTACCGGATATAGTATATGCAAAACAGAACGATGCTTTTGACCACTCGTATTGGTGGCAGTATGTATAGTAATTTTTTTTCACAGTACATACATAATTAAGTTGAATTAGCTATTCTGGAAGTATTGTATCATACTTCGTATATTACCGTACAAACTTGTGATTTACAATTATTTTGTATTTCAGAACTGCTGCAGCTCGTAAATGTCGTAATATCTCACAAGCCGATGAATGCTATCCGGTCAAACTCGTACGCAAAAATCTCTCATCAACTCTGTTAGTTCGTTACAGTTGTTTAATTTAAAGCTATTCGTATATTTATTTTTAAAAAACCATAGAATGTAAACATAATATTGATTTTTTTATATGTTAACACATGAAAAGTCTGTCGTTGCTGACTGTACAATCCAGCTCGAAGATCTCGTAGATCTCGAAGAGCTCGCAGATGAAATGCCTCGCGATACCTGAAAAATGAATGTAAAAGCTTATTTCTATAAAAATGAACTTGAATTTGGTCCAGAATTATCTTTTCAAATATTTTACTAAATGTGGGTAGCACAGAAATTGGTCTAAAGTTAGTGGGGTCAGATGTGCTACCTGATTTGTATAATGGAATTACTTTACTGTGCTTCATTAGGTCAGGAAAAACACCACAGTCAATACATTCGTTAAATATGCAAGCTAAAACTGAAGCTATTGTCTCAATAACGGATTTAGTGACGTCAACGGAATTACCCCACAAATCAGCAGTCTTTTTTTTTTATTAAGAGTGTTAAAAGTTTTAATTATATCTCTAAAATCAATTTTTTGAAAACTAAAATGGTTTTCACTAGGTTTGACATTTTCCTTTAGAACCGCTTCAGCTACAGTGGGGGACGAGGCCAAAGTCTTTGTAGTTGAAACTGGAATATCAGTAAAAAACTTCTCAAATGCCGCAGCAACATCAGCATCAGAAGTTAAGATTTGATTTTCGAAGCTCAATTTGTACTCATTGTTACGACTTTTGACATTTCCAGTTTCACTATTTATAATATTCCATGTCATTTTTATTTTGTTATCACTTAGCTTAATCTTTGAACTCAGGAATTTTGCCTTTGCTAATCGACATACTGTTTTAAATAACTTAGAATATTTTTTGACATACAATTTGAAATCTTCACTGGTGTTATAGTTTTGTTCATCATATAGCTCATAAAGTTGCTTTCTACTTTTGTGGATACCAAATGTAGCCCATTCACTAAAAGTAACAGTACCACTAACCAAGATCATCTTTGGAATAAAAGTTTTATTAAATTCTAAACAATATTTATAAAAGAAATCATTATAAAATTCATATTATAATTATATTCTACATAACATATATTATCAATCATAGAGATTGTTTTGAAGCGTTCCAGACGACCTGCAGGTTTTGGTACAACAGTGATAATTTGTTTCTTCACTTGCTGACACTGATGTGGAAGGCTGACCATTTGGCCACAATGATCAGAGTCTAATTTATTAATAAAGAGTTTAGACAGAGGTACTAGATCAGTGTATATATTATCGATACAAGTGGCCGAAGTGGCAGTTATTCTAGTCGGCTCCAAAAATAAATTATTCAAATTATATGATTGAAATAAATTTTTAATTTTGATAGAACCTGTAGACTTTTCTAACAAATTAATATTAAAATCACCGCAAACAACTATCTTTTTACCTACATTGCGGATTTTATATAATGCTTCATCCATTACTTTTTCAAAATAATCATACAATGCTGACGGAGGCCTGTATACACTTAATACAACAAGTCGCTCCAGCTCCACACAAGCTATTTCTATTGTTTGCTCAACCGAGAGGCTCATTATGTCTTTTCTTTCCTTTAATTTTCACTTCTTATCAACTATAATTAAGGAGCCACCATGAATTGAATTTACTCGACTGAACGAACTACCTACCAAATGATTATTAAAATTGAACATGAACTGATGATCTTTAAGCCAGTGTTCAGTAATACATAGAATATCAACTTTATTATCGTTCATGAACAATGCAATCTCTGGATATTTGCCCATCATTCCTTGAATGTTCTGGTGAACCATACTGATTGACTGAACATTTTTAATAATTGTAGGTTGAGACGGGCTTTTCTTAGAATTAATTACACATTTATTTAAAATATTACCAAACATTTTGCAAGAGAATTCCTCTTTTGTCTTATGATTTAATTTAAAATCGTCATTAAAGAAAAGCTTTGTAAAAAAGCTTATTATAAAGTGTCTGATTACATTCAAGACAAAACAGCATGGGTTAAAAATGCTTCAATCACCCCAACAGGTATTTCTAATTTAAAATATTGTTAAGTAATTTTAAACTTGTATAACTTGATAACGGCATATAATTTTGTAAATGTCGTTACTTATATTAAAACTGTGGAGTTTCTTGCGCCCATTCTTCTCCACAACTAAAAAATAGACGTCCTGAATGGGTAGTAGGTAAAAAAAATGTTTGGACGATTCAAAAGTACTTTTCTAAAGTTTATTTGAATACAAAATATTTGACACTTTGACTTTGACTACAGAAAGTCTGTTTATCTTAAGTGTAAACAATATTTTAGTTTTTTTACCATTAAAAAAACAATAAAATTTTTCATTAAATTTCAATAGTAAGTCCTATAAAGATTGTTTCATTTTAAGACAAGTTAGAATGAACAGACCTTAAATACATAATTTAATGCAAAAATGTTTTTAACTTACCTTCTTTCTGTCTGTTCTTTGCAGTACAGGTACAAGCCAGGGAACGAATTCTGAAAAAAAAATGTAAACCTATGAATCTATGTAAATAAAGCGAAATTTTTGTAATAAAATTAGACTTCTTTTTTTTACATTGTCGACACTCTTTGAAGAAGAGATATAACAGTAAGAGCACTTACACACGAGCAGCACTTTGGTATCAATAGAGGTAACTGTAGCGTCGGATGGTAGGCCTTTGACCTTTAACGTGTCGACAGCAACCGCTGACTGTTGCAGTTACTTCTGTCGATAGCAAAGTGCGACTGAAAGGGATAATATAATCTACATGATACAAAAAATAATCTACATAATACAAAAATGCTTAAAGATTTCATGGCACCTACGCCTTTATAAAATAAAACAATATTAAATATTTAAAGTAGCAATATATAATAAAAATATATGATATCATTACTTACCTTTGCGTATTATTTACCACCAGCAAAGAGTATTTTAGTGTTTCGAAGTACAGCTAGGTGATCCGACTCGCACTTAGCCGGTTTTTATCTGATTATTTTAGGTATACTGTGCGCGATCGCACTAAACACGAGTACACACGAGGGAGCGACCTGCCAATCTGTTGCGTTGGCCGCCACGCCGTACGCACGGACGAAAGCGGGGCGTGAAAGGGGCGCGGGTGGAATCTGTTTTTTTTTTAGGTTTATACGCCCTCTTAAGGCGCGAGCGGAGTCGGCACGCGCCCAGTGGAAGTACGAGTGGACGAGAGATGGAAAAATCTTCGCGCGAAGGGAGCACGAAAATTTTATTTGAAGCGCACCTATGGGTGTGCTTCGTGGAATACTTTAGGTGTGCTTCGTCTGGGTGTGCTTCGTAGAATACCTCGGCTCAACGCGACATCGGGTGCGCTCCGAGATGGACAATACTAAAGCTTTTGGTTGTGCTTAATGTTTGCTCATTTGCTATTTGGTGCCATTTTTAATTATGTGTTTGAGTTGAGTTCCAGTGCTATGTTTTTATGGAAGATGTTTTTGTTACTTTTTAGAGATCTAATTTTATGCTTTTTATTGCCTTTTTTAAACTATATTACGTTCATTTTTAAGTTGTGCTTTATGTTTTTATACCATTATGCTCAACGTGTCCTATTCGCTGGCTTGCAAAATGTCGGGAGCACTTTGCAATTCTACGACGACGGCTCTTATTATCCAGTATGTTCATAGCGATTCTTTTTATGATGATCTCTTTCATTTATTACTATGAGTGCGTGTTTGGATATTGTTATATTTGCATTCGATATTTTTAAATATTTTTGTGTCTTCAAGTGTATGTTATGATTTTGCAACCATGTTTTCTGATTAACACCTACCGTCGCGGAAAATGTATACTTAATGTATTTTGGTTTCATAAATTTCGTCGATTCTGTTACGATTTATTTACTATTATAACATCACAGTTACGCGTCAGAATCTCAAAGCTCATTAGAGCAATATTACGCTGTTGTCTAAAGTGTTTAGGAAAAAATTTCTTCCGCGCTGTCCATATATGCTTCAGTAACGTATCTCGTACATTACTTATATTTATTATTGGAAATTGGCGTCATTCAACTCTGCTTAGTAGGTATCTCAGTAATTCTAAGTACGTTCTGGTCTCATACTCTTTTGTTTTTCAGTAAGTATAACAAAAGAAAGCTACTAATAATAGGTTTCATAAATCTCGGTTCACTTGGTACACACCATGATGAATTTATAGTGGCCTTGGAACGAAACTCTGTTGATATTCTAGCCATCAACGAGACGTGGCTAAGAGAGGGGGAGGAAAAACGTACGCCAGCTCCTCCGAAATACAGACTTCGACATGTTCCGAGACCCGCTAGTGTACGATCGCGTGGAGGTGGCGACGGGTTTTACCTCCGTAGTGGAATATACGTGCGTCAAATTAAACCTCCCGATACACCGTCTGTTCCGTCTATTTGGCAACTGTGGTTAAACGTCACTCTCAACGGTCTAAAACTCGCTATAGGCACATGAGTAAATATCTAACAGAGTGAAAGCTTCCTTATAGCGCGCTGCGACGACGGTACACTACTACTAGCACGGTTATGTGTGCGTGACCTCTCACCGACGGGTTCACGTACGCGCCGCGAGAGGACAAACCGGTTTACACCGGCACAGCCAGCGGACAATCTCAGTGAGTGTCAAACCACAGATTAGGTAATAGTTACTTCGTGTCAAACGCCTTGTATCGTGTTGTGAACTGTCATCGCTCGTAAAATATTGTAATTATTTGAGGTTTTATTATGTTTGATTTAAATTAGATTGCTTTACTGTGAAATATTAATTACTGTACAGTGTGTATGAGCAATGCCAGAAATAAAAAAAAATTGCCTATTTCACGTAGTTTCGCAAACACTTCGATCTCAAAGCAAATCTTTTTAAAATACCTACAGAATTGGATGACCTGACTGGGATAACCTGTCCGTGCACGAGTCTGACGGCAACTTTATGTAAACGTCGATAGTGCTTGACACTATCGATTTAATTTGTCGATACCAATAATAATGACATAGCCCGAAAAGTTGCTAAGCTCAAGTGCCCCACATCGCTCGCAGGACTGATGGCCGCTAGGGCGGAACAGTGGTGGCCGCGTACCGGAAAGCGCAGTGTCAGCAGGCCTCCAACAAGGTATACCGACGATCTGGTAAAGGTCGCGGGAAGCCGCTGGATGCGGGCTGCACAAAACCGGTCGTATTGGAGATCCTTGGGAGAAGCCTTTGTCCAGCAGTGGACGCCTTTTGGCTGAGGTGATGATGATGATGATGATGAATATTAATGTGATTTTTTTTGTTTAAATCAGACTCTTTAGTATGGTTAATTAAGGTAGACACTTTGCTTTTCTTTATTGTTAAAATCGACAGTTATTAATTAGTATAAGTCAAAATCTGCAAAATATACCTACATAATTTTATTCCATTCCAAGGAGAATTGTTGTTTTTAAGAAAAGCTGCAATCTTATTCTTTCATTATGGAAAAATAGTTTGCTACCTATCTAACCGACTCTCAATCAAGAGAAACCGAAAAATTTAACAATATGTATAGTACTTTCATGGTTCCATAAAGCAGATCAATTCTTTTTTGTAGGTAACGTAGGGTCTTAATTTTTCAGATTTCCAAATGAATTGCATTTAGAAATCTGAAAAATTAAGACCCGAGAGATTTTTTTTATTTCTATATAAGTTTCCAAATAAGGCTGAATTTAAAAGCAAGAGACTTAAATTAAAACAAACATATCAATATACAGGTATGTACCGAACTCCAGAATGATGTCATACAAACGAACAGCGAAATATACCTAATGCTGTCAAGGTTTAAACTGCTTTCTGAGGTTAAATCTTTGAATGATGCAAAGTTCTTTAATGCATCAAAGCTACTCTAAGTGTTCATCATATAGTTTAAAAAAAAATTGGAATAAAAAACGTAATCTTATAGTTTTAAGTAAATTCTATGGTGTAGGTGTTGTTATTTCTGTCAGAAATTAACTATTATTTTGATGCTTATAATGTTGTATTAATTTAATAGGTTTTTTTTTTATTTTTTTATTTTTTTGTCATCAGTTAAGCGGATCTTTAATTCACAAAGGAGACATAAATCAATAACTTCTTTTAATGCATACAATAGGCCACCACGACTTTTTTGGTATGTTAAACTTTTGTCATTTGGCTCCCCACATAAACTCTTTATGCATGTTCTGCGTTTAATTTTTTAGTAGAAAATACTACGAAGCCCTCTTTATATTCCACTACCTTTTCTCCAAATGGAGATAAGTATGTTTCGATCTCTAATAATTTGTTTTTTTTTAAATTTATTTATCTATATTATTATTTTCCTATAATAGCCAGAATAAACATTATGATGAAGTCGATATCAATATTTTGTTTTTGTACTGTCACAGCTCAAACTTTGTTGCAGTGTGGCCAATGTAATTAAATTAAAATTTCCTATTTTCGGGATAAGTGACGGGACGTAAATATAATATATTAATGAAGTAGACCGATCATAAACATACAGTTTCATAGTATTGAGAATTTTTAATGCAATTAAGTTGAAAAAAAATCTGTAAAAACAAAATAAGTTACAATTTATAAGTAGTGATCTATCATTAATTAAATAAGCATTTATAGTAAAAATACAGTTTTAACTTTATAGAACGTGAAATATAAATTGTAATTCAATGTTGGCTCATTCAACTTTAAAAGTTACGCAAAGTTGCAACTTGACGTTTTAGTGGCAACACTTTTTGATTAACAATATTTTTCAGTATTTTGCAAATTTTGTGCATTATTCAATAATATTAAGACAAAATAATAGTTACAGATGAAACGTAACGTTATCCTTTTGTACAATCGACGTTTCTGATCGCTTTTTACGTGAAAACACGCTGCAATTTGGCATTTTTTGCTCAGGTCTTATCGCGTGCACCGTGATTTGCAAATGACGCTGGAACACGCTGGAACTAGTTTTATATAACGAGTATGATCGGCGGTCATACTCTTTTGGCAGAGGGGAACGCCTGACAGTGGCGTCTCCAGTTGGTTTAATGCTCTAAGTAAAAAGCTGTCATCATCGTCTTTCACGGTAATTATTAAATTACTATTATGTCGCTAACGCCAGAAGAATGTATACGTATCGTCACTATGCTAGAAGAAGGCTGAAGTCAGAGAAGTACATTACAGCGAGAGTAACAGGCGTGTCACTTTCTACGGTACAAAGAGTTTCCGAGAAACTGGGCTCAACATTAGAAGACCAGGAACCGGCAGAACGAAATGTACCACGGCTCGAGAGGATCGATTTCCATGTGGAAATCGACACCTCAGGGCGGCGGCAGTTGAAGTAACAAATCAATTTGGAGAGACCCGAAGAGACGAGGTAAGCGAGCGGACTGTTAGGCGGCGGCCTCGAGAAGTTAATTTGACCCCACATAGACTCGCAAATGGCCCAAAACTTGCAAGAGAACATCGAGTATATAATTTTTTTTTTTTTACTTGGAAATATTTGTATAATGTGTACTTATATAGTATAAAGATTGCATATGTACCTAAGCCAAGCTTTATTTGATGACGCCAAAGTCTAGGTGACAAATGTATCCAAAGTCGGGACAACATAGCTAATCATTCCTATGTCGTAATTCTCGGCCTAGTGTTAGTTTAATTAAGATTTTAGTAGACAAGATTTAATGAGCATAAGACGTACATTTATTTGGTATTTGGTTGATCAAAATAGTTTGATTGGTTTAGAAACAACCCGCCATTCTGACGTCAGGGTGGCGGCTCACGCACGTTTTACAATATCAGAGCTTGTATAACATTTAAGAAGTTTTTAAATATTGTTCTTATATGTACAATTGAAGTACATTTTTATCCTAATGTTTAGTAATTTGAAAAAAGTTAATTGAATTGGAATTCACCCGCCAACCTGACATCAGAATGGCGGCTCACTTTAAAATTATTTTTGCTACGCTTACAGAAACGTACATTTATACTTATTTCAGTACAAAAACGTAAATTTTCCGTACATTTACATAGTTTATTTTTGATCTATTTGGAAGTCACACACCCGCCATTCTGACGGATACCTATATGATGTTGGTAAACCTAATAATTATTTTATTTAGCATTCATTGATCCATTATTTTCGCACAGCGAAGAGGGCGAGAGACGGCTAGTATTCTTATAAATACAGGTTGATAAGTAAATGGTAGAAATACCCGAAAAGGAACAATAGGAAAGAAATTGCGAAAATCCATACATTTATTTTAGTGTAGCAGCCAGGTATTTAATTACGTAGGTGTAAAACGGCAGATTCTGGATGTTCGCATATTAAAATGGTTTCAGAAGTTATTTAAAAAAACTTGTGAGCCGTTTCACCCTGTATATTGGGTGGAGGTATTTCCACATTGCTAACCACACTTTACATTAATTAAATTTAAAACATTTACCAAAGTTCTTATGACTAAAATGCAGGTATATTCTATCATTTGAAAAAAATAACTTAATAAATATAAACGAGGTACTTACAGCACTATATAGCTAGGTATTGGGTTTTCGAAATTAAACCAAATAATTATTGTGCGTTTCCTTTAACACTCTTAGCTTACAGTTAGTAATATATGTTTATATCATATAACTTGATAATGATGTTTAGAGGTCCTAGAAGATCATAAACATGAGTAGATTTATATACTATGCCTGTAGCGGTGACGGCTGGGTTGGGGCTACCACCCACATAGGTATACTTATGCTTGGCGTTGAGAATTATTTTGAAGGTTTCGGCACAGTGTAATACGGACTTATCTCTAAAAAATGCTTATTATTTTATTGAAATAAGTAATAATAATATCTATTATAGTAGTAGTAGATAGAATAGAATAATAATAAGTAAAATAGATACATTTTTGATAAGTTGTATTTTACTGTAAGTATCTTTAATTAGGTATATTCACCTTTAAAAAACAAGTTTAATAGGTTGACATGTATGCCTACGGCATGCAGGTACATAAAAATGATTATTTTATTAATAAGTGTAAGTAATTAATATACTCTGACTAAAACATGATAAAATTAATCTGTTAACAGTCAAAAACAATAAGATTTTTTTATTGTCAACTGATAAAGAGCGAATGTAATAAAATGTAATGTAACAAAATGTAATAAATGCTGAATTATAAAAGTTATACGTTATTAATAGTCACTAAATTGGTAAATAAATCAGGTCATGGTCAGCAATAGTGCAATAATCTAAACTACACAGAGTGGCGCGGCTTTGCTAAAGCTTAGAATTGTCGTCTTCAAAGGTAGGATTTGTGGTTCCTTTTATCTCTTGCATTCTTGATATCTCAGCTTTTAACTTTTTCTGTAATAAACAAAACTCAATTTATATTAGGTAGTAGTTAATAGATTTTTTTATTAGAATTACATTTTACTAAATTTTCCACACAGCGTGTAGGTATGTTAACGTTCCTCTGCTGGTGGGTAAAATAACAAAAAGGGTGGCCGAAATTATAAAAGTATCGTTAAGTAACGTTATTTTTATAAAGTTAAACTGGTAGCGGTTATGCAGGTAATGATGTCTAGTACAAGTATCGTTACTTTTTCTATTTGTCGCCTTAATTTTGACACAAAATAATAATTACAATAATTCTAAAAATGAAATTCTTAATTTAATGGACAACGAATGCCCAACATTTATTAAACAGCAATAAAATAGGTAGGTACATACATGGTTTCCGAACAAGCATAATAAGAGTGCCAAAAAATAAGGTTCCTCGAGTTTACAGATTATTTAGAGAAATAGGTAATTGTGACATAGTGACATTTTCGATTTTAAATTATTCAAAGTTTCAGTTAATTAAGTAACAAAAGTGAAATTCGATATAATGTTCGATAAATGTTTTCGTTACAATAGCTTAGCTAACCGTAAAACGGTTAGTCAATTTACCGGTAAAATAACGATACCAAGCCTAATGTTACGTTTGCTATTATCGTTACTTAGCATGATAGTAGTAACGTTACCTTTTTTAAAGTTATTCAATCAGCACAAAATAAGGAGACCTTAAAGTGCTTTTGAATCGCCCAAACATTTTTACCTACAACCAAAGACATTTAACTACCTACTTACTAATCTCTTTGCCCACAACCCATTCAGGACGTCTATTTTTTAGCTGTGGAGAAGAATGGGCGCAAGAAACTCCACAGCTTTAATATAAGTAACGTCATTTACAAAATTATATGCCGTTAACAAGTTATACAAGTTTAAAATTACTTAACCATATTTTAAATTAGAAATACCTGTTGAGTGATTGGAGCATTTTAAACCCATCATTAAAACCAATTAAAACCACTTAGAAAGTAAGCTTAATACATACCGCGCTCGAGCAACGCTCTCATAGCCCTCTCACGGACACGGAATCTCGGACCAACTCAGACCAGTCCAAGAGCAGCTGTTGTCCGGTAGGTAGTCAATGTGTGCGTGTGTGTGCTCGAGCGCGTTTGTATGAAGCTTACCTTCTGCAGACTCCTTATTTTGTGGCAGTACCTATTACAATTCTAAAGCTATGTTTATACTGTCGTTGGAGGCTATCAGCTAGCATTATATACACCGAGAGATTTTAGTGGTTGTTTTCCCGCAGGTGGGTAGATCAGACCATGAAACTGAACAACTTTCCCCACGAAACATAGGTCAAAAAACGAGATAATTTTTTAACTTTTCCATACAAACCATGCTCGGTCAATAGAGGCTTTGTATAGAAAAGTGAAAAAATTATCTGGTTTTTTGACCTATGTTTCTTGGGGAAAGTTGTTCAATTTCATGGTCTGATCTAGGTACCTACCCACCTGCTAGAAAACAACCACTAAAATATCTCGGTGTTAATGCATATAAATCCATAGTGTATTACTGTGCGTCTCACCTTAGACCTGTAAACTTCATTAGTGAGTTTCTTTGTGCCCGCAAAGTGATTTTCGATGTCATTCAGTGTCTTGCCCTCTGTTTCGGGCAAGATGAAATATAATACAGCGCATCCCGTGAAACTGAAATAAATAAATGCCAATTAATTTGGTTCGTAAACAAACAACAAGTAAAGGATAAATATATTTGTTTATCTTACGGAAATGCTGTTTACATTTAAAAAGTTTTTTTTTAACTTTTTATTTTTAAGTGTTAATTGCTACACTTACTTAAGCTGAATTAATTTTAAAATTAAGTACGCGATGCATAATATTGTCCTGTTTGGTACAATTTTGAGTTAAATTTTTACTTCATGTCTGTATTTTTGTACTAAATAAATATATTTCTATTATTAAGTATATTTTTGTGTCGTAACTTCATATTGATTCGAATCTTCGCATCGATTAGACTCTCGTATCGATCCGAATTGATTCGAATCAACAATAAATACGAATCGGGTCAACTCGAATCATGACTCGAATATATTAACAGTGATTCGAATTCTCATAATATTCGAATTGATTCGAGTTTTCATAATAGTGTTGAATAACTTCGGCGGATTGGTTAGAACCACGATAGCTCAATTGGGAGAGCACCTGGCCCGGTATGTCAGAAGGGTGCAGGTACAAATTCTGCTCGTGGAAATTTTTTCAACATTAGTGTTTTTGTAATAGGTATTCATTTCATATCTCAGTTTTATAGTTACTTTTAAAACCAACGTATAAAACAGTAACTGAGGGCTTAGTGCGAGATATTTTTGACATTCGATCACGTTAAAGAATACTTGTACTAGTAATCAGGGCTTGGAATACCGGTATTTTCAGTAACCGGTACCTTTGACTTTATAAAGTAGGTACCGGTAACGATTTAGTACCGGTATTAATGCTCGTAATACAGGTTAACCGATGAGCACATTTAAGTACCATTGTACTGCATTGTCGCAGGGCACTTTACGATTTCAGGGTAAAGCTAGTCCATAGACCACAGGTGTAGAAACTCTGACAGTACGCTCTCAATAGTGTTATCTTTACTGACGCCGTACACCTCATTAATCTACGAGCCAACATGTTACCCCTCATCGACAATGCCCTGCGCTCCCTTTCAATGTCATCCTCATCTTTTAAACTCTCAGTAACAATATGACCAAGGTACCTAAATTGAGCAACGCGCTTCAGAGGTACATCGTTTAGAAAGATTGGTGGTATAAAGGCAGGCTCCTTAATATTATCTTTAAATAACAGAAACTCACTCTTCTTTTCGTTGTACCCCAAGCCATGTCGCTCAGCATAGTCCTTACAGTGGTCCAATAATTTTCTCAAACCATTGATCGAAGGGCTCAGCAGCACCATGTCGTCTGCATAACTAATATTATTAACACTTATATTATTAATGCGACATCCGTCATTCATGCTACTCAGCTTTTCGATCAATTTATTTACATATAGATTAAATAATCTGGGTGAAGTCAGTCTGCCTTGTCTCACCCCACAGCCTAGAACATATTCATCAGATTGGGTGTTCGCCCATTTTACCACGTTCTGCTGCTTAATATACCAATGTGAAAAAATACCAATTACTTCAGGAGAAATGCCTACCTCCTTTAGTTTTGACCAGAGAACATTGTATGACACCCGGTCGAAGGCCTTCGACAGGTCTAAGAAACAAGCATACACCGGTGTTTCTCTCTTGGTATATTCTACTATAGTATAGTAATCAACTGTATATTTAAGTAATTAATCAATGCAATGACACCTTGACCTTACCGGCACGTGGTGATTTTATCTGTTGCGTTGTGTTTTTAGAAATTTAGGTGTAATAATTGGGCACATGTACCATACTATATGTACCATACTATACCATAACATTTATTTCAAAGTCTTATTTTTTAATTTGATGTAAGCTGTGTAATTAAACAATACTTCTGTGATTATTAGATACAAAGATACTTATACATTACTTATTTACATTTGATTGTTTTATGGTATTAGGATTTAAGCCAACCAGCGCAGCGTTAGACCTCTAGTCGTACCTATATGTCATTTCGTAATTGGAGTTGTGATTTAAAAATGAATAAATAATGATTGTTTGACTCTTCTGCAGTCCATACGAAAATACTTTAAGTGGCAAGTTTACAATAGAACAAAATAATTAAAAGCAAATTTATTTTTAAGCTATCGGTGGCGAGTTTACACATGTTTTTTCAGCGTTTTTCAATGGCGAATTTACTTTGATGGCGAGTTTACATTAACCCGATGAGTCATAACATTATGACAAATGATTAAGTCAATTTTTAACTTGTGGCAGTGGCAGTGTGGTAGGTACTGTGTTTACTGTTTGTTATTCAATACAAATAAAAAAGTTCATCATCATGACCAGCTCATTTTTATGTCCCCACTGCTGAGGCACGAGCCACAAGGGAATAGGGACAGATGCACCCAATCCGCTATGGGCCCGCGTGGTGGTTTATGGCCCGTTCTCCCTATCCATTTTGGGAGTTAAAGTTTCTCGCATCCGTAGGTTTACCCTTGAGACGTGACCCCTGGGTGGTGCGTGACACAGCCTGAGTGGTAGAGCCACGCTGCGTTGCAGCACGAAATGGCCCGGCTCGCCCGGCGTAATACCATCCTCTCACAGAATATAGGCGTGAAACAATGGCACTCGTTGCTATTGTGTTTCGTTCGGTGAGTGTAAGTACCGGAGGCCTATCTCTCACCCCTCTCCCCTCAAAATTCCTACTCTCTCCTCAAGATGTGACTCCTTTCTCAAGGCTGGCAACGCATCTGCGATTCCCCTGGTTTTGCGGGAGTCCATGGGCGGCGGCGATTACTTTCCATCAGGTGACACGGTTGCTCGTTTGCCTCTTTTTAACATTAAAAAAAATCTATATGGAAGTCTTATGCTCCAGCAGTGGGGCTATAAAATGAGCTGGTGATGACGATGATGATGTCTCACCACACGACGCTGTAGAAGCCGTATGTCCCCCATATAGAGAGGCTGTCGACCATGCTGATGTACATCTTGTTGGTGACGAAGCCGAACACGTAGCCGACGGCGCTGGCGAGCCCCGCGCTGCCGGATCGCGTCCGGGCGCTGAACACCTGTGGGTTATCCATATTGTTTTTTTAGCATCGTAAGATGAAGGTTTTACTTTATTTCGGGTAAACGTAGTTATTTATACTTGACGAGGGCAATGAAGTACGCGAAAATACTTTATTTTACCTATTTCGAATTTTTTAATTTTCTGTCATGTTTTTGTTCAATTGTTTTTTATGTTAAAATAAACAAAAAGTACGTTCTTTGATAATAATATTCGCTAGATGTTGCCAGAAGGAACAATATAATATTGGAATTACAATTCAGGTTCAATAAATAATACTTTATTTTCAGATGTTGTAGGTACTTCACTTTTTTTACCTTACAAAGTAAATATACTCTATTTGCTTAAGGCGACGGGTAAGGCACACTAGCGCCACCAATTGATAATTTGACAATTACTAACGGACCGGATCTTTTTTTAAACATTGCGTACCGTCCGACAACAGGAAAGCATCCATAGTATTTATTTAATAATTGTGGACTACTTTTTGTTGCGTGGTTTATTCACAAAACGGGCTATCGCATTTATTCACAAACAATGGCCACTTTTGGTGTTAGCGAATGAATACAAAATAAACCTAAAAGTAGTGCACAATTATTAAATAATAGATGTTAGCCTAGTGTCGGAAGGTCCGCAATATTTCAAAAAAAAATCCAGTTTAGCAGTTATCAAATTAAATCCTTTAGCGGCGCTAGTGTGCCTTACCCTTCGCCTTAAACAAAAGGTGGCAACCCTATTTTGCAGCATTTCTCAAAATATGGGGCTGCGACATAGAACGACCAACCGGGCCAACAGCTGGAAAGTAACTAAAATTGAAGTTGATGATGACATCCTCCTCATTGAATTGTATTTAAGGGGGTGCCGCCCAGACGCAATACTGCAAGTTTCAAGTTTCTTTCAGTGGTGTGACAATGGCGCACGACCAAAGTTAATAGTTACTACGCACGACTACGAATTCGAACGCTCACTAATATTTGTACAGAGTAGGCTGGTGATGTTTACTTATGTAAAATCATAGGCGTTTGGGTAAAAAACAATAAAAGTCTTAATATTTTCATATTCATATTTTTTAAATGCAAAATTAGACAACAGTGGCCTGCAGAATATCAATACAAACATTTTGATGTCGTATTATTGTTTCATTTGCTATATTTACAAAGTTTCTGAAGAAATAAGTTTTTAGATATCATTACTTTTACGTATTGTTCATGCAGTTTCTGTGTATTTTATTTCAAATTCCAAGACAACCATGGAAAGGATCAAGCTAACCTACACTAGTCCTTTTAATGTATATGACCTATTCAGCGCCTAGCACCAGTGACTTAAAAACACGTAAATTTTCGAAATTCCGCGCGGCACCCCCTTAATTTTTATTTAATGTTTTTTTTTTCTTAATTGAACAGTCCTTCAACAAATTTCAGGTGAAAAATAAATATGAGGCGTCATTTACGTCATTAAACTTAAAGTATAGGTCCTTTTTTCTAAGAGGTGAGTCCCGAATCTCGGAAGTTCTTGTTAGGCGGGTCGCGGTCTAGTCAACCTTGGGAACCACTGCTATTATGGGTAAGCACAGTGTACAGTGTCCTCGTCTCACCTAGTGTTGAGTGATGATAAGACAAATGGTGGAAGCGCACTTAATCCGAGTTAAGGGGTACTACTGAGGCACTGGCTATCTTATCTCTAGCTGCCGGAACACTACAATGCTACAAACATTGATGTTATATTGAAGATGTTACATATTCAGATAAGATGGTGGTAACTAGCCAGTGACTAGCCAGGCGGACAAACAACCACCAACCAAACCGAGTACACAAACATTTACCTCGAACACTAGGAATCGAACCCGGGAACTCTGGGTCTGAGACCGGTGGTCCTAACCACTAGACCACACAGGCGGAATGCGGAGGTTTTCTAAGTATAGTAATTATTAAGTAATCATTTCGAGTATTCGATATTTCGGCACAGTTTCATGCGCCATGATCACGGATGTACCTGAAGTCATTCTGGGTGGGTGATTATGAGCATACAAAAAGAATCTGCCCTCTTCCTTAGTCGTTAAACTTAACACTCTCCACTCCCCCGCACGATCCTCTAAATGCCACTACACATTTACAGAAAACACTAAACATGCACACTAATTTAGGCCCGATACACCGTACTCGTAGAACAAGGGTACGACGAGTCGGTTCACACGCGCTCTATACCACGTACAGACATGTACCTGGGCGCTTCTCCCCACCACCACGGCCCGGTCAACCCGAGCCGAGGTCCGAGCCTTTAGAGGCGCCCTCGGGTTATTCCGCTTCCCCATCCGATCCGAACCCCTCGGAGAATCTGGTAAGACACGGGGACACGCACTAGTGCATGATGCCGTACCCTTTAGAAAACCTCTGACGGTGCTTCTTTTCCTGAACGGAACCCTTTAAGTTTCTCGCCGCCCCCAAAAAGCCCGGTGAAGCTGATAATGACCAGTAGCAATCAGCAAAATCTCACAAAAAAAACTGTCCACTAACCACTCTGACCCAATGTGGCTTGGTGGGTTTTCAATGACAACCATCGCATCGCACATGTCTTCCGAAGCACGGAGCATAGGTATCAAAAATCTAATAGTAGGTATACCTCGCCAATTAGAATCCAAGGCAGCAGTCTGATGCCGGTGTGGGTGATCAGCGCCAGCAGCATCAGCAGTGTCATGGGCATCCAGGAGTAAGGATTGTTCTGTAATTATATTCGTCTCTTGTTCTATATTATGCTACTTTAATAAAAAATCACAGATTTCGCTGCAGTCCCCGCAAAAATCGTAGCATTGAAATTTTAACAAAAAAAAAACTGGCTCCTAAAAATAGACTGATACAATTGCACTAAAAAGTAAAAAATAATTGCGTGTTTAGTTTGTTCAATTTACTTGCAATTAAGCTATATTATACTCAATCTTATATTCTTTCTTAGGAAAATATATAGGTACAATTATTGTTATTTTTGGAGCCGGTGGAAAATTTGTATGGCAAAACTTTAACTCTTCTCGTACCTATGTCGCCAGGAGGCGCTGCTTCAATGCCATACTCATTTTCGTTTTCGTAAACGTAATCGAATGAAAACGGATAGTAAACTAAACGCACAATAAGCACCCAGAGTTGATAAAGTCACGATACTTATACGGCTTTGTTCATACGGACTTAGGGGCGCTAGTACTTTAATAAAACTGTGACGGGCCGTTCTTGTATACAGTGTTTTTTTAAACAGGGACAGTTTATGAGGAATTCCGGAACCAGGGAAACTGTCTTAGAAATCATCAAGTCGTTTTTTGTGAATCAAATTTTTAAGTCAATTTTAAGTTGTATAGAAAAATGAGTCAGATTCATCAAGTTTTGTTTAAAGGTCGACTCTGTTTTTGGTTAGGATCATTTTATTGTAATACTAGTGGACCTGGCGGACTTCACACCGCTTTGACAGTTTCCATTTATTCCCGTGGGAATATCGGGATAAAAACTATCATATGTATTAATCCAGTTTATAAACTATCTGTATGCCGAATTTCATCCAAATTCATCTATCCGTTGCAGCGTGAAGACGCAACAAATATACACACATACACACAAACTTTCGCATTTTTAGTGTGATTCCAGTTAAAAACAGACGTATCGGTGGCCGAATGGCAAAGCGCTCGGCTCGACCCGAGGGTCCCGGGTTCAATTCCCAGGACGGGCAAAGTGTATTTCGGTTTGTGGTCACCAACCCGCATTTGGCAAGCGTGGTGTAATCACCAATCGTGTGGCTTAATAGCCATTAATTGTCGGTGATGACTTGTTTTCAATGTTAGTGGCCTTTGCACAGCAGTGTAAAAGTTATAGGCTATTTACTTAACTATAAAAAATAACACTGTATATAACACATGCATAGGCTTTTTGGCGGGAAAGTGAAGAGTCATGTCTGCGGTTTTGTTTTATTTTCTAAAATTTGTGTTGTGTCGAATTTCAATGTTAAATAATGGTGGACTATTAACCGTTAAGTGTTCGTGAGTGTGCATGAGTGTTGGCAAATGAAACAAAACAGTGCAACGTCACTTTTCAAATTCTCTCAAGAAGTCCGTCCAAGGACTTAGTAAAACCCCACATCTTTACGAGATACTCGAGGGATTGGGGGGTATATCATTTCTCACTTCTCATTTCTATTATTCATCATCATATCAAACAGGAAAGAAATATTGTTTATTTATGTATTACTTGTAAAAGAAAAACTACTGTTTTCATTGACTAAATGCTTGTGAAAAGCCATAAAAAAAACACATGCTTATAACATAACATTTGAAAGCTAAAAATTAAACATCCATCAGTCAACTCGTTCAACAAAAGTCATGCAATCCTCTGATTGCATGGACATGCGGGGGGCGCATCTAACTAATTAAAAATGTTTAATGGTTGTCTTAAATCACATACATTGATCTGATCATAAGGTAAGTAGCTAAAGCACTCGTATTATGGAAATCAGAATCAACGAGGTACCACAACCACTCAAACCCGACACAATATCGGAAAGTTCATTTTCGACAATAGACCCGAATGGGAGTTAAACCCGAAACCTCGGAGTTAGCGCCGCCCAAAGTCCAGCGTGCAAGCCACTCTGCTTCGGAGGTCTTCAATTAGCTAATTTGAATATTATATAAACTAATAATGTTGATTATTTATAATTTTACGCAAATATTGTTGCGAACAAATTAGGTACAATTTCGAAAAAAACTTCAACACTTTGTCTTTTTTCTAATTATTTTGTTTATAAACATGTGGAAGTCTGTGGTGGAAGTTTACGATTCAATTTGCTTCATTACCATTTTCGTGTCTAAGTCCTCTTCAATAACAGTTGTCACATTAGCTTCTGCTATTGGCTGCGACAGAGCGTACTGCAAGTAAAATTAACAGTAAAATTAACAACATCTAATTAGGTCAAAATATCATTATCATCATCATCATCAGCTCATTTTATGTCCCCACTGCTGGGGCACGAGCCTTTCCTATGGATGGATAGGGAGAACGGGTCATGAATCACCACGCGGGTCCAGACCGGATTGGTGGTTGTTATTAACGACTGCTAATGCAACATCAGGGACCAACGGCTTTACGTGCCTTCCAGAGCACTGACATTACGAGATGATACATTTTTGGTCACCCATCCGATGACCAGCCTTTGCGAAAGTTGCTTAAATTCAGCAATCGCAGACGAGCGCGTTAACTTGGGCTTTAATTCTCTTACTTTACTACTCGTCTATGGGGAAAATGTCAAAATCAGTAAATGTTCCGTCTCAAAATAGACTTTACATTAGGAATTTTCAATAGTTAGTTTTTATTAATTAATACTTTATTGTACGTGAGAGTACCTATTGTCAATTACTAGACTAACGATCTAAAGGTTAAGAGCTGATAATGCTTAGCCACTATTGTCATACCTAATCTGTGCTATTGTTGTGAAAAACCACCCACCGTTTTCATGTATCCGTCGTAGCTAGCTACAAGCAGACAGCATACAGCAGCGCCGGCCGTTGAGAACAGGGTGAGCGGTCTCTTCCCGGTGTAATGGACCAAGAGCACGCAGAGCCCCGTGCCCACGATCTGAAGGACGCCCAGGATCAAAGTGGCGTAGTACTTGTCGATCGGCGCCTCCAACATGTTGAATATTGATACCGCGTAAGTCTGGAATGGAAATCGTCATTCATCGGTAAGCGTCGGTTAAGTCGTAGACCATCATATTTACTTAAATAATTACTATTTTATTAATAATTGATGTTAAAAATATTAATGAAATTATAAGTAAATGCTTATACTTGGTTATCTTGTTTAAAACATAATAGGGATAAGA
The DNA here is from genome assembly GCA_963082485.1 of Eudonia mercurella. Lineage (NCBI taxonomy): Eukaryota > Metazoa > Arthropoda > Insecta > Lepidoptera > Crambidae > Eudonia > Eudonia mercurella. The sequence goes on from OY720022.1 coordinate 18,496,189, forward strand.
TAACCAGTTTTTTGTTTAGAGGTCCTAGGTTCGATTCCAAGCGGGTATTGTTTGTTTTGGGTTGTAGGCTTGTTTTAAGCCCGCCTGTCTAGCTACCATCTTATCAAAATATGACGTCATAACATCAATGTTAGCATGGTTGTGTTTGAGTACAGATCTCTAAAATCTCTAATAATATCTATGATCTCAAAGATCAGTAGTCTAAATATAAATTTCTTGTTCAGGCTCATAAGGTCTCTTTCTCATAATGTTGAGTACCCCTTGTGCCCTGGTTTCAAATAGTCTCTCTCCCGAAATGTCCTTTTTCCATAATGTTAATTTCCCACATCCACTTAAAAACAGTTATACGCGCTTGAACTCTGTTATTTAAAGTATGTTACAACATTAGCCGCATAAAATGAGACCATGAACTTTTAATAACACATTTATAAAAAGCCTTATTTAACAAAAACTCTGCATCTATTAATAATCACGGCTAAATTACAAATATTGTATTAAAAAATGTAAATTACAAACATTACGCGACAACGAAACAATAATTATGCGGCTAATGTTGTTTAACATACTTGAAATAACAGAGTTCAAGTGCGTATAGCTGTTCGTAGAATGGACGTTTTGGGAAAGGAGCATTATGGGAAGGGGACATTTTGGGAAACAGACCTCATGAGCCTGAACGGACTTTCTGAGTACCTGAAGTGTAGTCATTCCACTGAAGTGGCCGACGAAGAAGCTGTAGCAGACCAAAGCGAACGGGACTAGAAAGCTTCTCGACTTATAGTTGGCAAACTTTTCAGATAATGTCTCCTCCATATCTACCCCATCCGCTGTAAATCATTAAAAAATATTAAATTTAAAACGACTACCTTTTGCTGACAATTATTGTGTTAATGAATTTATTTGTACATCTAACTGTTTTAGTGCCCCCGTGGCGTTTATGGAAAACCTTCCAGTATTCAGATCTCCCATAGTTTTGACGTGCGGGAGGGTTTACAATGGTTGATTTCAGTATTTTGATGTTTAAATGCTACCCTGATTTTAGTTCTGAGCTCGGGGGGGAATTACAACGCACTAAGAAAAAAATTAAATCTGAAACCCTTCAAGATAAACATGCTACAACAACTTTGCTTATAAAACACGTGAAACGAAGGCGAATATTTAAAAAGAGTAAAATACTGGTTAGATGTGCGGTTACTATTAATTATAATCTAAAATTATTTAGTTATTAGTCGGAATTGATATTATAAATAAGTATATAAATTGTGGTAAATCAAGCAAAGTGTACTTTGTTTAGTCAAAAGAATGGTGTGTATAAAAGGTATTTTTAACTAAATTATCGAGCATTAGCAAAAACTTTAAACGCTTTTTAAAAAATTATAAAGGCATTTCGAAATAGATATTTTTTACAGGTTTCCCAAAAAAAATACTGTTTTCTGTATTTTTACACCTTTATCAATACTTCTGCTTACAAAAGGCGGCAACAATCGTGAACTTGCTCTGATGTTGGTGCGGAATAGAGATGAGTCATTCATGAATGAATCCTTTAGTTGGACTAGTTCACTTAGGAAGTATACCTCCTTCACTCATTCATTCTTATCACTATTATATATCATTCTTTACACTTCAGTGAAGTATTTTGCGCATGTCTAACTGCGGAATCTAACAGTTTCTCATACGTTTAATACAAGTTAAGGTAGAATATTGCTCTCTCTTTCCGGCACGCGATATGAAGTCCGGGAGCCTCGCACAGTAATTCCTCCCGCGTCTCAGCTCCAACACATTACCTTATTATGATTCAGGTTCTGAATAGAAATGTACTCCGAAATTCATACCCGAACTCAGATCGTTCGCAGATCTGAATAACGGAAGGGTTTACTAAGATTATTGTTTGAACTGACACTTGAAAGCCTCCCGGCGCATCTCAGATCACTGGCCGTGCTGAATACTGGAAGGGTTTTCGTATACGCGCCCCCGTGCACGTCCCGATAACCGGTGAGCGATTTTGTAGTCGGTCAAAATGAAACGTATAGAATCATCTCAGCCAAAAAGACATCCACTGCTGGACAAAGGCCTCCCTCAAGGATAAATCATTTCGCAGTAAGGTGAGAATAATCACAGAGAGACGCTGCTGCCCATCCTTTGGAATGGTCCCATAGTCGCCTACAGAACAGTTAATTCCGTGGGTGCAATTCTTTACCCCCGGCACCACACGGGGAAACGTATAGAATAGGTTCTATTTTGCAACGCAACGTCTTACAAAAAGTCGGTCACAAAATGGTTTCACCTCGGCGAAAAAATCGGTCCGATTTTCGGACGTGCACCGTTAGGAACTTAGAGCATTAAACCAACGCTCTAAGGTTAGGAATGTTCTCTTTACAATCTTAATTATTAACTAAACATGATAAGTAGTAAATAATAATTACCTCTTTTCGTTTTGTACAATGCTTGGACATCTTTTAACTCGTCTTCAACTGAGTAAGGGTTTGTCCAGCCCCTTAGCCACTGTAAACTCTGAAAGAAAAGAAAAAGACAACAATAAGTTTAAAAAGATTAAGTTTTTTTAATAACTACAAACAAAGGATTAGCAGGCTTGGTGGTAGGATTCTGCCCAGGATACCGACCATCGGTAATATCAATTTCTGCCGCTTAGCAGCATGGTCTTACACTGCAGTGTTACAGTTTAGTTAAGTGGTAGGCTCTTCAAGTCATCAGGTTTTTGAACCATCATTCCGCACTGGGCCATTCCGTGTGGTGGTTTGTGGCCCGTTCTCCCTATATATCCCTATGGATGCTGCTCACTGCTGCTATGGGGACATAAAATGAGCTGATAATGATGATGACACTATTGAGACGTTATTGAATTTGAATTGAATTTTTTTAAAGTCACTCGCGTCTTATTGCACTAAACCAAGCTCTAAAGCCCTCCTCACAATTGATATGGCAGCGAAATTAAATCTAGATTTACCCCAGGGGTACCGACACATCCAGTGTCGGAAAATTCCCCTCTGAGCGTCCTCGCTCAGGCTGCCCTACGTATTCTGGGGAGGGCAAAAGTCCACTCGTGTCAAGGCATGCTGCCGGCAGGAGTCAGGCAAGACCTTTGGCACCCCCTCCTACGCTTCGCGTGAACTTCTGCAACATCAGGGGAATCCACTCTAACTTGAGCGCCGTCCATAACCACCTCGAGACGGAGAAGCCGACCTTGCTCTTCCTCACCGAGACGCAGATATCTCCCCCTCCTGACATTTTTTGTGCCTCGAGCCGGTGTTTGTGTGTGTGGCCTCGGCAAACTTGAAGATAGGGACCTCTCCGTCTTATGGCTACACGTTGACTGCAGATGCCATCCTCGCGTCTACGCGTGCCTGTTTAGTCCCACAGCGGTAACAACGGAACTGACCAACTCATCGAGAGCGTCCAAGCGGCGACAGACTCCCTTCTCCAACGGATCACCTTTGCCGAGATTGTGTTATTGGGAGACTTCAATGCCCACCACGTCGAATGGCTTGGTTCACGCACAACTTACCACGCGGGTTGATCCGTTCATGACTTCGCTTTGGCCTACAGTCTGTCCCAATTGGTAACCGAGCCTACGCGAATTCTAGACGTGGAGGGCCATGCACCTTCCTTATTGGACCTTCTACTGACCTCGCACCCAGACGGCTATCAAGTTTCTGTTGGTGCACCACTAGGCTCATCAGACCACTGTCTGATTTGTAGCACTGTGCCTCTCACAGAAACTTTAAAAACGCAACCAGCGGTCAAGCCGTCGGGTCTGGCATGGTCAGCGGACTGGGATTGGATGCGAAGTTTCTTTGCGTCCTACTCGTGGTGGCGAGTTTGCTTCTCGTTGGATGATCCTGATGTCGCCGCCGACTCTGTCGTTGATGTGATACTGCAGGGAATAGAACTTTTCATTCCAAACTCTGTGGTTCCCATTGACGGCAGGTCCCAACCTTGGTTTTATCGCTGCTGCAAAATGGCGTCTCGCCAAAAGCGATAGCATTACCAAGTCTGGGCTAATGCGGTGTCATCAAAGGATCCAAACACCAACGTGCTCAGGAAGAGGTACAACTTTGCCACCAGGTCCTTTAAGAAGGACTTTGCCAAGATGAAGTCCTTATTCATAGGTAGAATTGGCGAGCAGCTAGTGCGTCTTCCATCGGGTACGCGTGCGTTCTGGTCTCTCGCCAAAGCTACCACCATTGCACAAGCCAGATGACTGGCCCATAATGCAAAGGAGAAAGCCGATCTCTTGGGCACTCTTTTCGCATCAACCTCGACCTTGGAAGATGGGGAAAACTCTCCACCAACCATACAGCATTGCGCTAGTTCATTGCCAAACGTTCGGTTCCTACAAAAGTCAGTTCGTAAGGCTCTTTTTAAACGGTTTTATTTAGCTTGCCCTGTTTATTTATTTGTTTATTTATTTGGGTCAAATCTAGTCACTGAAATTTGTCCCCCTTCCTGTTGACGAGTAGATCTGAAATTTGGTACACACCTTTAGTTCTGATGACAATATAATTCAATACATTCGGTATCATTGTAAATCCAAGAAAGCTGCCGCTACATATTGGCACTATTTTATCACTACTACCTCAATATGGGTATCAAATGAAAGGGCTTGATTAGTTGAATAGTTCTTTATAAAAATAAAATGAAAATCCAATATGGCCGCCAACAAAATGGCAGGTTATTTTTTTTTATATTTCTCTGGAAAGCGTCATGAGAGCCAGAATAAACTTGTGACTGACACCGAGAACATGTTAAGTCATGTCTCGAATTGGTGCCGACGTAATCTAGTCCACTTTAACCCCTCCAAAACACAAGTTTGCGCTTTACCGTGAAAAACATCTCTTCGTCGTACCTCTGAACTTTGAGGGAGCTCTCCTTGATACCAACCCGACTATTGGGATCCTTGGCGTCGATATTCGAGTGACGTTCGGTTATGGGGACATTTGGAAGGTAAAGCTAAATTAGCTTTGAAAAGTCTGGGTGTGCTTAATAAGAGCGGGTCAGTATTTCATGCCGGCCCACCGCTTACAAGTGTACAAAGGTCAGGCCGCATATGGAATACTGCTCCCATCTTTGGGCTGGAGCACCCCAGTACCAACTTTTCCACTTGACCGCATTTTACGCAGAGCTGCTCGAATTGTCGACGACACGGTTATTTCAGGTCGGCTCGATCCACTGGCTCTTTGGAGAAATGTTGCGTCTCTCTGTATATTGTACCGCATATATATAGATCATGGGGAGTGTTCTAAGGAATTGTTTGGCTTTATCCCTGCCGATGATTTCCTTCACCGCTCTACACGCAATCAACTGTGATTCCATCCACATCACCTTAATGGATGGCGGTCTACTACTGTTTATTTTACATGAAATTTCTTGCATCAAACTACAGTGTTGTGGAACCAGCTATCGGCGGAGGTATTTCCGGACCGTTACGACCTTGGGACCTTCAAGAAACGAGCCTATTCCTTCCTTAAAGGCCGGCAACGCACCTGCGATAATTCTGGTTTTGCTGGTGTCCCGCCTGCACGTTTGCCTCCTTCTTTTATAAAAAATAAAAAAAGAATTAGCAGACTGAATTAAAATCCTGGTTAAGGCGGTTCTTTACTATTGCAGAACACAATTTCTATATAAATGGTAACTATTAGAACTTTTGATTGAAAGTTATTTAGGTTTTTTGTTCTGTGTTTATTTCAAAATTCATAGGTAGTAGTTACTTTTAAATTACACCACTTACTTTTCTGGCATCATCGTGTCGTTTTCTCGACACCAGCCAATGTGGAGATTCTGGCACAAAGCACAGGGCGATTACAGCCAATATCTGATATAGAAAAAAAACTCATCAGTTCTTTCATGTTTTGGTTCTTTTTATTATGTTTAAAATAATTTATCGGAATATAACATTATTTTCAATAGTTAACTTCTATTTTTTTGACAATGAGGAGAAAAATGTCTTTTTTGTTTTAACTACTTTATTTTTAAAATAGTGTATTTTTAAATATTACCGTGAAAGTGATGTTGACTAAAGCGACCGTCCGCCAGTATAGAAGCGAGCCGAGCAGGAACTGCGTAAACACCCCGAAGATGATGGACATGCTGCTGGTGGCGGTGAGCGCGCCGCGCAGGTGCGGCTGCGTGATCTCCGCCACGTACGTCAGCACCTGCGCAACGCTGCGACCATTAGTGCGCGCGCTATTGCAGGTGACGGACACGCCACGTACGTCAGCACCTGCGCAACGCTGCAACCATTAGTGCGCGCGCTGTTGCAGGTGACGGACACGCCACGTACGTCAGCACCTGCGCAACGCTGCGACCATTAGTGCGCGCGCTATTGCAGGTGACGGACACGCCACGTACGTCAGCACCTGCGCAACGCTGCAACCATTAGTGCGCGCGCTGTTGCAGGTGACGGACACGCCACGTACGTCAGCACCTGCGCAACGCTGCGACCATTAGTGCGCGCGCTATTGCAGGTGACGGACACGCCACGTACGTCAGCACCTGCGCAACGCTGCAACCATTAGTGCGCGCGCTGTTGCAGGTGACGGACACGCCACGTACGTCAGCACCTGCGCAACGCTGCAACCATTAGTGCGCGCGCTGTTGCAGGTGACGGACACGCCACGTACGTCAGCACCTGCGCAACGCTGCGACCATTAGTGCGCGCGCTATTGCAGGTGACGGACACGCCACGTACGTCAGCACCTGCGCAACGCTGCAACCATTAGTGCGCGCGCTGTTGCAGGTGACGGACACGCCACGTACGTCAGCACCTGCGCAACGCTGCAACCATTAGTGCGCGCGCTGTTGCAGGTGACGGACACGCCACGTACGTCAGCACCTGCGCAACGCTGCGACCATTAGTGCGCGCGCTATTGGAGGCATCCGAGCTACAGAATCAGTCTTTATAACTATATCAAGACCTTGATATTGATAAGTGCGCGCGTCATACGGCAGGATCAGTCTTTACAACTACCTCTAGACTAGGAAATCATCAGAGCGCGCCGAATTTTGGCAGTTCGAAGTTTCGTAGCAGTAAAATATACTCGTGTATCCATAACAGTACATTAACAAAAAGTAGGTTATTTTATATATATATTTACGGGTAAGCACAGTGCCTTGATCTCACCTGATGTTAAGTGATGATAAGGCCAATTAGTGGAAGCGCACTTCACCCGGGCGGGATCCTCAAATAATGAGGCACTGGCTATCTTATGTCAAACTGCCGCCATGCCATTGCATTCACAATGCTTAATATGTAGTTACAGTCGTGGGTTCGATTCCCACCCGAGCTTCCTGAGACTGGTTGACTTTTCAAGTCATTTTTGTCTTGTAAATAGATAATTAGTTAATTCCCTTCAAATAAACAAAAAAATCTTCAAAATTCAAACACCTTCCTATGTACGTCTATTTGTATGCCCAACTTATGAGATCTTTAACAAATATTGTAGTGTTGTCGCCATTATATGAAATTGATTTATCAAGTTCGTACCTATACAATCTCATACATCTATATAGGTACTTGTGCGAAGGTAAAGGGAAATGACTGACTTCGTAAACTGACCTCAGATACCTACTTGTGACACAACACAACGCAGCAGTGATTTATGTACAACACTTATCATTTTATTTACTACCACACTGCGTGAGAATTTATCGAGGAAACTTTTTTGTTTGTATTTCTAGATTATGGTTAAAGACAAGTCTATGGTTACAGACGACAGAAACAGGCCACTTGAGACAGCTGATGTTGTTTGTATAATATTAGGTACTAGCGGCCCGCTCGCGACTTCGTCTGCTTGAGTAGGTACCTACTGGGTCCAATTCTATGCATGTATCATCACTACATAGTATAAAACAAAGTCGCTTTCTCTGTCCCTATGTCCCTTTGTGTGTTTAGATCTTTAAAACTACGCAACGGATTTTGATGCGGTTTTAATAGATAGAGTGATTCAAGAGGAAGGTTTATATGTATAATACATGCATATAGTAGAGCAACACTGATAATATCAGCATTGCAACCGTGCGAAGCCGGGGGCGGGTCGCTAGTTATCTATAAATTAATACGTGAAGCAAAAACTTTGTACTCGTTTTTACGAAAATTGCGCGGACGGAGAAGTATGAAATTTCGCACACTTATAGTTTATATAGAGAAGATTATCCGAATGTTAATATTTAAATTATGCATAAAAAATACATTAAATCAACAAAACAACATTACACACACTACCATGTATTTGACACACACGTATTATTTGTCTTTAATGCGGCCAACATCTGTCAAGTCAATGTTGGTTTAATGCTCTAAGGTCAATGCCAATCCAAACTCACATGCTATCTTTTTTAATATCTCATTGCTGAGGATACAATCCGTGCAGCCTTAATAAAATTATGGTCGAATTTCGACCACAGGGCGACCAAAACCTTCCTCTTGAATCACTCTATCTATTAAAAAAAACCGCATCAAAATCCGTTGCGTAGTTTTAAAGATCTAAACATACCTACATACATACATACATACAGCGGGAAGCGACTTTGTTTTACATTATGTAGTGATGATGTATCAAATTATTGACATGTGAAAATTTTGATACGAAATTTAAATCGTTGTATTATTTGAATTGAATTACCATAAAAATGAGAGACTGGATGAGAAACCTACTACTGCCAAAGAACCATTTATAGTAGTTTATGCAACTGTCATATAATGAAGGGTATTAAAACACGAGTGTGAGTTTATGAAACGAGCGCAGCGAGTTTCATAATAGTAACGAGTGTTTTAATACCCGTGTTATATGCAGTTGCATACACTACTTTATCTTCACTAATGCAATTAGTCAAACAACAAGAGTAAAAGCTGACAATAGTTTATTTATAATAATTGTTCAAATTTTGGATGGTACAATTTTGAAAGTTAATGTTAATTACCAACCAAACCAATCCATCCACCATCCAATAACCAATGAGAGCGCAGCTGCGCGCGCAGGGCCAATCAGGAGCGAGCGCGCGCTGTTCTTTTTTTATTCAATTGGCACAAGATCTTACCAAAGAGTTTTGTGTATGTAAGTTTAGTAGTTTCGACAAAGTTTTCACGTATAACCCAACTATTTTCAAAAGCCAGCCTAATGTCAAAATTTTATACAACTTGTATGAGGATTTTGACATAAGGCTCGCCAGGTTAATTGGTCGCGTTTTATTGATGTTATAATGAGATTTTACGATATCGATGTGGATATTATACCATCATGTGAAATTGCTTAAATTGAGTGTTTTGTTGTCTGCGCTATAACAGTAGTAATTATAAGTCAAGTATTGGAAACATAAGTAGAATGTTACAACATTAGTGTAGATAAAATATTTTAGTGCACATCTTAAAAGACAAGAAAACTGCAACCCATTGTTAAGAAATGCTTAACATATGTGTTGCAGTTTTTTTGAAAGAACACAGGATACAGAATTACAGACTTACAATGATTTCGCCCAAAATGGCCATAATAATAGCTGACCTCCGGAAAGAGATGGCACCATAAATAGTAGAAGGAAAATAACCAAATCCTTTAAGAAATTGATTTAAGAAATGTTGTTTCATTGTTTGTATTCTTATTTTCACACATTTATTTATTATTATTTATTATATATTACAATTCACACATTAATCTATAATATTAATAAAGAGGTAACGTTTGTGACTTTGTTTGTTTGTATGTTGGGGCTAATCTTTATTATTTTATATTTAGCTGCATAGTAGCTAAGCTTCTTTTATTTCTCAAGAAGTCAACATACTCACGGGTGCCTCTAGCAGTCCTCCTGCTAAGCCTGTCAAGAACAGAGCGCAGTACAGATGGGAGGTGGTCGTGGAGTAGTGGAAGATCAGCCAGGCGATGAAGAACGGCACGTTCACCATCTGCATGGCCCGCCGGCGGCCCAGGGGAGTGGTCACCACGCCTGACAGGGCGCAGCCGACCGGCACCACGATCAGGTTTATAGAACCTATGGATATGCAAAATTAAAAGTAAAACCTTTTTAAAAAACAAGCTTTTATTTAAACGCAATCATAAAAAGTAATAAGGGGGTAAAAGGGCCAATTCCTTACTAAGGTCTCTTTTGACCTTAGTAAAAGCACAGTTAAAGATAAAGGCCCGCGCCGCTGACCCGGCTACATAAAAAACATCGTGGCTCCAAAATCTCGCCGAATAATTCAACATGAGCCACATAGATCTCTCCCCATCACGGGACCAAAACGGCCATAATAACAGCTGACCTCCAGAAGGAGATGGCATCAATGTCCATACAGACACAGTTTTTTATTACAAGCACAGTAATCATAAAAAGTATTTAATTTGAGGTTGTTACAATATAGAACGAATGATAACAATTTTATGCCTATACTAAAAATTTATCAGATGATCCTTTTAATAGGATACCATCGCCCATTCAGGATGCTCTGACAAATTGATGCTGACTGAGCAAGAACAACCAAACATACGTTTTTGGAAATATGGCTTTTGTTAGAAACAGTCTTTTGATAGGATTGAGGTTAACATTAATCCTGGTAAATTTAGTAGGGCTTTGAAACAAGATCCTTACACTGGGGAAGCCCCAGGAACATCTAGCTACTTAAATAGACCAATACCTACCATAGAAAAAGGCGTTTGCAGTTTGCACCAAACACCTTTACGTGTGACAATTTTAGTTTGATTGTTTCATGCTTCATTGGTTTAAACATTAATTATTATTTCAGATTACCACATATTTCGTGTAATATCGATATTGCTTGTATAAAAATTAGGTGGTGCGACTATCTTATAGTAACTAGTCCTACTAGTTTTGTGCTATTGTCTCTATTCCTTCCTTTTGTCCTTAGTCAGGTGCCATGTTTTTTGTCGTCTTATAGCATTTGATAATGGCGCATACAACTGTGCCCAAGGCTCCTGTCCCAGCTGTGGGGACATAAAAATGAGCTGATGATGATATTGATGATTTACACATTGCGTGTCAACTTCTTGTTTTAATGTGGATTTAACTAGTAAAACGAGTAACTTGGGAATATTTCATGTATTCACATAGGGTACATAAAGCAGAGATGTTTGACACATTTAGGTCATAACATATCAATGTTTAAATTAGGAACGCTGTGGCCAGGTGTTCTCATTGTCAAAACCAAGTAGTTTTAACAAAACTAAGTATACTTACCATTCAATGTTAAGCGGGAGGGGGGGGGGGGGGAGCTCCGTTGACTTTTTAAATTCATTTCACATGAACGCGCTTACTTACACTTACTGGTTCGAATTTAAAACTTATCGGCACCGCATGCGTGGTCTTCTGTGCCATAGCCTCGCTGTCTCAGCGATCCGTATTGTGGGGATGAGAACAGAAACAAGCTAAAGAACTTAGGTAACAATACTTACTTATCCATGATAATTCAGACTTCTGCAGATGTAGCACTTCATCAGGCGCTGGGTTTTGCACGGCCGGGATCAAAATGGTCGGAAATCCCAGTGTCGTTCCGTAGCCTGCAACAAACACATACACTCATTATCACATATATTTATTTCATTGATTATTATAATGAAACGATTGTATTAATACATAATTATTAATGACTAGCTATGCCCCGCGGTTTCGCCCGCAGAAATATTTTCCCGTTTTTGCAACATTTTTCATTGCTGCTCCACTCCTATTAGTCATGTAATCTTTTGAGATTAACGCGTTCAACCAAACAAACAAACAAACTCTTCAGCTTTGTAATATTAGTATAGATAAAGGCAATACCTATCAATTGTAACATTGATTAATTAATACATTACATAAAAACCTATGATACAATAACATTTTCGTTAAGAGTAATAATAAGGTAGCAAGTGCCTCATTGAGAAATCCGGGTGGAGTGCGCATACATCTGCGGCCTTTTCGTCACCTAAGATCAGGTGATAAGCCAAGTGCTTACTAGTTACTGCTTATTTAGGTATGATTACTCGTACCTAAGCAATAAAATACAAAAAGATTCATTCATAAATTTAAAAACTTTTAAATAAAGTAGGAGCTGTTTTGAAAAACGTTCGCAATCGCCGATCGCCAAATATGTGATCATCTTATGAGTTTAATGCTCACTAGGTTAAGTCTTCATTCAAGGTATTCTTTCTGAGTGGTAGAGCAACGCTGCGTTGCAGCACGAAATGGGCCGGCTCGCCCGGCGTAATACCACCCTCTCACAGAATATCGGCGTGAAACAATGGCACTCGTTGCTGTTGTGTTTCGTCTGGTGAGTGAAAGTACTGGAGGCCCATCTCTCATCCCTCCCCCCTGCCAATTCTTCCTTCTTCTCAAGACCCAACTCCTTCCTCAAGGCCGGCAACGCATCTGCGATTACTTTGGTTTTGCGGGTGTCCATGGGTGGCTTCAGGTGACCCGCCTGCTCGTTTGCCTCCTTTTAATATAAAAAAAAGAAAAAAAGGTAGATATACCAGCCAACAAAAATAACCTGTCTATGTGCGAGTAAGCATGAATACCAACTCGATCAAGGTCATTAAGGTCATACGTGTATATTTTAAGAGCGTGAATTCTATTTCGCGTAAGTCAAAACCTCCATGATCTCGAAATCGCGTTGTAGTATGCGTACGTACACATATACATCAGCTAGACAGTGGCACAAAATAAGGTGACCCAGAAGATAATCTCAATACTTAACGCGCTCAAGCAACGCATACATAGACAACCTCTCACAAACACGGATCTCGGAACGGCTCAGAACATTTTGAGCGCAGCTGTTGCGAGATTCCGTGTCCGTGATAGATTGTCTATAAGCTCAAGTGGCAGTGGGCAGGGCACATTGCTCGCAAGACTGATGGCCGCTGGGGCGGAACAGTCCTTGAGTGGCGACCGCGTACCGGAAAGCGCAGTGTGGGCAGAACCCCAACAAGGTGGACCGAACATCTGGTGAAGGTCGCAGGAAGCCGCTGGATGCGAGCAGCTCAAAACCGGTCGTTGTGGATGTCCTTGGGGGAGACCTTTGTCCAGCAGTGGGCGTCTTTTGGCTGAGATGATGATGATGATGATGGTATTATTTTTTGTAGATTAAAACTGATCATCTCTTGTTAGTTGGCTGGTTTTTAGTGGAAATTCTTCTCTGGTCCTATTAACTTACTAACTAATTATTTGTTTTGTGCTAATACAAATACAAAATTCTATACAAAGTAAAAGTAGACATTAGAACTGCAAACGAATAAATCAGATAATAATAAGGTACATCACTAATCTCGTTCGTGAAGTCATCCGCTGTCGGAAGACGGCGTGGCTGGCACGACCTTTGACAACTTTCTCGCGTGCGAGGTAGGGATGTGACATTTCAAGTAAACTAAAAATTATGAACAACAAGGTAAAGAAAAGGTTGTCTATTAGAGTACTAATTAATTACTTAGCTTTAGTTGATTTTCTTAGTTTTTACTTAAGAGGCCTATTACATCTCGACTGTGATTTTTGCGTAAAATGCTCATTTTTGCATTTTGCAGTAACTTTCCAGTTGTATTTATCGTTTTTTTCGAAATATGATAATAAATTCTTTATAAAATATTTATTCCTCATGAAGTAACAATTATTCTGGTATAAATTTTGCTCAATAATATTATCGTAGATAGGAGAAATTCACTAATAAAATCAATGATATCTAAAAATTCCGAGCCCGCTACGAACTATTCGACTATATAAGAGATAACATTCAATTTTTTTTTATTTAATTTGTTTAGAACAGTATTTCAGTCTAGGAGCTCAAAAAGTGCCTTCGCGATTTTTTCATTTTATGAAAATCTTTCTCTGCTATTTTGGGTTTCATTAAAAAGTTAAGCAAAATTTTCAAAAAGCGAGGCCAATAGCTATTCTACACTATTGAATAAATTTACCTAACTTACCCATCACTAGCTGTCGTATCTTGCCGACTGTGGCGTGAACACTTTTTTATGGATTTCGATTAGCAATATTTAATGATAATTTTTGCTAGTGAAATGTAAGTAATGGATATCTTCTCTTCTCTATCTTCGTGCCATTTTACAATATATCATTAATGTAATTTTAAATAATAGGAAAAAGAAACACAGAAAAGTTAATTTAGTAAATTTATTTTGTATTTTAAAAATGTTGTTTTCTCGTCGGCTATACACGACGGTGGCGTGTTGGGCACTTTTTCATTTGTCGTCCAGTGCCGACCATGGCGTTCAAAAGGTTAAACAAATTGTCTTTATATGAAAAAACCGTTGATAAATAAATTTATTTTATCTATCATTCCCTTGTTTAAGCCTTCTTCTTTTTAAAACCGACGGTTTCATCAATGATAGATACTCCTTGTATTCCAAAGGAATCTCCTTTGAAAAAACGCATATTCAGTGATAATTCGTTTAAAATGGAATGCACGCTCTTAAGACGCAAGCGCAGCAAGCCTTGCCTCAGATGATCAGCTCTCGCACAGCACATCCAACACCGAGTACATTAAGCTAGTATCAAAGTAACTCTTCTTACAAGTTATAAAAGATAACAGTATTTTCTTCGCTAACAGATGTTAATGAATGATAATAATAGAAATAAGTAGTTCAAAATGATTTTTAAAGCAAATTTTGTTGCGAACAAATTACAAAAACACAAATGTTGAAAAAATTTCCACGAGCAGGATTTGAACCTGCACCCTTCTGACATTCCGGGTCAGGTGCTCTTCCAATTGAGCTATCGTGGTTCTAACCAGCCCGCCGAAATTATATGATTAAAATATTATGATCGGATGTTAATGACGGTAGTTGTTGACATTGAATGGGCGCCATTGGCTTACAAAGTAAAAAGTGTTGAATAATTTCGGCGGGCTGGTTAGAACCACGATAGCTCAATTGGAAGAGCACCTGACCCGGAATGTCAGAAGGGTGCAGGTTCAAATCCTGCTCGTGGAAATTTTTTCAACATTTGTGTTTTTTTAGAAATAAGTAGTGTTAAGTAAGTGATATTCCCTCCCAAGTTCCCAACCCCTTGAGAAGATAAAGATATTTATAAATGATAGAGAGATATTTATGTTCTGAAGAATTAATGCGAATATCAATTATACATAAATCTTTCTCCCTTTAATTGGGGTTGTAATCAGTATATAATATGTTGTTTTAGCTCTGTTGGCAAATAAATAAAACAATAATGACATCTAAATAATTAATTAATAATAAATTTTACTTTTTATTTTTAAGTGCTAATTGCTACATTTAAGCTGTATCAAATATTTATTAAATACAGTGAAAAAATTAAATGCCTACCCTGGGCGGCTGCACTGACCATTATGCTACCGGGAAGGGAAGGTCATTGCAGCCGCCCGGGTTGCGGAAGACCCAGGTTCAATTCCTGGCTGGGCCGGGTAGGCATTTAATTTTATCACCGTTTTTTATAAATATTTAATTAATAATGAAGATTATTAGTCAGCATCTATGTTGTTCTTGCTGCGTTCTTTTTCGTGGTTTCAAGATAACATTAACGTACAAAACCAAGGCAAATAATCTATTCAATTGGAATAATTAATATTCAATTCGTCAAAATGATTGTGAGTAGCGCTGTATGTCCTCGCTTGCATGAACTTACCTTGACATAATATAAACAATTGGAAGTATGCATAAAATAGTCGTAAAAACTGATATAAAAAAACGATATCCGCTGAGATGTAATGTCCGTAAAGAACACATAGAATGTTATGTAGGAAGTAATCGATTGGACAAGGAGTCATTCGAGTTTACCTTGTATAAATAGGTAATTTTGTTTAAAAAAATTATCGGAACATTATTAATTAAGTAATAAATCAATCAAAAATATTTATTTATTTAACGCACAATTAGAAAACAATACATTTTATACAAGTAATACTTTTATAATAATAATAATAATAATAATAATAATAATAATAATAATAACCATAGGTAATTATTAAATAATCGTAATCATCATTATCGGATAAAGCGACTGCGTTTTAGATTTGAAAAAAAAAACTAAAGTTAGGGTTATGACGTTCAGCTCTGTATAGCGTGTATTTCAGTATAGTAGATCTATTATAGTGTACCCAATCTTCACAGATATAATGACCATTTTCTTTTAACCAGACCTTATCTTTTTTAACTTTGAAACTTCGTGGCCCTTTTTAAGCAAATTGTGCGCATATGGAGATGGAGTTACAAAACGCATACCTAGGTATGTCTCAAATACATTAAATTAAACAAACATTGTGTCATACATGAGAACCGTGAGATATGGTATAGGTAGTCAAAGTTTATATGAAGAAGTTGTCCCGAAACATAAATTGTATATAGGTACATGTTAAACATTGTATATTTTGTGAATTACGGTCAACTATCGGCCATTGCCACTGGGGACCAGCGAGCGACAACACTAGTATAAACAATTATTTCAAAATGCCTTCGCAACATGCAAATTCGCCAGATGCAGAAAACATTGACCTTTTACAATAATATATTATAGGTATCGCAGTGGCGCCAGTGTTCGACAAGGTAAGACCAGTGTTGAACACCGGCTTTATCGTCAAACAATAATATGGAATTTCATTAAAATTTTACTAGATGACCGCTAGCTAGCAAGTGGTCTGTATTCAATTGTTGCTAGTAATATCAGTTTTGAGAAGCTCGATGGCGCAGTGGCTAACGCGCCCGTGTTGCGATTGCTAAGGTTAAGCAACTTTCACAAAGGCTGGTCGTCGGATGGGTGACCAAACATGTATGATCTCGAGCTCGTCGTTTTATTAGTAATACTTAACTATTCGAAACGCTATTGTTGTTTTTTTTTAAATATCAAGATTTAAAATTTGTTTTTTTTCTGATATCTTTACTGATTCTCTGGATACAATCCAGAGAATCACGCATTACCTACTTACATGTATTTTGCTTGTATGCAGAGGCCCGAATGCCAGTGAGCGCTGTTTCATGATTGTTAGCACCATAAACAGTAAATACTAAGAGGGAAAAAAAACAGCGAAATAGCTTTACCTAAAAGCAGCAGGTTCTTGACGCTAACAGCTATGATCTGTGGCAGGGCGGTGCGGAAGTCTTTGTGGTACCCGCGAGGCTGGCCAGCCGCCTCCTCTTCCACGGCACCCTTGCAAGACGCCATCTACAAACAGACAAAACAAGTTGAATTGAAGTAACCCGAGCCATAGAATCTAAGATGAAACGACTCTAAAGACGAATGTCTTTAATCTGTGCGTCCTACCCGTAATTTTTTTAAATTGTTTTGTCACTTATATAGTGTTTACAATTATACAGCATCTGCCCAATCGTACAACAGTTTTTCGGCAGCAGTTCTCGTGGTTACAAAATATATTTTTTAGTAGTATGCATTGTATGTTCTAAAAATATACATAACTAAAAACTAAAAAAACAAATAGCACAATTCTATACCTACTTATTGTTTTTTATAATATGGCACTAAAGATAACATACAAAAAATAGATGTTTTGAACATAAGGACATAGTGACAAATAATGTCCCCTCAATAACGCCTTCAAATGATTTTTGTTTTGTGGCTTTCATGCAGCTCCTCTGAAAGCTCATTGCAAAACACAGGTGTCAGCACCTGAGATGTTTACCAAAATAGTTTTTTTCTTTTTTACTGAACTTACGTTAAATGAAACATTTAACTTTATAAGTATAGAAAAAAAAACAAAAGAAACAACACGTAATTTAAGACAAAAATAAAAAACCTTTAAATAAAAAATGTCCTCCAGCTGTGGGCTCATAGGAACGGTCCCAAGAATGCTGGTAACATTACCTCTTTGGATAGCAAAGCTAATACGTTGGCAGAGGTAGCTGCCAGCCTTCTTGTCACCGGAGGCTTCAACAAGGCGAGCACTCAACTCTTTAACAAGCTGCTTGGCCTCCGGCCCTCATGGACCCAATGTCTCCACCGCAAACGGAAAAAATAAATAATTGAGACCCAGGTTTGCGTATTTGTGCCGTTTGCGATTTTGAGCACTTACCGCAGCAGCCCCCACATGTAGTGAGGTGGTGCGTACATGCGAGGGAACCACGGTGTCAGCACAGGTTGCATCCCACACCAACGGCCCGCCGAGCTTCCAGGGCCCAATGGTCATCCCGTCAGGTCTTTACCATCGCTGCGAGAGATACCAGCAGGCAAGACAGCTGGTAAATCAATGGTGGCAAAAGCACTGCGGATGACGCTGTTTAGTGAGGAGTGCCGCAGCATCCGCCCAGCACTGCGAGCGCATGATATGCCGTGGTGGTCAAGCTCGTCAACAGCCTCCCCACACACACAGCGGTGAGGGTGGACTACCTTGGCGCCTAGACGAAGACAGACCGCTAGAGTGACAGACGGCCTGTCCAACAAGGTACCGACATTGGCAGATGGTAATGCCTGGAGCCAGTGGCCTGACTCTCTCTGGCAGATGGCAGTGAGACGAGAGAGAGAACTTTCTTGCACAGCGGCTCGTCCCATTGCCTCTGCGATTGTGGTAATAAAGGTAAGGTAGAATTTTGACATGCGCATAACCCGGCGTTACTCGCATCAGCTTTGCACGACAACTCTACGGAACCCAAATATGGGTTGATAATTTTCCTGTAGAGATTTTACCTGCTATGAGCAGAAGACAAAAACACTGGCAGGGCCACACTGGATAAATTTCTAATTCCTAGGCCTCCGAAGCGTACAGAAAGCGAAGCCTGTAACTAAACGCGGTCGTTCATTGAACAATTTAATTAACTAGTTATTTTGTATCTTTAATTTTTTTTATCATGTTGTTTCATATAATATAGGAAATAGATTTTTTTGGATTAAGTTTTTGAGTGTAGATTCCTATTCGCAGTTTTGTAATTATTTCCGTATATAAGTCCCTCATCAGATGGTTCCGGGTGAAGAGCGCATCCGCATTCGGCTTTTTATCGTTAATAATCTGGTAACATAACAAAAACTTGTAAGCAGTTTCCAAAATCAACAAAAAAAATGCACTTTTTTATATCTGTATTATTAGGTACATTCTTGATGTATTTTTCGTCTTTCATCGTAACTAAGTAAGAGTAAGGTCATGATTGAGTAATATAAAATACGTGATTATATCAAAAATATATGTCAAAGCTGAAAATTGTGATAGTTAAAAATATACAAAAACAATTTGAACTTGGGTCCCCGCGCAAAATGGAACCGAAGTTCTTCTGCTGCGGTCTAAACACATAAGACAGAAGAGTAATAGGTATAGGTCGCTCGCGCTAAACTTCTAGTCCCATCTGAAGTTGCTTCGTTGCGCAGCTGTACAGTCAGGCCCTACCGCCTTCGCCCTACTAACGCCTATTTTTTACTACTGCGACGCGAATCGCGCCAACTTCAGAGGGGACTAGAAGTTTGACGCGACCTATACCTAATAGTGTAAAAAAAATCAAACCAATCACTTTAAAAAGCATTAATAGATCAAGAATCTATCTCATAGATTAAGAGATTAATAGATATCTTTAAAACCTTTTTGCATGTTAATTTTTAAAGAGATGTATGAAATTTTTGCAATGCCATGGCCTAGTTGAATTCATTTGACGTGTAAGATGTTCTACCGTTTGCTGCTACATGTGTGGCCTATGGTTCCTTTGGTGGCGGGCCGAGGCCTCCTCCTCCTTTATCGGCCTAAAGACATCAGCAATGACTGCGTCTTCTCTCACCAATTGCGATACGACATCTCCTACGGAATGGGAATGTCGGACACGCTGTCTGTGGTGCGTAGACATTTAGTTTAGACATTTGGTAAACGACAGTCTTGCCATGACCGGACTGCGAGTTTTGTGTTATTGACTGGTGATTATACTTCGCGCTCACAGTTGAGAGTCATCATCATCATTATCATCATTATTATCTCAGCCAAAAGACGTCCACTGCTGGACAAAGGCCTCCTACGATCCTCCTACAAGGATTTCCACAACGACTGGTTTTGTGCTGCTTGCATCAAGTGGCTGCCCGCGACCTTCACCTGATCGATGGCCCACCTTGTTGGAGTCATGCTGCCCACGCTGCGTTTTCCGGAATTCATAGTGCCTGGTTCGAGTTTTATTTACATTTCGATCACGTTAACGAAAACGACTATTTATATCGTAAAATGTTAACTCAACTTGTTTGTCAAGGAGGCGAACATTATTCATGATTTGATCAGTAATAATAAAAACATTATAAGTGGAGCAAGCTGAGCATCAATATACTAAAATAACTAATAAGAAAATTATTACTATTATTATTATGAAAATTATTACATCCACCTAGTTCATCATTCTCTATTCATTTTGTTTTTTCTGTGTTAATTTCTTTTGTTTTGTGTACGAGAAATATTTAATACAACAACAAAACAACAATCTTAGTTTTTGAACTACGAGTATCAGGGACATCACAGTCAGTACCATTAAAATGGTTCGTAGACAAATATACACCCTGTGGCCCAAATTTTAAGTTACTTAATTAAATTAACCTTACGCCAGAGGTAGATACATCGTCCAAAATTGAGTTTCCGTTGCAGCTAACTTTATACTTTAACTTTATCCCATTCCAGGTGTTCCGAAACTTGAAAGAGACAGACTATGAATGCGCCGTAGAAATAGTCACGGACTCAAACATCAATGACGTCTTCCTGGTGGTGGTGATCCACTTCCCCAACTCGATCGGGGTCAACTGTGCCATTAACAAGGAGGCCTTCACCGTGCTCAAGAAGAACAAGTGTCTCGGCATCTGTGACCTGATGGGCGACAGAGATACTAACTCACCCTATTTCATCATTTCTGTCAGAGGGAGAATACGATTTAGGTTTTTGAGCAACAGCAGCATTAACTCTGATATGGAGGTAGGTATACGCTTTTGTTGTTTCAGTTAAAATTATAATTCGTTCTTTTTAACCATCTCTGTCGGGAGTAAATATGAATTCTCTGCTCTGCGTTCAGGTGAATAAAATTGAGATATTTGAGCAACAGCAGATGCACAGTAGCATTAACACTAATGAGGAGTTCAGTTAGAACGCTTTTTATCGCTCCAACTCAAATTGTTCCACCCTATTTGATCTTCCTTGTGAGGAGAATGCGATTCAGATTTTTGAGCGCCAGCAGCATTAAACTATGCTATAGAGGTGCGTAAACGCTTTCATTGCTGTTCATCCCAATTTCATCATCTCTGTTAGAAAGTTGGTGGTGATCCATTTTCCCCAACTTGATCGGGGTCAATTGTGCCATCAACAAGGAGGCATTCACCGTGCTTAAGAAGAACATGTGTCTCGCTCGGCATTATGTGACCTGATGGGCGACAGAGACATCAACTCACCCTATTTCATCATCTCTGTCAGAGGTAGGATACGATTTAAGTTTTTGAGCATCAGTAACACATTTACTTTGATATGGAGGTCAGTATACTCTTTGATAGTTCCTAGTTATATTATAATCAGAGATCGGAATAGGCTGACTATATTTACCTAAACTTCGGAGAACAGAGACAAAAAGTGGAGACTTCCTTATGACTACATTTTTTTCCCGGAATTCGGGAGAAATCTTAAATAAGTTGAAAATAAGGGTTATTTAAAGTGGGTAGTCTCTATTTCGCCTAAACTTGCAATTAACAAATCTTAAGAATTTTCACTAAAACTTATCTAATTCAAATCATGTATTAGAATTATCCTTAAACTGACCGTTGTTGCATCAAATCTTTCAATACATAACATTTGTCAAGATGTTACACAAGTAAAACTAATTTCTAATTGCATAAAAGGGACTTCGATATGTATTTCAAACGTAGGTACTGTAGATTTACGAAAATTCTTCCGGGATCTTAAAACTTTGCATTATCTTTTTGTGAAATACACAAATTACGTATTTACTCTTTCCCTAGTTAACTACTATGCCGGTGCTCCTGAAACTTTCTGACACGAATTTCGTGTCACAATTTGAGACTCAGCAATGCAGACACAGGATTGAACAAATTTTTAGAGGTATATACAAAATAGAAGAAAAGCATTACAAACATGGATATAACAGCTTTATATAAATCACTTTATTATTTAATAAAAATAAGTTAGAATATAGGTATTTAGTTTTACGGTCTTCGAGTGCGTAAATCTGTTTGAAATTTTAAACTATTTTTTTCCGAGCATTAAAGGCCTATTGTTCTTTTTAGCCACAAGGCTAACCACTAGATGTCGGTTAAAAAGGTATCAGAGCAGGTACCGGTTTCTATTTTTTAGCGAAAGAGTGAATGAGGATCAACCTGAGTAATGTATTTTATGTACTAGTTATAGTTTAGTTAATTTGTGTTAATTTTGTACATAAGTAGGTATATAAGATTTACTCAAAAAAATAAAATTATTCACTGTAACATTTGCTGGTTTTATTTAACACATCCATGTTTCTTAACTTGATTTTCATACAACAGGAAAAAATTCTACAATTTGTATAGCAATTAATTGTACTTAGCTTTTATTATTTGAATAATGAATATGAATATTGATAAAGACATTTAAAAAAACAAAGGTTGTTTTTATTATCTGTAAGAACATTTGTGTGGAATTTTATTAAAATAATTCAAAATCCCAAGGCCAACGATAAACTACTCCATACAAATGTTTTGTAGACTAAAAAGAATTGTGCATGTTGGATAGAAAAAAGTAAAATATACCTACTATACTTATTGACAAAACGTCATGTATTCAATGATTTCATACAACGGTTAGTTTAAGGATCGTAAAAATAATTCGAAAATTTGGTAATTGCAAGTTTAGTTAAAATAGCCTTTACCCATCTTAAATAAAGCTTATTTTTAACTTATTTAAGACTTTTCCCTAATTCCGGGAAAAAAAAAATATAGTCGTAAGAAAGTCTCCACTTTCTGTCTCTGTTCTCCGAAGTTTAGGTAAATATAGTCAGCCTATTCCGATCTCTGATTATAATCAACTATAATTCATCATGCCTGTCAATGGCAGAACATTTGTTAGTCTTTATATAGATTTAAGGAACAAAGGGGTAAACTCAAACATGACACGGGCCTGATTGAAAGCGGTCTTAGCAGGTAATTGATGCTGATGACACGTGGCTGGTCCAAGCGCTTTGCGTCATCATGCTTTCCAAACTGGAACACAGCAGGTCATCCAAATGTTCGCAAATTACGAGCCTATTCTATAAAATGCTCAACAATAAATATATAATCTTTAACCTCGATGATAATAAACATGTCAATCAACTATTGGCACTTAAAAAACAAACAAAAAATTTATCAGACAAGATTTTCCGTTTATCGTAACGGGCGTGAGTTTTAAAGAGCAATATTTTAACCGGTGACTAATTCTCACGCTATGATTTCAATTACGAGTGCTACTTTTTCTTTTATTCAAAGTCACTGGTAACTTATTATTGACACCGCAAATTTTCGAACGGATGATAAATATATTAGTTAAATTGTAAATAATGAACATAATATTATATTTCATGCCACTTTTAATTTCGACCATTTATCGCATTATTTAAACAGATTTTAGTAGACTTTATTTACATGCTACTTTTTTTTTAATTGCTTTCGCTATGACAAGACCGAAGCTAGAAACGCACTTCATGCGGAATCCTCAACCACTGAGGCACTGGCTATCTTATCTCTAGCTGCCGGAACACGACAATGCTACTAACATTGATGTTAAGTATGTTATTTTTTCAATTTATTTTAGGTTATAGGCATTGAAGAATGAAAAATAATTCGGAAAGGAACGTTCTCTCAAGCTCTTAGACAATTTATTGTATAGGTATAGTTGTGTTTGTTTTACCGCGAAAACAATGGTAGTTTAACAAATTGTAGGTATGTTAAAGCCGCAGGAGTACGTGATCTTTAGCAAAATAATGGTAGAATGGTAGATAATAACATCGAGGTCAATCACGACCGTTGCGAAAGGTGGGATCCGCTGCCTTCGTGCCGTAGTATCATGCACCTGTAAATAATTTATGGACAAGTATAGAACTTACAAAACAAACAAGAACAAGCCCTACTATAGTATATCAGAAAACCAGGCTATGCATCGTAAAATCGAAAACAACAGGCCAGACCTGGAACTTTATCTAGGTCCGCTGGATATAAGGCCGACCGCTTTGCAGCTCGACCACTGTGGTGTTAAAACCTGTATTTTTATTAATTCGAGTTCCTAACGTCTAATTCGACGATCTGATCAAAAACTTTTTCATCTCTTTTTTTAAGGTTTCTTGTTGTTGAATTTTGTTGTGAAATTTGGTCAAAGTTAAA
The DNA here is from genome assembly GCA_963082485.1 of Eudonia mercurella. Classification (NCBI taxonomy): domain Eukaryota; kingdom Metazoa; phylum Arthropoda; class Insecta; order Lepidoptera; family Crambidae; genus Eudonia; species Eudonia mercurella. The sequence goes on from OY720022.1 coordinate 18,520,456, forward strand.
ATAGAAATAAACCGTAGCTTTGATATGCTGATGGTGAAACGTGTTTTTCCTACTTTTGTTATTATTTCTGTTACGAAGGAAGTAACTACGAGTATAACCACCAACTGTAAAATCTTTAAAAAAGCAGCGAACTGCTAAGCAAACTACGAGTATAAAACAGTTGTTTCATACATTTTGGACGAGTATTATTGGTAATGTAAAGATTTCCCGACAGGCTAACGTGTACCAAGTGACGGCGACCTCAGCTCGCAAGGAACCCAAAGAAGGGTGCAACTATAAGAACGAAACGGTTTGTGTGATATACGAAGACCGCTACTGCTTCACCAGTGGCGTGGTCTGCGATGGAATCAAGAACTGTGGCGTATCCGATTGGTAAGGCTAACCTTCATCATCATCATCTCAGCCACTTCTGCACAAAGGCGCAACGACTACTAGTTTTGTGCTGCTATCTAAGGCTACCTCCTTGAAAGTATTTTAATACACTTCTTTCTAAACTTTCACGTTCCATCTAACTACATAAGTATAGATAATCGTACGTTCCAAACCGCTTTTAGTATGTAGGGGTGAACTAGGTTCTTATATCTATCGAATACTTTAAAGGAGCAATTCTTGTATATATATAATCTGAATCTCGGAAACGGCTCCAACGATTTTCATGAAATTTAGGATGCAGGGGGTTTCAAGGGCGATAAATCGATCTAGATAGGTTTCCCTTTCAGAAGACGTCGTTTTATCCATAAAAAAATACCAAGCAAAGCTCGGTCATCCAGGTACTTAGCTTTTATATTGGTAAAACTGTTGAGTTTGTATTTGGTTGGTAGGTGCTAATTATTCTTTTGCTTATGTTCATTTAAAAATTAGTAACAAACACTCTATCCTTAAAAAGACCGAGGACTTTTTCTGTCCTTGATACAGGGTCAGTGTATTTAGTTATACAATTATAAGTATTACATAGATACCTAGATAGATAGGTAATCGCCTAGCCACTCAAACGATCATGCCCCAGGTACGTCGCACGCAATAGGTTTGTGTTGTACACTATAATCCCATACAAAAGATCATGCATGAGGAGAGTGATTATTTCATCAGATGCAATTGCAGAAAATCTCACCGAGATCGTGACCGTCTTGTGAAGATCACCTTTTAACCAATTTCTACATTGGCCAGCATCATATTCATGCTCAATAAAATCATCCTGGCGTCATAGCAATTTACTATTGATAGTTTAATTTGAATCGCCTTAGCTCTATTTGCTGGCATTCAGCAGATCTAAACAGGCTATTCTGGACAAGGATATAGTGGAACCAGTGTTCAACACAGTTGTCACATCCATTGCTCGTCACCAGTTTTTGTCGCCAAATAATAACATAAAATTTAAATGGTGGTCTGTATACAATTAAAAAGTTTAAAAAAATCAGTTGCTGACTTCTATTTCTAATGATTAAAAGAAAAAAGTTTCGATCACTGGTTTCTGTCGAAAACTGGAGTCAACAATATTTTATTCAAATTGTTGTCGTCTGTCTGCATTTAAATTGTTGAATGCTTGAAACTTATATCGAAATCGTTGTCGAACGATCGAATCGAACGAAAAATAACAGTTATGTGCAAAAAATCATAATAATTTTTTAATTTATATTTACCACGATACGGAAAAATCTAAGATTTTATAAATAATATTCTAAGCCTCTTACGAATAAACTTACTAAGTTAAGCTTCACGTGTATAATAATTTATCTAAGTATGGAATAGTGTTAAATATTTAAAATTGTATTTAGTCGACATTTAAACCAAACACTGAATAACTTTTCCTGAGAACAATAAAAAAAATCTCAGAACAACATAGCTTTCGTTATTACTCTGAGAACTACGAGTATTCCAAGCTTTTAAGGGTATTGAACGGGAAGGGAGAGGAGCTCGATGGCGCAGTGGTTAAGCGCCCGGTCTGCGAGTGCTGAGGTTAAGCTAATTTCGCAAAGGCCGGTCATCGGATGGGTGACCAAAAATGTATCATCCCGAGCTCCTCCTGCTTCGGAAGGCACGTAAAGCCGTTGGTCCCGGCTGCATTAGCAGTCGTTAACAATCACCAACCCGCACTGGGCCCGCGTGGTGGTTTATGGCCCGTTCTTCCTATCCATCCATAGGTAAGGCTCGTGCCCCAGCAGTGGCGACATAAAAAATGAGCTGATGATGATGATAATGATGATAAACGAGAAATCCATAAACTTGATGACAGATGGATGTTGACACTATGAAGCTGTACAGCGTCATGGTATCAACATCTATTGATTGATTCAAGGTCTTGTGATAACGTGATCCAATGTCAAACTACACTTGGACTAAGCGCATTGTAGTAAAATAAGCGCAGAGCAGAACATTTCTTTTCGAAGGTACGACGAAAGGAAATCGGAATGCGAGCTGCCGATGGAGAGAATCGGGTACGCGCCCGTGGTGGCCGTGGTTGCGGTGGTTGTGTGCGTGGTGCTCGCCGGCAGCCACATGCTGATGCGGCTGCTACCGCCGTCCGCCAACTCCTTCTTCATATTCAACGCGAATGAGGACAACAGGCTCTGCATTGACAGCGTGTTCAGAGCGCCCGACCAAGCGCCCAATGACACCGAACACATTAAGAAGATGTCCCTTATCCCCGTGCGTCATGAGCATGACATTTTTATCTGTAAAAATTTAGCCTTTAGAGACGCCCGCGGGGTGGTTCTGCTCTCGGTTACGATCTGAACGACTCGGAGATTAGGGGCCGGGACTCGCTTGCGTGATGCCATCTCTTTGTCATATTATCCTATCTCTAAAAACCCACTGAGGGGGTTCGACCACACGGCTTGAGGAACCCTCAGTTTATCGCCGCCCACAAAAGTCCGGTTATGCTGTATAGACCATGTGCGGATAACAGCAATCTCATTCGAAAAGAAGAAACAAATTGTAAATATTTCTTTACTTTAACATTCAGACATTCATTAGAAGGTAACTAAACGGAGTGAGCAATCCAATTATGAGTTAACTAGCGGCCCGTCCCTGCTTCGCACGGGTGGACATTTTTTTTAACATAGCCTATGTTCCTCAGCGCTAATGCAGCATTCTAACGGTGAAAGAATTTTTTAAATCGGTCCAGTAGTTTTGAGTTTATTCGTTGCAAACATACATATATACATATGTACCTACATACATACATACATACATACATACATACATACATACATACAAAGGTTATTAAGTAAAAAATTAGTATAATTATGGGGAAGTTTGAAACTTTTTTCTAAGAATCCATACCTTATGACAGTATTCATTGGAATACGTTTTTGAAAACGAAAACTAGTATGGCATTGAAGCAGCGCCTCCTGGCGACATACAAGAAGAGTTAAAAATTTTAAACTGTATTAATTCACGGCCGCTAGCAAAGATAATACTTTTTAATTTTGAGGGGTTACCTTGGAATTGAGCTAAACGACATGCGATTTTCTATCTATACTTATAATATTATAAAGCTGAAGAGTTTGTTTGTTTGTTTGTTTGTTTGTTTGTTTGAACGCGCTAATCTCAGGAACTACTGGTTCGAATTGAAAATTTTTTTTTGTGTTGAATAGTCCATTTATTGAGGAAGGCTATAGGCTATATTACATCACGCTATGACTAATAGGTGTGGAACAGTCGCTAATTAACGCGGGTGAAACCGCAGGGCACAGCTAGTAATCAATATTTTAGTTATTTTTTTGTACACACATTTCATCTTATTGTCTAGTCTAGATTGTGCAACCGAATCAAGTTGAGCGCATGCTAAGAAACAACTTTTACTTTGAAGCTTTTGATATGACAACACAACTAACACAGATTATGTTATATAAGGTATCCAGCAGTTCTTCCGAAGACATGTCTCAAGACGGTAACACAGAGTTGTCATTGGAGTTGCAGAGATTGAGCATCATGGAACCTCCGCACGAACCTGGTATGGATGAGGTGCGAAATGAACATATAAGACAAAGATATATAAGTAATTTAAGACAACCTTTGGATAGACAAGATAGATTCAAGTTGAAAAGTGGGCTTATAACTTTTAATATTAATATTATTAAGATTTTTATTTAAATATTACAACAAAATATTTTGTTCAACCTCGTCTTTTTGATTGCAAGTGACGATAAGGCCTGTAATAAAAGCGCACTTTACCCGGAATCCTCATTTATTGAGCAATTGGCTATCAAATCTTTTACTCACGGACGGAACACAACAATACTACAACAAGACTTAGATGATGGTAGTAGCTAGCAAGGCGGACATAAAACAAGCCCTTCCAAAAACTTACAGATCACAGAGAACCGCACTAAAGTCACAATTACTGAAATGTTCAAATAATTTTACTTTAAAATTTATTACCATAGGAGCTTGCGGAGGAGATGGAACCCGTGGCCGTTAAAAAAACTCAACGGAAAAGCACAATGAGGACAATGACGGAGATGTTGCAGAACCGACTGCGCTCGGTCACCGGACGGCGGCGCGGGCGCAACACCACCACTAACCTAGACGATTTATACTAGTCATCATCATGGTCATTATCATCATCATCAATTCATCAAAAACATTATTAGTCCTTAAACGTCCCACTTACAGCCTGAGTTTTCCCACATCATACAATAACATAAGGGAATATCCTTAATAGCACGCTCATGGCCATATTAAAGTCCGGTGACGCTATACTAAAGGCCGTTTGAGGCCTACAGTAAACTCTCACCAAAAAAAATGGCCATATTTTTTGGAATATTCAAAAGTAAATCCAAATAATTTTATTTTAATAATGAACTTTTACTAGAATTCTAAATTCAATTATTAGAAAAAAATGTATCCAAAGGGATTCGAAAATCAACGTCAAACTTGAAAACGAAAACAGCTAGGCTAGCTTGAGAGAGTACTTAGAAAAGTTCATCTTGATTAGGTGGATTACTAATGTTTGGCCAAAAAACGGTTCCCAAAGTATCACTTCCCAAATTTTATTTCCCAAATTTTGGCAAAAAACATTTGTCAAAATTTTTCGCAAATTTACAGTTACCAAAAACATTTTTGGCAAATTTTTGTTTGACAAATAATAACATGGCAATATTTCATTTTATCAATTATTATTTGGTCAAAAATATTGAGCATAACAAGTTACTTAACACTCCAAATTCACTGCATTAAAAAAACTTGGCAAATCGTTAAGGGACAACAACGTATAACGTTAAGGGATGGAAAACATAATGTGCAAAAAACCGGCCAAGTGCGAGTCGGACTCGCGCACGAAGGGTTCCGTACTTTATGACGTATTAAAAAAAAACTAGTTACTAGATCTCGTTCAAACCAAATTTTGGTGGAAGTTTGCATGGTAAGTACATCATATATTTTTTTTAGTTTTATTATTCTCTTATTTTAGAAGTTACAGGGGGGGGACACACATTTTACCACTTTGGAAGTGTCTCTCGATATCATTTTTGAAGACCTATCCATAGATACTCCACACGTATAGGTTTGATGAAAAAAAAAAATTTGAGTTTCAGTACTAACTATGGAGAACTCCCAAAATTTATTATTTTTTTCTAATTTTGTGTGAAAATCTTAATGCGGTCTACACAATACGTCTACTTACCAAATTACCAAGTTTCGGAAAAAGTGGCTGTGACATACGGGCGGACAGACAGACAGACAGACAGACAGACAGACAGACAGACAGACATGACGAATCCATAAGGGTTTTGTTTTTTGCCATTTGGCTACGGAACCCTAAAAAGTAGTGACAATCACTTTCATTTCCGGCGCATCGCCGGCCGCTGCGGCGGCGGTGGCACGCTCGCGCTCTGTTAAGGTCACAGCTCAGACCAAATAAAAAGTTAAGACGGAACTCTGCGAACAGCAAAGTGAAGCTAGTTTTGTAAACATGTGTGTTTAGAACGGGTGTTGCCATGATAATTCAATTACCCCAAAGTTAAAAATTAGCAACGTTATTTTTAACGTTATTAATTAATAATGTTATCATATGGTAAAATAAAAGTGATCCATCCCGACGTAAGCTCAGTCAGTAAAAGTAAAAAGTGGTTGCGGTAGGAAAAAGGAAATGGAAAAAGTGTTTCAGAAATAAAACTTTTCATTATTTATCCAAATTATTTAATTAATAACCTTTATGTTGAATTAATTTCTTGTATGCTTGCCTTTTACTTTCCACTGATTTGGAAATTGTTTCTAACTTAGCAATATGGTGGAACCTAATGCTTAAGTATTTTTCAATCACACACCGTATTAAATTAAGTTTATGTTCCTGTCCAGCATATTCATGTTTAGTTTCTAAATTGCTAAAAACCTGGTTGTTTCCAATGAATCTCTTCAGGACATTTATAACAATAGTGCGGTGTTGATTTTCTGCGGTTACTGTGATATTTTCAATTAATAATTTTCGGACCACAGCTTCACAAGTAACACAAATCTCAAAAAGATCCTTAGACGGGAAGCGAAGACCGCCCTTATTTTTCAAATTAATGAGCTTATGAAAAAAAAGTTTCTCATCAGTCTGCAAGCAATCTAAACATTTAGTGCATTTTATGGTTTTAATCAGATAGCGAACTGTACTCCCAGATATGTATCCAATTATAATTTTTTTGTAGTCATCATATGCATTATCATGTAAACGACTGGCCAAATCAACTGACTCATTAACAATTTCACGAAGAAGTTGCAACGAAGAATTTGCATTGCTCTCTTCTTCTTCGTGTCTATATGACGATGAAGTGCTATTTATAATTTGAGTCGTTGAAGTACAATTAAGTATTGCTATATTTTCTAAAGGAACGCAATTACCTTTTGTAAGACATTTAAATTCTAAATGCGTCAGTATTTTTCTGTAACTTCCTTTAAATTGTCTTACGTTAGGGTTATCATTAAACCCTCCATGCATCCTGATAGACGTAAATAAAATTTCCAAATGGTCTTGACTTAATTTGTATGTAGGTAAGAAAATAAGCCTTTTTTCAGTTTTCAGTACACACATATATACATATTATTAAGCGTAAATAGGTATTACAGGTAGAAATTCACCTTTACAATATTAATTAATACATATTAATATGGATATAATGGAAACACGTTAAAAACAACCGACAAAAGTTTAATGCAATGGAAACGAATAAAATTTTGGTCCATTTTATTGATTTGCTATTATACTGAACCAATTTTGATAACATGAATATGGGATTATAACGAAAAAAAATCATATGCTAAATCAGTTCACCAACGGCGAAGATATCGCATCGCGTATCATAAACATTAAAAATACAGTCGAATTGAGTACCTACATTACAAGAAACAAGTAACGTTACGTTGCGTGTCACACAGTACCCAATAATAGGGTAATTAAAAACACTTCATAATGGCAACACTTGTGTTTAGACGTCATTGCTTGCAATGACGTCTAAATTTTATTTTGATTCATTGAAAAATATTGGTTTTCAAATTGCTTACGTGTGAAATGTGATTCCATCCCGCTTTTTATTCTTTGAAGATTGGTTCTTACACCCTTTCACAACACAATTCGGCATTTTCACAGGTAAATTTATGATTTCTCAAAATAACTTGCTCCCACGAACCGCGGTACCTAGACTGACAAGTTAAGGCGTAGTTTCGTTATACGTGTGTGCGTGTAATTGTGTATGTACACGGCGAGGCGTAGTTTGACCGGCGTCACTTCGCTGTTCGCAGAGTTCTGTCTTAACTTTTTATTTGGTCTGAGGGTCACAGTTCTAACCTAACCTAACCTACTTTTTTAGCTAGTTCTAATCTAGTCTACTTAACCTATAACAACTGAGTTTATTTAAGATCAATTACTTATGAGATACGCTATTTGGTCAGGTGCTCTTTCAAATTTGCGTTAAAAATTATTGACGTAGTTGTTGACATTGAATGGGCGTCTTTGGCTTTCAAAGTTAAAAGTGTTGAATAATTTCGGCGGGCTGCCCCCCAACCGCGTAACACTCTCGCTTTCGATCGCTTTGAAGGCGAGGCCCTCGCCTCGCTTTCTAATATAATATCGAAATATAATATCGAATAATATCGAAAGCTATAGCCTATAGCTTTCGATATTGTTTTCATATTGCTTTCGAAATGACAAGATGACGCCTCCTCCTCGTCTCGCCTTCAAAGCGATCGAAAGCGAGAGAGTTAGGCGGTCGACCCCCTGGTTAGAACCACGATAGCTCAATTGAAAGAGCACTTGACCCGGAATGTCAGAAAGGTGCAGGTTCAAATCCTGCTTGTGGAAATTTTTTCAACATTTGTGTTTTTGTAATTTGTTCGCAACAAAATTCGCGTTAAAAATTATTTGAACATTTATAAATAGCTTGCTTACTTCTTAAATGATCTTAAAAATATTATGATCGGATGTTAGTGACGGTAGTTGTTGACATTGAATGGGGCGTCTTTGGCTTTCAAAGTAAAAATTGTTGAATAATTTCGGCGGGCTGATTAGAACCACGATAGCTCAATTGAAAGAGCACCTGACCCGGAATGTCAGAAGGGTGCAGGTTCAAATCCTGCTCGTAAATTTTTTTTCAACATTTGTGTTTTCTTTTAAAAATATTTATAAAATACAGTGAAAAAAAGTAAAATTTACTATAGCGTTGTGTTATCAAATTTGTGGTATTTCATCTGGAAAGATGAATCGGCAAAGCCATCGGTTGCAATAACCTTTGGATAGATGGTACTGTGCCGCAATAAGCACTAAAAAAATAAAAAGCAGTGACAAAATTCAGCGCTTACGTCAGCCTTCCCGGTGGCAAAGCGGTCAGTGCAGCCGCCCGGATTGCGGAAGACCCAGGTTCGATTCCTGGCTGGGTTGGGTGGGCGTTTAATTTTTACACTGTATTTTATAAATATTTTATAAATATTTAATTCAGCTTCAGTGCAGCAATTAGCACCTAACAATAAATGACAATTCTCCTATTTACAAATTGTAATTAGTAAAACTTACAAAAAAATATATACTCGTAATCACACTAATATTATAAATGCGAAAGTTTGTGTGTGTGTATTTGTTGCTTCTTCACGCTGCGCTGTAACGGATGGATGGATTTGGATGAAATTCGGCATACAGATAGTTTATAACCTGGATTAACACATAGGATAGTTTTTATCCCGATATTCCCACAGGAATTAAACTCATAATTTACTACTTAGGTCTTGGATTTGATGTTGGGAATAGAACCTATTTGATAGTTTTTTTATACTTTTTTATTGAAATTTTGACAGACTTTTGAAACTGTCAAAGCGGAACGAAGTCCGCCGGGCTCACTAGTAAAGAAATACAGTTTCTTACATTGTAGATGATTGTAGGTAGTTACGTTGTTACGAGTAGGACAGATAAACATAAGTATAATTAAATGACAATAAAGAGAAACAAAGAAAGGAGTTTTGTTTTATGACGGTTTATAGTAATTTATCAGTGAAGCGGTGGATCAACACACTTAGTTTAGTTATAGTATAACATGTGAAGTTGGTACATTCAAACACGTGCTCCTCTGATAAGAGTCTGTCTCGTATCATTACACTTACTTATACCCTATAAAGTGCAAGAAAGAATAAATAAGGTTTTAAAAAGTAAAAAAAACACGATGATTGTGAAGGAACACTTTTTGTTTCTGTGACCCCCCCGTGGTCATTATTAAGAGTTCGAAAGATCAAGTTATCAAGTAAAAAGCGTGCCAGTCTGAACCTACAAAAATAAGGAGACGTACAGTCAGCTTCAAAATTATCTGAGCGTTCAAACACACCAACAATATCTGAACATTTGACAAAAATCAACCTTATCTCAAGACGTAAAATTCATTTTTATTTGTTGTTTGAGAACAAATGACATTGAATAAAAGTGCATCTTTCACGTATTCAGCTAAGAGTGATTTTTGTCAAACGTTCAGATATTTTTAGTAGGTTTGAACGCTCAGATTATTTTGAAGCTGACTGTACATGGGTCTCGGCCTTGAAAGCGTTGGAGGGACGATCTCTTCTTTAAAGAGATTGAGAGACCACCAAAGTACGAGACATATGGAAGGATTTGGGTAGACCTTTGCCCAGCATTGAGACGAAATAGAATAATTATTTATCATTTTTTGAAAAAAAAATTAACGCCTATAGATTCGTAAAAGTGTTTCATTTTAATGTGTGTAGCGTTCACGTAAACTTTACAAAACAACGCACTAAGATTTTTTATCACCGATTGGATGTTTTTATGTCTAATTAATGTATAAGTAACTTGGCTCTGGCTGTTATTGGTTTTTTGTGTAAGTATGTTTCGTTTTTTCGTATGCATAGAGCCCAGTACGAGTTTTATTCACCATTTGATCACGCAAAACTGCGCCTACTACAGCCCGGTTAACCCGAGCCGAGGTTCTAGCTTTTAGAGGCGCCCTCGGGTTGTTCCACTATCCCGATCCGATCCGAACCCCCCGTTAAATCTAGTAGTGAAAGGGGATACGCTTGCGTGATGCCGTTTCCTCTAGAAACCTTCCGACGGTATTTCAATCACACGGCTCGAGGAACCTTTTAAGTTTTTCGCCGCTCCCAAAAAAGCCCGGTGATGCTGAAAAAGCCCAGGCGGCTTTTTCAACAAACTCTCTTCAAAAAAACGCAATATTGCAACCACGCTTTATTGCTGCTATTGCTTATTACATACATAGCTACGGGAGCTATGTATGTAATAAGGCGCTGTTTCGAGATCATAAAAGTTTTATTCGAATGTGTTCAAATGGGGAATAAAACTCTCAATGTAGGCACAACATAGGGTAGGTATTTCAATCAACCTTTATAAAAGACAAGGCAAGACAATTTCAACAATTTTAACTACTTACCGAAAAAATGCACAGTTTACACATACCTATGTTTATCATGATGAGGCAAAATGTCATAGATATGTTATTATTATAATATGTACCCACCATCTCGTATTTATTGCAGACTAATCTTTTACGGCAATTTGTCGGTTATTAGCCTACTATATTACCTACAATAGTTACTACAACGTCACTGTGCAATGTGCATACAATTTTGGAGCTACTTACCAGGTGGGGAGACAGGATTATCAAACAAGGAAGAAATTATCAAAAGAAAAATAAAACTAACACAAACTGTTTACATCACATCACACTGATACCTATATCACAATATTGCAACCGAAAGTAACTTATTATGCCATTCAAATCGGCACCGAAAAGATTGTTTACTTTTAACGTAACTAGCCGAGTTGCTTATGAGAAACTTTTTTGTCGAACTTTGATTTCCGTCAAACAATGAGGTAGATTTTTTTTTTTTTTCACATTTATGTTATTAGGTAGGTACTCACTTTTCTCCTATATAACTGTGATTAATGTTGGATGATGTCGACGCTGTTTTATACGCTTTTGTTAAGTGAGCGTTGTCGTGAGCACAGACGGTGCGTTGCGCGCGACTGGCGTGCTCCTGACAGCACAATGCTTGCAACACCGATATACCTGCGCAGTGATGTCAAGGCGCAACTGACGATGGACGGAGTGAGAGCGGAATCCGCATGCAACGCACTGTTCTAGCACAACGACTATGGAAACGGAATAACGTCAGTGAAGTTCTAACAGTGCGTAAGTCATTTTTGGCGCTTTTAAGATTTTGTCGTGATTCGATAAAGAACAAACGCGCGCTACGTTTCAACTAATCAGAAATCGTCCTTAATTTCTTCAAAGGGTTTACTGTAAGTACCTCTTCCAAAAATATATACTTCTAATGTTTGTTACTAAACTTTAATACAGTTATTTCGCTCTCCTGTAAAGTAGCCATTTTTTACTTACGCACTGTTAGAACTTCACTGACGATAAGGCCTTTTCGATATCGCTCATTGAGCAAACCGATTCATCTTAACTACCTAGTACTCAATATAAAATGTTTCGAGCTGCTGTGTAAACGTAAGAAATATGTATGCTTATTATAGGTATCGTAACTATTTATTTATTACAAGTATATTAATATTTTCCGACACAGCTCAATTCGAAAACTTAGGTATAGGTAGGTAGGTATCTATCTGATCAATTTTCCTTAAAATGATCAAAGCTTCATTGTTGCTGCTTATAGTAAATACTGTACCTTTCACATTTATCTAAAACATTCTGGATCAAATATCTATTTTGTTAAATAGGTAGGTACTTAATTGATGTTGGCGACTGGCTGGAGTATTGTAGTATTAGTTATACAGTCCACACGCTCGCCAACAGATACTATTAATTTTAATTTACACTCATGGAATTCGAAAATGGAACTCTTTGGGAACATGTTACTTTTTATTTTGCGAGTCTGTCATTTGTTTTTCAATCGTGACGTCCATTCGAAAATTGTGTATCTTAAACGTAGTGTTAAATTGTCTTTGGTGTATCTGTGTCGCTATCAAAATGAATTTAACTCGTGAATATTTTCGTTCAATTATTTTTTATGATTTTCGTTGTGGCTTAAGTCATTAAGAGAGTTGCCAGAGACTTCGATTGGCATTTAGTGATAAAGCACCATGTCGCAGCTCTCTGTGTATTCGTGGTTTGGAGAATTTAGACGTGGACGAGAGCATCTACATGATGAGGTACGTGAAGGTCGGCCGGACTGCGGTTACAGACTCTAATATTGACACCGTACGACAACTTATTAAAACTGACAAAAAAAATTGTGCTTTGTTAGACATCGGAATGAGCCAAGTGCAAAACATTTTACATGTGCATCTGAAGGTTGGGAAGCTTTGCATTCGATGGATACCGCATGACTTAACGGAGGACCAGAAACGACTGCGTGTCCAGTGGTGCCGTAAAATGATAAAAAAGTTTAACGGAGGACAGTCATTGGCTGTCTATTCTATAATATCGTGACAGATGACGAAATCAGGTGTCCACCTTTGAACCCGAAAGAAAAAGCCAGACGGCAGAGTGGGTCTTTCCTTTTGAAGATTTGCCGACAAAAGTTAAGAAAAGACAAAGCATTGGAAAAAAAATAGTTGCTTCTTTTTTTTGGAAAATCAGGAGATTACACTACAGTATCGCTTGAAGATCAAAGGACAGTGACTGCAGATTGGTACGTCAGTGAAAAACGTCCTCAAAGCAATGTTGTCGAACGAATGCAAAAATATACTTTGAAAAACTATAAATGTAAGTCTTATATCTAGTCTTATTTATCAGAATCCAGAAACTCAGTAGGTATGCCTTAAGTATCTTAGCATATGATAATGTGAGCACTGGCTGGCACTGCCCTGTCCTGTCGTCTTTGGTTTTGCTTGAGCCTGAATATGTTGCCCTAACTGAAGCAGCTAAAGAAGCGATCCACCTAAGAAATTTGTACAAAGACTCTAGGTATGAACGAATTGTCGTATTAAATTACAACCAAGCTGCCCTAAAACTGAGCAAAAATGAAATGGTGACTTCTAAATCAAAACATATTGATCTAAAGATGCATTTTATACGAAATTGTATCCAAGAAAGATTAATAGAAGTCAATTATCTTCGGACAGAAGACATGGAGGCAGACCTGCTCACCAAGGCCTTGGCTGGTCCGCGCCTGCTGAAATTGCGAAGTAGTTTAGGACTGTCCTGTTGATCTTGACAGTGCCGTGAAGAGGAGTGTGAGCACTGGCTGGCACTGCCCTGTCCTGTCGTCTATGGTTTTGCTTAAGTTAGCAACCGTTTTTGTTTTACATTGTCAAATAGAAAAATGACTGAGTAAATTCTATGATTCCGATAATAATAATATAATAATAATAATATTGTATTGTTTCATGCAATGAGATAGATACCCTACGTAGTCAAACCCTCACAGATAATAATTGCGAAATAAAAATTGGTTATCTGCGGAGATTTTTAAATTTGTATTGATTACAGATACAAATTTAAAAAATTACCTTGTCATTAGTAATTTGTATAAATTACCTATTAAGTATATGGTACCTAGATAATATTTGGCTGTAAATCTTCCAAAACGTCAATAAGTAAATAAAAATAGGTACTACTTATACGACATAGATTCTTCTATGATAAACTTACGAGAACGTCGCATATTTTTATCAGTGTGTTCTTGAAGATACATCTTAATATTGATATCAGTAGATTCAGATTAGGGCATGACAGATGTGTTGGAATATTAGAATAGAATAAACTCAAAAACTACGTGACCGATTTAAAAAATTCTTTCACCATTAGAATGGCTACATCAGTGCTGAGTAACGTAGACTATAATTTAAAAAAAAATGCGGTACGAAGTCCGCTGGGTCAGCTAGTTTTTTATACAGGTGATAATGCATTACGTAATACCAGTGAAATAATTTTATGGCTTAATAATGGAATTGGAATTTATTGCTAATAACAGGTTTTTTTTAAATATACTTCCTCCAACATGATCGGAGCCTTAGCTTATATTCTCTTTCATTCTAGTTCCATCATTTATTCCTCTCGTACTTTTATTCTACATACTACTCATTCATCCATCACCTTTCATTCCGAGCAGTGGGTGTTCTGCTTTTATTTGACTATTTTACTTGATAGCTATATTATTTATTTATTTTTATTATATATTCGTAGGGTAATAACTTATTCAACACAGGTTTTTAATAGAATCGGACATCGGTTGATAAGGGAACACAGATTATGTAACTTTTCTTATATCTATCTTATATTAGTTTACATTTCCCATTTTGAGGCTTTATTTTTTTACATTATTTAACTTTTGCTATTACAAATTGTTATAAAAACTTAAAATTAATTCTTAACTCACTATTTTATTTCGTAATTAGACATACATACGTATGCATGTTATTACAATTTTAATATTATTACACTCTATTTCTTAACCTAACAATGTTTACTACTTTTTCACAGTATTTTATCCTTATAATTGATTAATGCAATACTTTACCATCAACTGTTTAAAGGTATCATTATAAAATTCCTTGCCTAAGTCTGTTTGTAATTTTTTAGGCTTTCGAGATGAATCAGATAATATATTTAACATTGCATCTGTAACACAACTTTTATCTTTTGATTTCAAAGGATTAACCCATATATATTTCGATAAAGTATCAATTACTTCTAAAATATATTTATATCCTTTATTATAATGTGAATACTTTTGAAAATCCATAAGGTCAGCTTCCCATAAATCATCTATTCCTTTTATAATTGTACATCGACGTGGAAAATTCTTTCTCGCCGCTCTGTGGAGTTCGTTGACTATGTCTTTTTTACTCATTTTTATTTGTCTTTGCTTGAATCATACTATCTATTTTAGTTTTGAATAAAACGTAGTAAACAATCGTTCTGAACTTGCTGTTTCTAAGTTTTTTAAGTAGACTAGAACACGAGTATGAACCTTATTTATTTCATTTCTGAGCTCTTGAACAGTTTTATCCATATATGCTTTATTTACAGCTTCGTCGTCTTTCTCTGGTGACGTCAGACCTTTTAGTTTCGATGATTTTAAATCGTATTCTCCCGTTTCAGACTTGATTAACGTATCGTTTAATGTATCGATGTACCCAGATAATCGTAAACGCTTATGCACGTGATGACCGAATTTGTCTATATTCATTGCAGTGTTCATGCGTTGTTTACTGTTAGTCAACTGCTTAATTTATTGGTGGTATGTTCTTTATATTTTTATTAACAAGGCCTGCTTCATAGAGCTCTTCGATTATTGCAATTATTTCATTATCTAAACCGGTGTTACCTGCATCTCAAGACGCAAACAGTAATTTTAATCGATCTACCAACTCATTCGGATCGTCCCAATAAACAAGGTCAGTATTTTTCTTAATTTTTTTTAAAAGCTTAATACCTTTTCCCTGTGAAAGGCTCTCCATGCTAGTAGTCACATTTTTAGAGAATTTAAATTGTGGTTTGATAATATTTATATATTTATACCCTTTATTGCTGTTTATTGGTTTGGTTGAAGTAGAAGTTTATACTTATCTAAATCATCATCTGTGATTACTTCTAGATTTGGTTTCTTTTTAAACAATAGCTCTTATAAACCAAGAGATTTTTTATAAACACGGTTTCCAACTTTCAAAGTGTTGCCATAATCATAAACACGAGTTTTTCCGAGCATTAGTTTTTCATGTTTTGTTATGTTTGATTCCAAAAGGTATATTTCTAATTACTTCAGATGATGTTGACCAAGACAAAGACTGATTTTTATAGCTTGGTGACGACAGTAGAGTTTTAAACGATCCTTCACTCACATTATGGTCTTGAGTAGGTGTTACAATAAGGGTTTTGTTAGATTTTTCCTTAGAGCATTAAACCAACCGGAGACGCCACTGTCAGGTGTTCCCCTCTGACAAAAGTATATGACCGCTGATCATATCGGTTATATAAAACTAGTTCCAGCGTGTTCCAGCGTCATTTGCAAATAACGGTGCACGCGATAAGACCTGAGCAAAAAATGCCAAATTGCAGCGTGTTTTCACGTAAAAAGCGATCAGAAACGTCTATTGTACAAAAGGATAACGTTACTTTTCATCTGTAACTATTATTTTGTTTTAATATTATTGAATAATGCACTAAATTTGCAAAAAACTGAAAAAATATTGTTAATCAAAAAGTGTTGCCACTAAAACGTCAAGTTGCAACTTTGCGTAACTTTTAAAGTTGAATGAGCCAACATTGAATTAAATTTATTATTCACGTTCTATAAAGTTAAAACTGTATTTTTAATATAAATGCTTATTTAATTAATGATAGATCACTACTTATAAATTGTAACTTATATTGTTTTTCCAGATTTTTTTTCACCTTAATTGCATTAAACATTCTCAATACTATGAAACTGTATGTTTATGATCGGTCTACTTCATTCATATATTATATTTACGTCCCGTCACTTATCCCGAAAATAGGAAATTTTTATTTAATTACATTTGTCACACTGCAACAAAGTTAGAGCTGCGACAGTACTAAAACAAAATATTGATATCGACTTCATCCAATAGAGCATTAAACCAACCGGTGACGCCACTGACAGGCGTTCCCCTCTGACAAAAGTATATGACCGCCGATCATATCCGTTATATAAAACTAGTTCCAGCGTGTTCCAGCGTCATTTGCATATCACGGTGCACGCGATAAGACCTGAGCAAAAAATGCCAAATTGCAGCGTGTTTTCACGTAAAAAGCGATCAGAAACGTCGATTGTACAAAAGGATAACGTTACTTTTCATCTGTAACTATTATTTTGTCTTAATATTATTGAATAATGCACTAAATTTGCAAAAAACTGAAAAAATATTGTTAATCAAAAAGTGTTGCCACTAAAACGTCAAGTTGCAACTTTGCGTAACTTTTAAAGTTGAATGAGCCAACATTGAATTAAATTTATATTTCACGTTCTATAAAGTTAAAACCGTATTTTTACTATAAATGCTTATTTAATTAATGATAGATCACTACTTATAAATTGTAACTTATTTTGTTTTTCCAGATTTTTTTTCAACTTAATTGCATTAAAAATTCTCAATACTATGAAACTGTATGTTTATGATCGGTCTACTTCATTAATATATTATATTTACGTCCCATCACTTATCCTGAAAATAGGAAATTTCAATTTAATTACATTGGCCACACTGCAACAAAGTTAGAGCTGCGACAGTACAAAAACAAAATATTGATATCGACTTCGTCCTTAGAGCATTAAAGATTTTTCATATAACTCCTGATCTGGCTCATCTTCTTCACTGCTAGGTTCATTAAATTCTTTAATAGAAGAATAGAACTCCTCGCTTACATTATATTTAATCTTTTTAAAACTGGGAGTATTATTCATTTCTGCCACATTGTGTTTTCCATCATTTTTACTTGTTAACAAGTTAAGAGGGTCAACTATAGGTTTGAATATGGTTTCCAAGGTCATATTGCTTGTATTTTTTGCATCTTTGATCATATCTACTTTTTTTTCTCTTTACAGCTGATGCTGATTATACTATTTGTTTTTTAGATCTTTCCATTATTTTTTTGCGAGGTTTCCTTTCAACCTCAAATCACGAAAGAAAGTGATTTATAAATAAAATTACAACGGCTTGTGTATATTATACTACCACAATGAACGTATCAAATGTCATTCTATAACATCCTTAATTTCGTTCACAATCCTTATTTATTACAATATAATTGTACGGCTTTCTCCAAACAGTTGAGCACATTACACGGAATTGAGACCATGACATGTCAGATCTTACATGTTCTGCATAAACGTGTTTTAAATTTACATCGTCTTACTTGAATAATATTATTAGGTTTGCATTGTCCCTTACAAGTTGTTTAGGTATTTTTATATAGGTTTGATTTATATAAAAACAATCGATATTTTCATGACGTCCCATAGCAAAATAATCCCTGATATGGTTTTGGTTTTCACAAGCAACGTCGTCAAATATGACGATTGAGTTAGCCAAAGCTTCGTGTAGACTTAAAATTTCACTGTTATCATTGTATTTGTTAAAAGATGTACCTGCTACCATATCTAATACCTTTTCTAAAAATATGTATTTAGGCTGATATAAAAATTTTGGATACACATAAAGATTATGAAAACGAGGACCGTCACAATGAAATAATAGACTAATTACTAAGTGGAAGGACCACAAACAATACAACAAATACTGTTCGGCAACAAATTACCATGTTTCGGTTCATTCGATAGTCCTCCACATAATGCATTCTATTTTTAACGATTGTTTATGATTGACGAATTTCATAATCAGCTGCTTGCACTTGACCACAGAGTTTGAAGGAATATAAAACTTAGCGCTAAAACATTTAAACTCTTGAGGTAGGCGGTCGAATAAATTTTAAACATACAATAACAAACTTCAGTACATTAGTATTAAAGAATTGCTTTGCAAGTGAGTATAGCTTTTTTTTTTTTTTTTCTTGCACTGAATATTATTGCTTAGGAAAAGCTACAGTATCTCACAAGTTTCTTATTAACGGAAAATATATTATTATAAAACACTATTTTCAAAAAGATTATTGGGCATTCCGGAACACTTTTCTACGACATTGCTCGAACGGCAGTGAGATCAATATTGAGTGAAAAAAAAAGTGTTCCAGAATGCACAATAATCACCTACTCATATGTTATTGACATATTTAGATAAGATGGTGGTAGCTAGCCAGGCGGACATACAAGCCCTACCACCAACTTTGGTACTTACACAAATATGTACCCCCCGCTTGGAACCCGGGACCTTTTGGTCTAAACCGGTGGTCTTAACCACTAGACCACAGAGGCGGTTAAAATGAGTTGATGATGATGATAATGATGAAATGATTTTAGTTTTCAGCAATAGTTTAATACAGGCCACCTGCTTCCTAGTTGTAATGCTGTAATATTATAATAAAAATCTATGTTATTGTTTGGCGACGATAACTGTGATGAACACTTGGCATGAACATCGGGGGTTCTCTGGAATCCATGAATTCATATTTCTAAGTATGTTCTTATTTTATATGTAGATACCTACCTCATTCTAATTAAAAGCGACAGCCCTACAAGTTTAGGTGATTATCGCTTGCTCGGGGGCCGAGTCGCCCTACTTGTTTCATTCTACTATGCTATTACCGTGACTTGGCTTTCGAACACTGTCACTACAGGAGTTTTGAAGTAGGGTAGTGGCACCACTACAGTATAATAATCTTTACTTCTGTCACAAACTACAATTCACAATAATAGCTATAATGTAGTGTCAATTTTAAAAAGAAACTTAAAAACCCCTTTTAAAATAAAACATAATTATTCTTGTTTCTGTTTAAGATTTGCCAAAGAAGGTTTTTAAAAGACTAATCATTTTCGCGACTTCCATTCTGATCAACTGGTTGATTCGTTCAGTTGATCGGAGTGGAAGACGCAGACCACCACCGTTAGAGGACGGTGTGTTGTTGGACCCAATGTTTCAGCATCGGGTTTTTTTCTTCATGCTTTTATAGATCATGAAGATATTGATATGAACTCTAAAAATAGCAGAATCGTTCCGGCCCGGATCTGTTTTAGAAATTATTTACTCTATGAGTATACAATACACAGACTCAAGATGAGAAGGAACGTCACGTACTACTGGAGAGGAGAATTTACTTATCTTTATACAAAATATTAGAAAAAAGTATTTACAATATCCTATCATTTTTATTCGAGGAGCTCGATGGCGCAGTGGTTAACGCGCCCGGTCTGCGAGTGCTGAGGTTTAAGCAACATTCGCAAAGGACGGTCATCGGATGGGTGACCAAAAATTTTTCATCTCGAGCTCCTCCGTGCTTCGGAAGGCACGTAAAGCTGTTGGTCCCGGCTGCATTCGCAGTCGTTAACAACCACCAATCCGCACTGGGCCCGTGTGGTGGTTTATGGCCGTTCTCCCTATCTATCCATAGGGAAGGCTCGTGCCCCAGCAGTGGGGACGTAGAATGAGCTGATGATGATGATGATGATGATGACCATTTTTATTTACTTTAGAACAACAAATATTTTTTTCTTCTCGTAAAATGAAGTGTCCTACTCGTAGGTACTATGATAATAGGGTTTTTCCTAAGCCACGATGATGATAAAATCAGCTAGTGTAAAGTGATAGATAGTGGTAGATAATGACTTTTCTATAAATAAATAAACATCTACACCGACATGTTTTTGTTTATATAATTTTTAACGTAAATTTTGTTGCGAACAAATTACAAAAACAAATGTTGAAACAATTTCCACGAGCAGGATTTGAACCTGCACCCTTCTGACATACCGGGTCAGGTGCTCTTCCAATTGAGCTATCGTAGTTCTAATTAGCCCGCCGAAATTATTCAACACTATTTACTTTTTACTTTGAAAGAAAAAGGCGCCCATTCAATGTCAACAATGGCAATGGCGTTAATTTTTTTTCCTTTAGTTGATGGCTTCATGCAATTAACACATTTAGCCAGTGTCAAAGTAATTTTTCTTACAAGTAATACATAAATAAACAATATTTCTTTCCTGTATGATGATGATGAATGATAATATTAATGAGAAGTGAGAAATGATATTATACCCTCCAACCCATCGAGTATCTCAGTAAAGATGTGGGACTTTACAAAGTCCTCGGGCGGACTTCTTGAGAGAATTTGAAAAGTGACGTTGCACTGTTTTGTTTCATTATCTCGTTTTAATAATATAAAACAATGCCACCCGCGCCTGGCAATTAATTGATAAACACAACTTTTTAAATTTTTAGAATTTTTTTTTCCAAAAATTTAAAAAGAATAGCCTGTGTGTTTCAATTAAGTTTTTGAATTTTGTGTTTTCAATATAATGATTGTTATGTGTATGAATTATAAAATAAAACTAGTTAGGCCCACAATTTCATTTTATTTAGTTTTAACTTCATAAGGAAAAGTAATTAACACAAGAAAGTTATGAAATCCGATGATACTAAGAATAGTGATGTTGTTTTATTAATGTATGTCGCGATTTAAATGATCATTACAAGATTGCTCTAGTTATTCCTATTGTCAATTAAAAAGATTGTTTTGTTTTTCTAAAAATTTAAAAAGAGTTGTACGTGTGTTTTTCAATTTAAGTTTTTAATTTTGTGTTTTCGATTGAATGATTGTTAATTATAAAATAAATTTACCTAATTAGATCCAACATTTTATTTTATTTAGTTTTACGTTACTAGGGGGAAAGTAATGAAATAACATTGTGTTATTGATGTTCCACGAAAAAAGCCTGCTTTAAAACGGGTAAAATACTGATCAAAATTATTTCAAATATGCTGTACATTTAGGTACAATAAATTTATATATTTTTTCATCTTAAAGTTGCTAAAAATACCTTAAATCTATTTGTGGTCGTGCCAGAAAGGTACTACCTAGCACGACCACGGCCTATACGTTATAACAGCAAAAATATGAGTACATTTTTTAAACTCTTTAGTACAAAAAAGTACATTTTTTTTTATGAATATGTACCACATTGAAATTAAGGTAATAGCACAGTTTTAAAAGCATACAGTTGGGTATCGAACGTACTTCGTAGAGCAATGGAGGGGAACCCGCGGGGAAGCGGGTGCTGCGGCGAGTGTCCCACAAACAAGCGCAGTTTGTGGGAGCTACCGTGAAGGGCAGCCACGTGCGCGTACTGCGTATTTTAAACGTTTTTTTTTTAATTTACGTTCAGTGATTCCTATTGAATATAATGGTGCATACACATTATTATGTATACGGTTGTAAGTCAATTAAATCAAAAAAACAAAACAAGAATTTAAAATTTCATATATAATTTCCCCGTGACGCAAGGTAAGTTTTTCCTATAATTTCGTAATAACTTGTACATTGTCTTTGTTGGAATGTATGTAGCTACATGGATGGTAAAATGTATATTGTTGGTGAAGTGCAGGGTAGGTACTCCAACTACAAGAATAAATGACCGAATTCTTGTGCTCCAACAACAGTGACTAAATAGTTTTTGTATTTATTTTGCCAACTTCTCATTAATTAATAATGAACATTTTTACAACACATAACTATTAAATAATACGTGCCAATACAGACGAGGTTCTATATAAGCATCAATTCTTTAAAGTTTATTATATTAAAGATTTCTAGGCTTGTTATTTTTCATTTTATATGCAGTCCGAATGCGAATTCATTATACTTATTTTTAAAAAATTAAATCTAAAATAAACCTTCACGTAAATATTTAGCAGTGCAACATTTGTAAGTATGTATAGTAGTTTATTCTTGTTAATAAATGATTATTTAATAAAAATAACGATTATTTGATTTCGAATTTTATGACATCCCTTGCATATCGGCGAACGTCCGCGAGGTACCTACGCGGGCGGCGGCATCGCCCCACATCAAAGGCGATACCCTACTGTATGAAATAGTAATACTGTGGTAATAGTATAGATTCGTGGTCGTGTTGGGTAGCATCACACCCGCGCGGCTGCGAATTGATAACAACTCTAGTCGAGCCTATTAGGCACAATTTACGTGATGCTCCGGGGTGAGACCAACTTAAGCTAGGTAAATTTAATAAGCATGAAAAAAAATGTAGATTATATTTATATAATTGTAGACCCAATTTAAAAAATGTGTTATAATAGTTTCGTTGTAATATTTAAAACAAAGTGGGCGCGTTGGAGAGCATACTCGCCAGCGAGCCCACAAGGATAATTCCGTTACTTAAAGGCTTTTCAAATTCGTTTATGACACCATTAAAATGTATATTAAATGTATATCAATCTACTATCATCAATTCGATATTTAATTTAGTCTATACCAATTTACGGCCACTTTTAAATTTCCTTTAGGAACATAAGAGAAGCGCCTGGCTATAAACTTTTAGTTGCGATTCAATATTAACGATGATTTATTTTTTACATTTATGAAAATGTGGGTAGTTGACTTAGTTTTTAGTTGTTTATTTTAGATAGGTACTTGCGTCTATGATTACGTCTGCTTGAAATAAATGAACATAGAATCGATGTAAATTAGTTGTCCATATGATTGTTGATTCAATTATTACAGGAAATTAATGAAAATAAATAGCCCAGTTGAATATTAATAAATTGTAACATATCAAGCCAACGCTCTGATAGACTACGCTCAATTACTCCTAAAGACGACTTTGCCATAGCCATTTTACCGGGCGCTTCTCTAATGTTCCGTAAGGAAATTTAAAAGTGGCCATGAATTGGTATAGACTAAATTAATTATCGAATTGATGATAGTAGATTGATATACATTAATATACATTTTAATGGTGTCATAAACGAATTTGAAAAGCCAATTATCCTTGTGGGCTCGCTGGCGAGTATGCTCTCCAGCGCGCCCACTTTGTTTTAAATATTACAACGAAACTATTGATATACATTTTTTTAAATTGGGTCTACAATTATATACATAATCTAAAATTTTTTCATGCTTATTAAAATTACCTAGCTTAAGTTGGTCTCGCCCCGGAGCATCACATCACAATTTAGCACGCAGCTG
This sequence comes from Eudonia mercurella, assembly GCA_963082485.1. Lineage (NCBI taxonomy): Eukaryota > Metazoa > Arthropoda > Insecta > Lepidoptera > Crambidae > Eudonia > Eudonia mercurella. The sequence goes on from OY720022.1 coordinate 18,544,476, forward strand.
TCGTCGACGCGTCGCGACGAAATGAAGTAGGCTATTAACGCCGTTTGGATTGAGGAGCCACTCCGGAGTGATTTATCTGTTACGTAGTAACTATTAACTGAACCAAAACTTGACCCCGCTCATCGCTTAGCTTTAGCATCTAGCTCTCTAATAAGCCCCTTACAAATAAACAAAGAATAAGGTCCGAATAGTTAATCCGTGTTTTCTCTTTTACTCTAAATTGAAATGACGTTTACATGACGAACAAAATATGGAATAACTATTCGGAACATATTGTTTATTGGAAAGGCACTCAAAGGCACTCGAGTTTTTCTTGAGTGGAAAACTCATCATCCGAGCACTACCGCGCCCGCAAAGGCGCGGACGGTTATGTGGGGTTCTGCACCTGCACCACATGTGAAGTCTTTCATAGAATTCTATACTTACTGGGTCCTAACAACTGCATCTGCACTGCACACACAAACTGCAAGTGCATTTGGTGTGCTAAAAAAATAAAAAAATAATAATTTCAAGAGAAATATTTTGGTGGAAATCCAACCTAAATTAAGAGTTACCTTATGCTGTGAAGAGACTATTCCTTTTAAGGATCACCCTAACACAAATATTTTACTCATGTAACCTGGGGGTCGACCGCCTAACTCTCTCGCTTTCGATCGCTTTGAAGGCGAGGCGAGGAGGAGACGTCATCTTGTCATTTCGAAAGCAATATAAAAGCAATATCGAAAGCTATAGGCTATAGCTTTCGATATTATATTTCGATATTATATTAGAAAGCGGTGTAATGCTCCCTGGCCGGACCACCATTAAGTACTCAGATGCCTTATTGAGGAATAAAAGCTACCTTTAGTCTACTTTTCAATACTTACTTCAATATTTTAAGTACCTCAAAAGATTTTGAAATATTTTACAAATAAAGTGGTCCGGCCGTAGAGCAGTACTCCCTGGCCGCGCCACCTTGAATTCAAACAATTCTTACAAATTTCCATAAAAGTCATTGACCTCATATTTAGTACCTAATTTCTACCTTACATAAAGCACGTTAGAAACTATATAGGCTATTTTACTTTACTTTACTAAGCGTTATAATAAGGCTTTTGAAAGAAAATAAAATCATTTCACACAGGTAAAAAGAAATTTATTACTTTTGAGTGTTTTTAATTACAGTACTAATAATTTTAAAGTATGCAACAAATAAAAACTTTTGGTTATATCACGCGACTGTACAATTTAGAAAACAAACGAATCGACAGTTTTATTTTATTTTAAATACATGATTCTCTTGGGGCATTGGAACCTGCGTATCATTTCTCAATTTATCTACAATAGGTATATTTTAATTGCACAATAATATCGCGATTGCTTAGCGCGATAAAGTTTTGATCCTCATATTGTATACCAACTTTTTTGATAAAATTTAATCTGTTTTAAATACTTTACACAATGTAATGGTATACAACCAAAATATTGCAAGTACAAATATTAAATAATACAATATATTAATTTAATAATAATTAAAAATATCACATCTTTGATCCATGATACCTCTTGCAGTTCCATTTGTAACTTCCCCCATTAAACATTTCAACCAAGATAAAATAACAGGTGTTATAAATTACGAAGATCTTCAATATCAGTGTCTGTAACAACATGGAAAGGAAACACTCATCAGTTGAACAGACAAGACAGTAAGTTGTGATGGACGTGTGGCACAGCTAGAATTAACATGCACTACATAAGGGCGTGCCACACTGTGCGGCTGCAGGTGTTTAGGCCTGGCTCTCATTGGTAGTAGTTTCAATGGTGGTGCCAGAAGGTTTGGTGTTGGTTTTGGGCTTGGCCTGCTGCGGTGGCTGCGGCGAAGTTGAAGTCGCCGGGGCCTCGCCCTCCTGCCCGTTCTGGCGCTGGCCTTGGTTGGGGCCAGCGGCAGCCTGCGGGCTCTGACCCGGGCCCTGGTTGCGCGGGCGCATGCGGTACCCGCCGCGGTTCATCGGACCCGGCCCGCCACCGCGGCGCCCTCCGCGGAAGTTGCGGCGGAAGTAGCTGTACACAAAAAAATAACTATTTTAGAGCCCTATAATGCTTTATCATATTTTTTCATATAAATCTTTTTGAATGCTAAATAATACACTAATTGATAACAATAGTAATTTTCATCGAAGTATTTTAATGATTAGCACTTACTACTACACAAGTAAATTAACGACCATTTCATTTAATCACTTTGTATTAAATAAATTAATAACATTATTACTTTTAAACAATCTCAATAAAGAAATTAGTCAACAAGTTTAGGTACTAACCTACGCTGCGGTGGGGCTCCGCCCTCCTGGCCTTCGTCCCCCTGTGCGCCCCCCTGTGTGGGCGGGGGCCCACGGCGACCTATGCGACCCCTTCGTGGAGCGCCTTCACCGCCACGTCCGCCGGTTTGGCGGGGGTAGAATCTGTTTAAGACAACAATTTTCATTGGAGTTAAGATTGCCACTAGTGAGCTGGGCTCGTAGCCTCAATCTGCACGGAACAATGATGTTATTGTCCAATGCAGAACAATCAATTGCTGGCTGGCTGAGGTTACGATTTTAACAAAGCTGTTTTAAGTAAAAAGCTCTACAGGCGTGCGATTTTTAAACCGGTGACAATTCTCACACTTGGATAATTATCAATAATGTGAGCTTATCCCAGACTCAGTCACCGGTGACTATTTTGACAGTGATCATTCTCGAACAGTACGTACAGTCGAGGAAGTTCACGCTCTGCCATCTCTAAGGCATTAGTCGCTTGCGCTTCGTCCTGGTCGTGTGCGCTAGCCCCTCCTACTACTCGCATGTCTTGCTCTTGCTGGGAACTGTTCAAAGCATACTGATTAAAAAAGAATCACCACCAACTTCTGAGACTGTACCTAAATAAACAAACTGTAATAATCAACAAATTATTTAAATTTTCAGTGTATTTTTTATTATTTTTAAGATTTTAAGATCACAGGTGTGGTTATAAAATCGCACCCCTGGTCTAATTGTGCAGAGAAAGTCACTTACTGGCGCTGGAAGCCGCGGCGCTTGTCAGCTGCATAAGGCGAGCCTTTGACTGGCTCGCCCCCGGGGCCCGTAACTCCGGCTGCTTCGTAGCCTTTCTCCCCGGCGACCACGGCAAACTCCACCGCCTCTCCGTCGCCGACCGAGCGCACAGCCTTGCGTGGGTTATTGCGGGCGATCGCAGTTTGGTGAACAAACACATCCTCCTTCGTGTCGTTCCTGTCAACGTTAAAAGGTTGTGGTTACAACTTTCAAAGTGGCAATATGAACTAATAGAAATAAATAGATATGCTCAAATATCTATAAAAAGCACATGACCATTTGTTGAATTATATTTTTTTAAATTTTTAAAAAAAAAGATCAAGTTTTTTTACAAGATGTTTGTGACATGACATATTGAATACAGAGTAAAGTTGTATAGGTAAGTACCTATTGATGAAACCATATCCACTCTTCACGTTGAACCATTTTACAGTGCCCGACACCTTTTCAGCTGAAACAACAAGCATTATTTACAATACAACCCATCGGTTTAAATGAGTTTACTTAGACGTTGATCAAACAAAGAAAATACAATTATTGCTATATTTTTACTAACATGTACTTACAACAAAACAAAAATATGTTAAGGATTTTACCATTGCTAAATATTTTATAAATTAGAGCTGTTTGATATTAGAAGTATTATTTCTTAGGTTATGGTCATTATCAGACATCTAAAGGTAGAACTAAGAAACATTATTGCAGCAGCTCATTACAATTAGTCTGAACAGATAATATGCACAATATTAATCATTACCTTTTAACTAATTGGCGTGCTGCCCTTGAGGCCGAGCTTTATACATAATTCTTAGAAATTACCCCTTTTCCCACACAGGGTATAAAGAGCTTCTAAACGTCTTTGAGTCAAGTTGTGCTAATAAAAGTTGGTAGAAGATTTGGTAAGTGTTGGCAGCATCGTATTTGGTACGTAAAAACGCTTTGAGTTTTCAGAGTAGAGCCTGTGATCCACACTTAAGTGTTCATGTTATTATTTTTTTACTAACTATTTATATATTTATTTCGAGAATTGCAATAAAAAATTTAAATCGAGACAAATTACATTGAGTACAAAATGGAAATTAGTTATATAAAAAGGTAGTTGGACCTTCAAGCAGAAATTTAGAAAGTGTCATCACAACCTGGCTAGAGACTGAAGGTTGGATAACTATGTTTCCAATAAGTGATGATGACAAAACAAGAAAATTGTGTCATTATTGCAAGTCTCTATAGTCTGCTAAGATTGCATTCAATTTGATTTGATTCATGTAACCTCATAACCTCAAACATTGTAATTTTTTTTGTAACATCTTTGAAGTTTGCTCTATTATGTTTCATAGTTAACTTGTCATTTAATCAGTCATCTGCCGTGAATACAGACAATAGAATTTTAATTGTTTGGCGGTGCTGATCAGCGCTCGTGCATATCAAACGTTAAGCACAAAGAGAAATAAAGTGTTTGTTTTTTTTAACAAGTATTTTAGTTAAGGTCAAAATAAAAATGCCAAAAAATTGATTTTAAATAGATAACAACACACTAATAAATATCAAAATATTGAATTATTTATATATTTTAGTTATTACAGACCTTACTTGCTTGTAACGTTTTATAATAAAGTCATCAACATTTGCCCCAATTTTGTATTATATTTCATACCAAAACATAGTGGCCTGTGAGGCCACATGTCAATAGTAGTGTTAAGAAAAATGCATGTCCAAAGCTAAAGGTTAAAAAAATTAATTAAATTAAGCAAAATAAAGGTAAATTTTAGATTTAGATTTATATATTTATATAAAATACTGTGAAAAAATTAAACGCCCACCCGACCCAGCCAGATTCCTGGCTGGGTCGTTTCTATTGCGAAGATTAGGTTTAGTATGTGGGTATTGTAAAATGTTTAAATAATTTTTAACGCAAATTTTGTTGCAAACAAATTACATCAAATTTTTTTTTTTATGTGGGTATTGTAGTAATAAGTAAATATATTGATTGTATGTTGACCATGGCATAATACACCTGTACAGCAAGTCTATCAAATTACTGAAATATTTAATGCTGTCATATGTTTATCACAAAACCATTCGCTTATGCATAAAATAAACTACAGGCGACACTCTGACCACCTACTTTACAGCACATAAATAATTAAAAGATAATTAAATTGTTGGTGATAGTAAAATCAATGAGATAAAAATATTAACTAGAAACATCAACAATCGCCAGCAGGAAAGAAGCATAGCAAAATAAAATAGTTTAAAGTGAAACTGGGTAGGTAGGTACCTACCCTTTCCAAAGTACATATTAACTCCACCAATGACAACTTCTATTCGATTTTCGACAGGATTTGCAAAGCGTACCGCCATGACCTTAACAGAATAAGTTTACAAATGCTATCGCGCAAGTGCAGTCATAATCCATAACTCAGATGGCGTCGGTGCAACACGCATCTTGAATATTGATTTACGCTACCTACATGATCCGTAACGCCTATATTGCCGGGGTCAACATACGATCAATACTTCCTCTAACAAGACCACCACTTCGTAATCAGGTTACTAAATTGGGCTAATTTTAGTCATATGACCGTATTTTAACGTCTGAGTCGGTAAAGTTTCCAATTAAAAACGTGATTTCACAATTTTGTTACCATGTGCTTCGGCTAACATAATGCCGGGGAACACAAAACTAAGATGGCGTAGCACACTTACCGATGACCTGCTTTTGTTTAGCCGTTTTAGGTTGTTGCGGCTGGGGTTGTTCTGCTTGCGGCTGCTGCTGTTGGGGCTGCGGCTGCGGCGCCTTTTCGGTATCAGCCATGGTGTAATTGGCGAACGGCGATGGTGGCTAGATGGTAAAATCCTCCACGACCTCTCCTCGATGTTCAACCACTCTTCGATCGTTACAAGTGACAGTCTGTGGCGTGCTATGTGCTATGTAGTTCAGTTAGAGAAGTTAAGCTAACTCGCTTTATGTTTATCGATTAAAAAAAATGTCGATAGTATAATTCATGAAAAAGGTATCCGTGGGTGGTAAGAGAAAACTGCTAAAGAGCCAAAAATCATTTAGTGGGAAATTTATTTTAAAGTTTAACCCTAAAATTGATTTCGTACTTTTTTTGAGCAGTTTTTTCTTTCTACCGACGTATCTATCTCATCATCATCCTCGTGTTTAGTCATCTAATAAAAAATAATTTAAAAATAATAAATAATATTGCATGTCTGTAACGGGCATTACTGTTCATACCTACCTATGCATTGTATTATCGCCTGCAAAAACGTACACAATACCTGCGACAAAGATTATACTTATTCTTATTCTAATATTTAGATACCTTACATACATGTTAAATGTTTTGTCTCTTTCGTTTCTGTTACTTTTTCGATGAAAGTAACAAAGCAGAAATTTTTATCTGTTGTCGCCTTGTGGTGATATATATTTTTAATAACAACTTTGTATTGGCCACTACACTACGTTAAGAGAATGAACAACGAAAAAAATGTTTGCTTATTTTCCAAAAGAGATAGTGGTAGGAACCAGTGTAGTACCAGATAAGGCGATCTCAAAGGGTATTGGGGAGACCAAAAATTATATATGGCGATTAGTCGCCATTTAGGCTATCTTGAAAAAATATAATGGTGAATTTAAGCTACAAACAAACTACAGATTTTCAGTCACTTTAGGAGTTCTAAAGTGACTGTGACTTTTTCTCACTGAAAAACTGTATCAAAAAAATGTGTACCCACAGGTGAAATGATAAGGTACCTAGAAGCTATAATTACAACAGAACCTTTCAAGTCACCAACAGCTGAATATTTGTCAGTGACCGAAAATAATGACAATGAAGGTAGATGACGATTAAAAATAATTAGTGATCTCTGTTGTAATAAGTATTAACAAATATGCTTTTGCAATGCAATTGCAATTATGCATTTGCCGACCTAAACTCGCACAAGTAAAACAAAACAAAAAAATTGTTATCCAAAATGTCGATAAATGGTTAGGATCGTCGTGACTACTCTAGTAAGCATTTAGTTGCCAATGCAATAATTAAAGTCAATGTTGCCGCGGTTAATAAAGTAGGAACTCCTCTGTGTAAGGCTAAGGCTGGCCACATACCTACATCCGCAATGGCTCTCTGAATTCATAATAATTCAGAAAGACCGGAATACCATACAAGATATTGTATGGTATTCCGGTCTTTCTGAATATTATTTGTAAAAATCAGAATGACTGATAAATCATTCTGATTTTTACAAATTATAAATTTCTCAGATCGTTCTGTAAGAATGATAGTACTGACGAGCGTTCTGCTTTTTGCTCGCTGCGTTTTGCTCCCTGATTTCAGGCAGCAAAACCTACATGTTTGAGCTACTGAAGTGAAAAGGTAATTTTTCGTTTTATATACCTACACGAAATTCGCAGTACACTATCAGGTGTAGGTACTGTGTGGTCATTTGTCTTACATAAAATCTCTTATTGTTATACTTTCTAGCAGGTATTTTGCTTAATATTGTACGGCATCTAGTTCTAAAGCTCAGAGTGACACGCCACAGGTAGAAAAACCAGCACATAATTTCAAAAAACGCAAAATAGGTACAGAACATTTTGAACACTTTAAGAGTGCGCCGAGCAAAAAAGCCAAAAGTGTAGTCACGTTTAAGTTGATATATGATGAAGAAACTATCGTATTACATAATCTGAATATATATTTAGTATCAAAGGGAACGTGTTTACAATGAGATTTTCTGACAGCTAAAATTTAAAAAAAACGAGGTTCTAAAATATGTAACAGATGGCGTTGATAAACAAGTGCAAGCATTCCCACTTAAAAAAACGTATGAGTACTAGATTAAAACCAAGTGTCATTCAACCAAAGAGTATAGTAATATTCAACATTAAAGTTGAAAAGAAGACGCAACTAAGGGCGTCTTTCTTTACTTTTATCCTTATACGCAACGATAATGCCAATGGAAAAGTAGCTCTTTAGAGGAGAGGAACTTTTTCAAAAACGTTCATTTGACAGCGTTAAATGGGTTCCCAGCGTCACGCCTTTGGTCGTCACCGCTGTCAAAACGTGGTCAAAACCTATATAAAATGTTAAATAATATATCTTTACTTTACGAATTGTGTAAACGTCTGTACAAATAATGCCATCAATTTTAGAAGGTTAGCATCATGTATGGCGCGGCCGCTTTTTGATATTCATCTTAACTTGGTCTGTTTATCACTGTATTTCGCTTCATTTACCATTTTTACTATAAATCTTTAAATAATAAGTGCATTGAGCAGAAATTTTCCAAATGGCTTGTTGAATGAAGGCACTTATTATTTGCTTAATAAGTGATTTGCTGGTCCATACTAAACTCATGTAAGCGACGACCAAAATAACCTCACGGGCCGGTCACAATTAAAGTGCCATAACTCATTAACGACTTGCAGTAAGCTTTTAAGATTTTAATAGACGTTGTAGGATATTATAAGGTACGAACCACCATCAGAAATTAGTCTCTAAGGTTAGTATTTAAGGAGCTAGGAGCGATTATCCTTTTTCTTCAAAATAAATATATCTTCAGAACAGTGATTTTTTCAAATTCTGCTTTTGATCAAATTACGCACAAATTCATTACATTGTGTGTAAAAAAATCAAATTTGTGCGCCTCACCGTTCGCGAGATACAGCAACCACCCAAACGTTACCCCAGCGGCATTTTGAAAAACTTCGGAATTACAAGACGCACAAATTTAAGACTAACACGCACATTTACAGCGCCCCAAGATCTATCTTCCTGGGTATTTTTTTTTTGATAAGTCCACAGAAAAAGAAATGGGGTAACGTTACCCCAGCGGAATCTGTTTTTCGCGAATATCTCAAAAACTACTGGACGCACAAATTTAAGATTTCGCGCACAATTACACGAGATAGAGCAGTAATTATTCTATATCAAGAATTCAAGAAATTCGACAACATTCCGCTAGGGTAACGCACACGTTTTGGTAAGGTAAAGGATTTAACACACAATGGTCAACTGTTTGGTTCAATTCAAATTACGTCGATAGGTATTGTTTTTGGTGCGAGGTTTTTGGGTTGCAAAAAATTATTAAAAGAGCGGATACGGATAGTAAACAAAACTCAGACTAGGTACTCTGCTTACTCTAAACAAAACTATCCCCCTCCCTATTGTCAGGCCGTCGCGTCACGTCGCAGAGTGGAATTCGGAGTCGGCTGTCTGCTGTGGTCACGAGCCGCTCTCGCGACATGTAATGGGACAGTAAAGGGAGTTTTAGTGAGTACCTATTCCCTTCTCCTGAATCCTTGTCGGTTCCTTTGGACCTGGACAAGAAGGTAGTAAAGTAAAACCGTAAGATTATACTCGTATGTTAGTATAGTACTCGTATAGCTTGTTTTTCTACTTTTGTGATTGCCAGGGTGGATTCTGGAGATTGCCCAACTGGCGGTCCCAGTCACCTTGGCCTGGCGGCAAGTGTGGCAATGTGCTAGGGTTTTAGTTGGTTACTTTAGTACATATTATTATCTAGGGTATACTCTCTTTGCTTGCAAGCTTGCCTTTGTCAAGTGATTTTGGCTATATAAAAATAATAAGGCGTTACACTTTTATTGGAAACAAAATTTAGTAAATGTGTATGTAGTGATTTAGGGAGTTTAAATACGGTGACAAAAATTAGGATAAAAAAAATCTTCCATCTTTTTAGTACGTAGGTAGATAGGTAAGTGTATGACAGAGAAGTAGGATCTAGATAGTAAATCCTACTTCTCTGTCATACACCTACCTGCAATGAACAGCTAATCTGTAGCTGTACCACCCATAAAGGTACAGGGTGCCTAGCGCGAGTTTTAGTTTTAGTAAAACGTGTTTTTGTATGGCTTTGAAGCGGCCCCTCCTCACCAGGAAAAACAAATATTTTAACTTCTCCTTCGTCACCACAAAGGAAGAGTTAAAATGTTTGTTTATTGTATGCTATTTCACTGTAACGATTAGATGTAACGAAATTTATACAGTAAGGAATGTTTGTCATCTGGAGGGAAAGTACTCTAAATAATGAAGATAGCATTCAATTATTTTAGAAAAGAAAAAAACTGCTTTTAAGGATATTTTTAAAATACGACCGGACCGACTGAAATTCGAAAAAATAACAAAGTCGTACTTAATTCAAAATATTTTTATTTCGAGATCAGCTTAAGTCTTTTAACACATTATTCGTACAATTTTTTGATTGTGAACAGTTACATAAGGCGGACAACATTAAAGAATCATTCAATCCTTTTTGAGCTATTTTTTCGCATAATGTGGCACCATCAATACCTAATTTGATTTTGCCTTTAGCATCTTGAATAAATCGTGCCGGAATATAATATTTCTTAAAAACTATATAGAGATCGCCCACAACTTCTTCTTCTTCACGCTTTTTTACAGCGCTTATTGTGATTGGTGTTGTTTGAAGTGTAGCGATATTAGTTATGTTTTCAATGTTATTCGCTATTGTGTCCATGCCATTAATTTGAGTAACAACTGTCTCATTTGTAAACTCTCTTGTTTTTATTGTTGGCATAGCTAATTCGTTTTCGATATATTCTACCCTCATGGTGTGACAAGGTGTGTTGGTGATTATTCCTTCAATCTTCTCTTGTTGATATTGACTGCGTGTACAACCACTAGAGGTCGTATCGCTTTCGTTGTTTGTAGTCACCCATAGAGTTTCATTAGTATCTGAACTATTTTGGATGGTATATTTTGTTAAAACTGTTTGAGGCATCACCTTATTTTCATTGACTTTATTAATTGATGTAGATTCCGTAGTAGCGTCTCCAATTCTATATTCAAAGTGGTCGTGGCGTGGTAAATGTGGTTCATTAGGTATAGTAACATGGTCTAGTTCTGAGCTTACAGTTCCATTTTTTGTACCCATACTTTCTAGAGAAGTAAAATAGTCAATAATATTTGTCTCATGTAGCATATCATTTTCTACGTCATATTCCGTTCGACCGATATCTGAATCTAAACTAAGTAGACTATCTGATACTTTTTTCAAATCATTATTTTTAGAAGTAGAAATTGTTTGTATAGGACTTTCTGTATTTGTGTTAATGTTGTTTTTGTAACTGCTTAACAGTACATTTGTTTGTTCTGTAACTGTACTGTTTTTGTAATAGTTTTTTATATTTTTTGTAGAGGAGTTTATACCTTCTAGTGTCACGTCATCACGTCTCATTTCTTCCATATCTTCGATACTCATTATGTACTGTAAAGTGTTTATTTTTTCTGTTGTGTTAGCAGAAATTTCGTCAGAAATATTAGAGAAAGAGTTGTTTATATTGCTTTCGACAGTAGATTCGATACTATTTACAAAATCAATGGTTGTTGTTTCTTTTGTTTCATTTATATTAGATGCTGATGTATGTTGCATTTGGGAGCTGACAGCCTCTGTGTTACTAAGATTTTCATTAGTTGCATTATCAGAAATTTCGTTAGAAATAGTAAAAGAAGACTTATTTGTATTACTTTCGACAGTAGTTTCAAAACTGTTTACAAAATCAATGTTTTTTAATATTTCTTTTGTATCATTAAAATTAGTTGCCAATGTCTGTTGACTTTGAGGGCTGATTGTTACTGTGTTGCTGTATTTTACTTCAAATGTTGACATTGGATGAACAATTGTTGATATTTTATTTGTATATTCCTTAATTTCCTTACCGATCTGGTTTTGATTTACGATTTTTTCTTCACCTGGCGTCGATGACATTTCATATAATTCGCCATTCGCCAAGGGTTGTGAATGGGTTAAATCGTTATAATTTCTTGTGATGTCTAATATTTGGTCGATTTCCATGTTTTTAATATTATCTATAGAAGAATCACGTTGTTCTGTTGTATATGGACGCTGAAAAGAATTCTCTATAAGTTTTAAATCTTGTACTGCAATTTTCTTTTTATCATTTTGTTGTCTACTTTGGAGAATATTTTCAATATATGATTTGCTTCTCGATTCATTTTGCGTAAGCCGTTCTATAGATTTCTTTGGTACAGACCTCCTTATTTCTCCAAAACTTTCGTCAATAAGGCGAATTGGTAGTTCACACTTTCTTTTTATCCTGACCATCAAGTCAGAATCAGACAAACTGCTATATTTGTCAATTTTGTGATCGTAGAAAACATTAGTGAAATAATTATTACTTCCATCCTTTCTTGAATTAATAATTATGTGTAAGTCTATACATTCCTTAAAACTTTGTTCTAATTCTTGTAAATTTTGTATACCCTTGAAATCATTCTGAGTGGGCCGTTGATTATTCTCCATTTTTTGCACACCTATATCAAGATACATAGGTAATTTTTTAGTATCGTCGTCCACCTTACGAACTGCACTCTCTTTTGTTTTAATTTTGTTAGAGTGAGGAAATTCAAATTTGTGTGACATGCCTGATTGTTTTAATTTTTTATTTACTGGATTTAGTATGACGTTTCTTTTTAATGTAGGAGGTAATGAAAAAATAGGTTGTTCTACCAAGGAAATGTCATAAGGATATATTTCGGCCGGTTCATAGAAGATAGGACGGTCATCTAGTGATGGAGTTCTTTCGACGTTTGAGCTTTCAACGATAATATCCAATGTTTGTTGGCTTAATTCATTTTTCAAAGAGCAAAGACATTCTGGACTGCACATAGCATTTACATATCCACGTGATCTGAAAATAGAGAAAGAGGTTGTCTTAGCACTTTTTGTCCTAATTCATTCGTTTAGTTAGACAGTTCTGTCAATATATTTTCCTAATCAAAGGTGAAGTTACGTAATCCATAACCCAGTTTTTGTGGAGTCTGTTTGCTGATATAGCAAATAGCAGATAAAGACAAGGGGCGCTTTTGTTGCCTTTTTAGGGTTCCGTAGCCAAAAAGGTAGGCAAAAAATGGAACCCTTATGGATTCGTCATGTCTGTCTGTCAGTCTGTCAGTCTGTCTGTCTGTCTGTCTGTCTGTCTGTCTGTCTGTCTGTCTGTCTGTCTGTCCGTCCGTATGTGACATATTTCCGAAACTATAAAAACTATACTGTTGAAACTTGGTAAGTAGATGTATTCTGTGAACCGCAGTAAGATTTTTACACACAAATAGAAAAAAAACAATAAATTTTGGGGTTCCCCATACTTAGAACTGAAACTCAAAATTTTTTTTTCTGCAAACCCATACGTGTGAGCTAGTTGAATATCCGATATCGCATCTTGCCGCATTCTGTCTTTATTTACTTCAACAGCATTGAGCATATTTTTAGTGTACTCATGACACGTTCGACTTGAACATTGGCACGACAAGTTCCAGTCGCTATCAAATGAAGTTGGATGTTATATTTATCACAAAATTTTCGAAAACTTTTATTTGCAAAGCGTCGAACTTGGTCCGCAATAATTCGGTGCAACAAATAAACTCACACTAAATTTTAAAGCGTTAATAGCACTTGGTGCATACGTGTGGTTTGGCCAAGAAGTACGTACTTAGTAAATGCATCGATAAGTACGAAAATGTACTCTTTGTTATTTTACATCTCTCATATTCGGTAAGTAGGTCCTTATTACCCCCAAATGGGCCTTGTAGGTAACCAATTAGCGCTCTAGGGTAATAATGTAGCTATAAAAGGCCTAGAGCGGTAAGTAATTAAAAAAAAAAAAAACTCATCACTCTTTCAAAAAGTTCGTGTATGGACTTCTTGGCGGGAAAGTGAAGAGTCATGTCTGCGGTTTTGTTTTATTTTCTAAAATTTGTGTTATGTCGAATATTAATGTGAAGTAATGGTGGATTATTAACCGTTAAGTGTTCGTGAGTGTGCATGATTGTTGGCAAATGAAACAAAACAGTGCAACGTCACTTTTCAAATTCTCTCAAGAAGTCCGCCCGAGGACTTAGTAAAGCTCCACATCTTTACTAAGATACTCGAGGGGTTGGGGGGTATATGATTTCTCACTTCTCATTTCTATTATCATTCATCATCATCATACAAGATGGAAATATTGTTTATTTATTTATAACTTGTAAGAAAAATTACTTTGACACTGGCTAAATGTGCTAACCGCACGAAGCCATCAACTAAAGGAAAAAAAAAAAAAAAGTTCGTGTACATCTAACCATCATACTGGCAATAGACATCATGCATTCAGCCCAATGACAAAAGAGGTCGCTTCGCTTTTCAGCCTTGTCTTCGTATGAGTATAATAGTCATCAATTTTAAATATCGAACGGCGAAGCTCAATTTCGTTCTTGAAAAAAAAAATTAAAAAAAAAGATGAAAAAGGCGGGAATAGAAAACTTTTACTTTAAATATTGTTTGTTTTTGGGTTTTTTTTTATAATTACGTGCTAATTAGGAAAAAAACATGAGTTCTGCAAGTGATGAAGATATAAGCTGCACTCCCGATTCAATGAAAATGGAAGCTGAAGCAGCAATTAACAATATTTTGCCTGAAAGTTCTAAAGAGAGATATTTGAAAACTTACGACGAGTTCATGATGGCGAAAAGAAAAACGAGTAAAGTCTTTATCTGAGACTGTATTCTTAACATAATTTAGTGAGCTATCAAAAAAGCTGCAGCCATCTAGTTTGTGGTGCATTTATTCAATGTTAAAAGCAACTATGAGTACTAAACACGACATCAATATCAAGAACTTTTCAAAATTATCATCTTTTCTAAAAAGACAATCAGCTGGGCACAAAAGCAAAAAGTCAAAGGTTTTAGGCTCGTGCGCCTAAATATCTCGGGCTGAAATTGATGCCTTACAGCCCTTGGCTACTAATCTACTATTGCTGCCCAGTGAGCTTACCTGTGGCATCAATATGAATAGTATGCCACGGAACTATAACTTTGTTGTATGGTATTAGATGAAGTTCAGCTTATGTTTTACCGGATTTTGATTTAGATAATTTGCAAGTTATACAGTTTTTACCGAATATTCGTATGTATTTACGCATATTAGTAAACCAGTAGAAATCAAATGCTTTCTGTAAAGTATTTTCCCGACCCGCAACCCGAGGTGCATAATTGATTCGTGAATATGATTTATCATAGACCAACGAAAAGCCCGTGGTACTATTGGTAAGCTTTGTATTTTGCGATGTAACACCGGAAAGAATTTGATTCGTATTTGAAAGATCTTCAGTCAATTCGTTATTATTTAATTTTGAAACTATTTCAGTAATTTCTGAATCATGCTGCTGTTCAGCATGTAACCAATTTTTAGATATTTTTAAGAGGTTGACACTGTTGGACTGTTTGTTTTGTATCCTCATTTGGCAAAGGGTTTCGTGAAAGAAAATCAACATGACCCATTCGTTTACCGACTCTATAAATAATATTGAAATCAAACGATTGCAAGAATGCCCACCATCTGTGAACTCTAGGTATTAGGTCAACCTTGGTGTGTGACGCATGCAGTGAGTTACAATCAGTTACTGCCGTAAACTGTATACCTTGCAAAAAATGACGAAAGTGATTTATACCATTAACTACCGCCAGGGTTTCTAATTCGTAAGAATTGTAACGAGACTACACTGGTTGTCTTTTTGCTGTAATATGCTACAACGTGAGTAACTCTATTGGATAACTGGGATCAAAAATTATTAAAACTGGTTCGTTATCGAATCGCTTCATGTTTTGGTTTCCACTCGACTTTACCTTTTCCTGTTGTAAGTCGGTAAAGCGGTGCCGACAACTGAGAAAATTTGGGAATGAATTGACGGAAATATGAAACTAGGCCAATGAGTTGCCGTACTTGCGTAACTGTGCCTGAAGGAGGCAAATTCGTAAGTGCCGCAACTTTACGCGAATTAGGTCTGATTTCTCCGAGAGTTATTTCATAACCTAAGTACAGTATTTTCCGTTCGGTCTAGAAAAATGTCGACAAAACAACAATTGACTCTTTAACATTTGGCTCCACAGTAGGCTCTGCAGTAGGCCCCACAGTAGGCTCTACGTAAGGTTCTACAGTAGGTTCTCCATAAGACCCTACAAAAGGCTTCACATAAGGCTTCACATAAGGCTCCACATAAGGCTCCACATAAGACTTCACATAAGTCTCTACATAAGTCTCTACATAAGTCTCTACATAAGTCTCTACATAAGACTCTACGTAAGACTCTATATAAGACTCTACATAAGACTCTAAATAAAACTCTACATTAAATTACTAAAAACTGAAAACTGAACCTTTTCGACTTAGAAAGATAACAAATAATAGCCAATGGAGTGGCAGTGGTGTGGAAAGGGAATAGTCTCATACTAGTTGTCGATGTTACCATTCAAAATCTACCATTTCTTCCGAAAATAGTAAACTGATATATTTTTTGGTTTTTGCATTTACAATATATGAATTAAATATTTATTTTTCTTTAAAGGAATCCACTTTATTAAAAGCACATGAAACATTAATAAATTCTTGATTTTTCACGAACAATACGGTTGCGAGTAGTGTTCTTACACCTTAATTTAATAGAACAAAGCCGATTGTCTTTGGATTTAAGTTACGTTAATCTATGGTCAATCTGAAAAATATGTCAAAATATAACCTCTAATCTATTTTGGGGAGGTCTTGGCGGGAAAGTGACCAGGCATGTCTATGGTTTTGTTTTTTTTTTTTTTTTTTTTTCCTTTAGTTGATGGCTTCGTGTGGTTAGCACATTTAGCCAGTGTCAAAGTAATTTTTCTTACAAGTTATAAATAAATAAACAATATTTCCATCTTGTATGATGATGATGAATGATAATAGAAATGAGAAGTGAGAAATGATATACCCCCCAACCCCTCGAGTATCTTAGTAAAGATGTGGAGCTTTACTAAGTCCTCGGGCGGACTTCTTGAGAGAATTTGAAAAGTGACGTTGCACTGTTTTGTTTCATTTGCCAACAATCATGCACACTCACGAACACTTAACGGTTAATAATCCACCATTACTTCACATTAATATTCGACATAACACAAATTTTAGAAAATAAAACAAAACCGCAGACATGACTCTTCACTTTCCCGCCAAGAAGCATGGTTTTGTTTTATTTTCGAAAATTTGTGTTATGTCAAATATTAATGTGAAATAATGGTTACGTAATAAACGTCACTTTTCAAATTCTCTCAAGAAGTGCGCCCGAGGACTTAGTAAAGCCCCACATCTTTACTGAGATACTCGAGGGGTTGGGGGGTATATCATTTCTCAATTCTCATTTCTGTTATAATTCATTATCATCATACAGAAAAATATGTATTACTTGTTAGAAAAATTACTTTGACACTGGCTAAATGTGCTAATCGCACAAAGCCATCAACAAAAGGAAAAAAAAAATCTATTTTGATCAGAAGTATTTTAAATTAAATTGCTAAATGCGTTACATTTAAGAGTTTTTGTGCTGCATTAATTAAATCTGCAAGTAAGTACCTACAATTATTTAATCTATTCTTTGTCATGATTAAATTCCAATATTTAGAATGCACTATATTACAATTTGTATTCTGAAAGCAAGCTTTGAAAAATACAAGACAGCATTGTGTGCAACTAGTAATTTTATTTAATACATTTGCCTACAATAACAATAAAATAATCACAAAAGTTTATTTGTTTGTATGAGATAGCTTGAGATTTTTGTTGTAAGAGGCGAGGGTTTTATATCAAGTTACATTAAATAAATGAAATGAAATGAATAGTGATAGGTTTGCCCAAGGGATTAACTTTAAAAGTGGTTAAAAAGGTAGTAAAATGTAACACAGACCACTATTCTATGACGGAATAAGTAAGGTGTAACAAGCGTTTTGTTGTGCTACTCATTAGTAAATAGAGTTATAACAATCTGTCCAGACTTTAATTACATTATTGTTTAATTTTACAGACAAATCATGATGATGGAATATGCTGGAAACGATCATGTACAAAATTGCTGGAAAATGAATGGCTCATCAAATTATAAATAATATTTATTGGCAAATACATTTTTGTATGTGATTACTGGAGATGTTTATCTTAGGCGGTAAGTGTTTTATATCAAGTTACAATACTTACCTACATAAGTAATAAATAAATGGGGATGTGTTTTCTCTTTAAATGAAGATAGCTGTGCCCTGCGGTTTCACTCCTATTAGTCATAGCGTGATGTAATATAGCCTATAGCCTTCCTCAATAAATGTACTATTCAACACAAAAAGAATTTTTCAATTCGAACCAGTAGTTCCTGAGATTAGCGCGTTCAAACAAACAAACAAACAAACTCTTCAGCTTTATAATATTAGTATAGATTAGAAAAACTTTAAAAAGTGGTTAATTAGCATATTCTCATAAAATGTAGTAAAATCTAACACAAATAGACCATGCTATAAATCTTCATGAGTAAAGTATTATGAGCATGATGTTGTACATAGTTTTTGTTATTATCATGCTACTTATTAGTAAATAGAGTTGTAACAATCTGAGCAGACTTTATATACATAATTATGTTTTATATGAATGTTTTATTTTACAGACATCAAAATGAAGCAATATGTGGACATGGTCATACAATATTGCAAGAAATGTCTTATCTGACTAGACTAGATGATTGGATATACCTAATAATATTCATATGGCTGCATCTTTTTAAGATAGTGAACTATGAAACAGTTTATTAACCTCTGACCGACATTGACATCAATTGATGCATTTATTTACTTTTTTAATTATATTAGATTAAGTAAGTTAGTAACGTGTTGATGTCGCGGTCGGTCACAGGTTAATAATAATAAAATAATTGAAAATAATACATATAAGAGATGATTTTGAAAATAAAGACAAATGTTAAAATTGCAATAGGTTTTTATTTACCATAATACATAGGTATCAAGTGAATTAAGACCTTTGCCCAGCAAGACAAAATAGGTTAACTTTATACAAAATAACAAAATGTAATAATTAACACAGAAATTACCTATTACATTTGCTACTGAATTGATTATAGACAAATTGCTACTAGGCTTTTATTTCATACTATGTAAATAAAAATTTATTAAAGTAGGCACTCATTTGTCAAAAAGTCAGCAAATAACCACAAAACTTAAATCAATGCTATAAAATACAGTTTTCTCCTTTTGTATTGACTGTTCAACAAATGAATGCCTGTAAGTAATGTACTTCATTTTAACTTTTGTAAGAAAAAATACTAGTAGTAGCAATGGCTGAAATCTATTCAGTAGCCAAATTCTGAACAAACTACCTACTCTTTCACTGTGCATGACTGCATGTTAATGATGTTGTATATAATGCATGTCACATTGTAGGTAAGTAGTTTATTGGAATAAAAGATTTATTTGTAAGAATATGGTTTTAAAGATGTACACAGATAAACAATAAAAAAAAATTATTTCTATAATAATTAATCTAGGTAGGTATAATAAGTAATAGATGTTACAATCTTGTTAAAATACAATCAAAGACATTTAACTAAATCGCTTTTTGAATACAATACAATTCACTGAGACTTGATTTTGAAACATGATGAATTATGCTTAAATTGACTATGTAATGAAATGTCACCTACCTCTTTGAATTATGCTTAGATTTTATTATTCTAAGGAATTATGATTTTTTCTGATTTATTTTGAAGCCTTCTTGTAAAATAATCTGAAATGCGTGCAAAGTTTCAAAAATCCAAAGAAGTACTATTAAGTAAGATCTGCTAAACAAAGGCACTCTTTTTTAATCAAGAATTTAGATAATATTTGATCTCAAAAAATAATAAGAGAAATGATAATGACGTTAGGCTAATGGCAATGATTTTTTGAGGATGGTAATGATTAGGAATTCTTGCTTGGTAATGACGAGCTTTTACGGCAAAAATAATAATTAAGTACCTGATACCTAATTTAGAAGGCATACCTATGTATTTTTTTCATATATAAGTAGTTGCTAACTTGTAAATAAAACGCTTACTTATAAATTTGTAAAGTTTAATAACACAAAAATTAAAATTCAACAAATCTCGTAACAAACACAATCTCGGTCTTTAATTTGACTATGCTATCATGGCTCAATCCAACTCGCCGAAAATTTGTAAAAGTTCTCATTTTGACAAATTTTTCAATAAATATTTGATCAAATACTGCTTTTGCGGTATCGTTGCACAATGGAAATGAAATAGTGAAAACGCAACCCCGACGCGATTGATAGAAACGTCAAACTCGCTTAAAATGTTCCCGGACTACCGTAACTTCAACTATTGCGTTTCCACACACACTCTATTACAAGACGGACTACCAAATAGACCAATTGGAATGGTCAGCCATTGGTTAGTCACGGACTACCAAATGTCAAAAATTATGCCACTGCCACTCCATTGCAACTCTATTGGTACGCTAGATACAGACTCGGGGCACAGATTAGGTAATAGTTAGTTCGTAACAGATAAATCACTCCCTACAAAAATTCGTATACCTACCGCGTTAATAGCCTACTTCATTTCGTCGCGACGCGTCGGCGACCGCTGCGTGCTAAATTATGCCTAATAGGCTCGACTATAGAGTTGTTATCGATTGGCAGCCGCGCGGCCTTGCTGCCATCGTAGTAATGATAGGGCTGTTGCTACGATAAAAATATTGTTCACACATAATAACTTGTACCTAAATTAATCTGTGTCTAAATGGCTTGTTTAAGCTTTGTAATGTAAATTAAAATGAATGTTAAATTGAAAAGCTCAATTGTTTATGATCAGTATGAAAACATGAAACTCGGATTATAATGTTACCTATGATATTAAATGAATTACCTACTTAAAGTTATAAATCTTCATCATCATCAGTTCATAATATCCCACTGCTGGAATATAGATTTTCCTTCGTATGAAAGTGTTATGATATGAAAGAGAACTGTGTGGGTATAGAGATGGATTATAGTCCTTATTTTTTGTAAATAAGGAATATAATCCATAACTCGAGTATAAACACCCATAACTCGAGTATAAAATACATAGGTATCCACATTCATCATACAAACATTTGCCCCTAACGGGATTCGAACCCACGACCGCTGACGTGGCAGGCAGGGTCACTAACCACCACACCAAACGTGTTGTCACAACTTTAATGCAGACATA
This sequence comes from Eudonia mercurella, assembly GCA_963082485.1. Lineage (NCBI taxonomy): Eukaryota > Metazoa > Arthropoda > Insecta > Lepidoptera > Crambidae > Eudonia > Eudonia mercurella. Next base: position 18,565,641 of record OY720022.1, read on the forward strand.
GTCACAGATCATTTATATCGATTTCATACATACATTGTTTCATACATTTTTAGATTTATATTTTTACGTTGTGACTCAAAATCCGCCTTTAATGTTGAAAGTAAGTAATTAAAACCAACCTATTTTATTCTATAAATTCATCCAAATAAGTAGGTATCTATAATGTATATACTTAAAAGAGTTTCATTAGGTAGGTACTTACCTTTCTTAATCAAAAGGCAAACTAAATAATGACAGGTTTTAATTCCTTTTATTAGATTTACAACCATCAACTTCACAAAAATTGCCAGGCGCGGGCGGCATTGGTTTATATTATTGAAACGAGATTTTAAATCACCTAATTACTATTTACAATAATCTAAACCACACAAATGTCAATCAATATTTATATTAAACTTATTCACTATTTACAATACTTATTTAATAATAACTACGGAATACCTACAAATGATCGATGTTTTATGATGATGCAACGTGCACAGCGAATGAGCGAGCGATAACGAGCGCTTGCGACAGCCCACTGGCTTTTAGACCGCCGGCGGTCCACCGCCTCGGTAGGTAACTAACGCGCGCAAGTACATGGAGTGACGGAGGCCTGCTCGGGGCCCAGCGATCCCAGTCGCTTACGTGCGTCCATCTCAATGGAACCCTACGCACGTGTGCATCAATTACCCTCGGACTACACACTACGGTCACTAAAGCACTAACTCGAGTTCACACAATAACTTTACTCATTATCAATCGGGTCACAATGTACCTCCACCTCAACCTCGACTGTGTATGGTGGTATATATACATCCTTATCTATCGTGTGCGTATTTGTAAGTTCGCTTAGAATTTAATGTTATCAATGTATCATAATCATGGGCTACCTCTATTATTTAGGTACCCGCACACAACTTAACATTTAATAAACTACTGGCTCTCTCTATCAAAACCTCATGTCTATGGAATACTGAACGTAAGTTCTCGTGAGTCTACTTCTAATGCCGCAGTTTTAACAAACGAGTCTCTAAATTTATTATCTAACTTGGTAGGCTACTCTTGACACAAACTCAATCTCAATACGATTCCAATGCGATTAATATGTATCGATATTGGGATAAGTTTCGCAATTTCGGAACGCCCCATCTCGATAATAATTTGTTCACTCAAAAACACAAATGTTCAAAAAATTTCCACGAGCAGGATTTGAACCTGCACCCTTCTGACATACCGAGTCAGGTGCTCTTCCAATTGAGCTATCGTGGTTCAAATTACCCAAAAATATATCAATCCTCTCATAAAACATTAAAACACCCACCCGGTCTAAAAATTATTGACTATAATAGTCAAATTAAATTTGGAATGTTATGATAAAATTAAATTCTATTGATCTATCTATATATGGAATAATAGAGTAAGTACAGTCACCAGCATTAAGATGTGACTATCGAGGGCTTGCAAAAATATCTGATCATTGGTGGAAGGCATATATATATGACGATCTAACACGGTATAAGTATGTGATGATTTGTGACCGGTATAAATATAGTTTTTCGGTAATAGCATAAGTATCTGACACCGGGCCGCTTAAAAATATATGATATTGCACAAAATCAAAATTATGTAACCCACCACCCAGCATAAATATATATTCACTTTGAACGTATAACCATCGGATCACAGATGGACCGCATAAATATCTAGCATGATACAAAATCGAAAATATGTAATCAATCTGCAAATATGAACTTTATCTTGTTGTCTTACGAAAATATTTTCAATACATCGAACTGACGTTTCATGGGAAGAGTGCAGACTTGTCAGTGCATATGTCCGTCTCACGTTTCAGGCTATCGCAAGTTTGTCAGATTCCACGCAATTAAATAAAATTTTTAACTGGAACTAGGTACGTTGCATTTGTAGGCCGATCCAACGACATAAAACGTGACGTGCAATAAGGAACGGTAGGTATGAATTTAATTTTATTGGGAATTTCCTCAAAGACTATCGTAAAATAAAAAAACGAGCGAGCCTTACAGTAGTCGCATAAATGATATGTAACATTTGACACCTCACCTTAGTAATAAGCAATTTTAACAATATATTCTGAAAAAAATGGGTCAGGTCAATTACATCATTTTATAACTATAAAATAAATGCAGTAAATACTCATGTTGCATGTCATGTTCATAATATCGATTTCGAATTTACAAAACGGCGTGCGCTTGCGCGCTTCCCCGTCTTCCTGTTGCACTGTTACACATACTTCCGTCCCATTTCACGAAATCACTCTCACAAATTGCTTGGACATTCAGATCACACATGCACGACATCCGCATCTACACAGACGGCATGGCAGCAAGATCGACGGCAAGTTTGGAGCGGCGCGATTCTTGTGGAATAGTTGGCATCGACAAATTTTATCGATAGTGTCAAGCACTATCAACGTTTACTTAAAGCTGATGTCAGACTCGTGCACGGACATTTTATCTCTGTGTGTGATATATTAGATAGAAAGCGAACGAAAAGATGTTACTTCCTGTTACACACTTGTTACATTGTAACACATTTCACGAAATCACTCCCACAAGCTTCCCCGACTTCCTGTTACACACTTGTTGCACTATCACACATACTTTCGTCCCATTTCACGAAATCACTCCAACAAATTGCTAGAAAGCGAGCGGAAAGATGTTACACATCAAAAACAATTATTGTTGGCATAACATTATTTTTCATACATTTTTAGTAAAAGAAAGTTTAACCAACTTAAATTACCTCCTTGCTAGAAAATCACGAAGCCACGAAGATATTGTTCTTATTTCAAAAGCTACGAAGAATTATTTATTATGTTCTCTCATATTTAAAGAATTTGTAAAACGTGAGACGGGCATATGCAGTGACAAGTCTGCACTCTTAACGTGAAGTGTCAGATCGTTGTATTCAAAATCTATTCGTAAAACAAGAAAATAAAGTTCATATTTGCAGATATTTTCGATTTTGTATCGTGTTAGATATTTATGCCACCTGATCCGATGATGTTTATTCGTTCACAGTGAATAGATATTTATGCTGATAGTGGATTACATATTTTGATTTTGTGCAATATCAGATATTTTGAAGCGGCCCGGTGTCAAATACTTATGCCGTTTCCGAAATCGATATTCATACCGATCACAAATCATCACATACTTATACCGAGTTATATCGTCATTTATATATGCCTTCCACCAATGATCAGATATTTTTGCAGGGCTGTCCATAGTCATAATATATTCATGCTGGTGACTACATATGCTACGTTTTTTTGACTCTATAATATGATTTAAAATTATAGACTAAAAAAGTCAATTTTTTTTTGGAATAATATATAAGACTAAGATTTATTGACGTCTGTATAATAATAATAAAGTAACTACCTAGATACCTACTATTTAAGTATCATATTAAAAAGGATTTAAAACTACAAAGTAAAAACTGAACGACTAAACTAAAATAAAAAAATAACTGTAAGCTTCCACAAACAACTATATTATTATACCCTATTCTAGACTATAATGACGTGTCCTGACTGACTAATTCATCATTGCCGAGCCGAAACCGCTGAAGCTAATTTGATGCTATAGGTCAATGAGAGACGTAACCAGACACTAAGAAAAGATTTTATGGAAATCATCCCCTAAAGCTGTCAAATAGAGGGCGAAAGCACGATAATGATATTATTACCGTGGCGAAAGTTTGTATGAATGTCCGTCAGTTTTGAAGAAAAAATTGGTATTTGGCTTTATAAAAAGAAATTAAATATGAAGTGTCTCAGGAATTTTGTATTTTTTTCTCTTTAAAGGAGTAAAAAGGGATGAAAGTTTTTTTGAAGAAATCGTTATTTTTAAGTAAGACCTATCAAAATGTAGGTATTTATTCAAATCGATATTTAGATTATTTAATAAAAATAAATAATGACGTGTGTAAGCTTTTAGTTTTGTTTTTTTGATAATACTTACCTTTACTAAGTTTAGCTTTTATTAAAAACAATCACAAGTCGTGTAGCCCACGTGTGCAAAGCAGCGAGCAAAATGTAGTATTTAAAAACTCTCTACCATAACGTGTGTATTTGAAACTTAGAATGTGTTAAAAGAAAAAATACTTTACCAATAATTAAATTTTTATAGAAACTGCATATTTTTCAAATTGGTACTTACACCAGATTACAGAACTCGTTACAGTTTTGAAAAGCGTCTGCAAGGCTCATGATAGCTATTGCGATGAGCGCACGCATTGCTACAGCGCACCCTGCCACCGTTTTCACTTGCGATTTACGACTTGCTGAACTCATTACGAGAGGCAACTATTCACCACGCTCGCCGATCCGTCACAACCACGCCATTAACGACGAATTACTAGAATTTTAATTTTAATTTTGCCAATAACACATACGTCAGCTTTAAGAAGTTTCGAAACGTGCGCGACAAAGGATTTTATAATATATTGTTTATGTAACACATTACACAATCTCGGTGTCTCATTGTTCGACAAATCATCGATCGCATCTCGCTCAATAAGGGAATGCAGTAATTAGGTATTTGTCAATATGCAAATTATTTTTTCAAGATTAACGTCGCTCTAAAGCATTTCAAAAATCAAAAAAGCAGTGACAAAATTCAGCGCCTTCGAAAATACCTTCCCGGTAGCATAACGGTCCGTGCAGCCGCCCGGATTGCGGAAGACCCAGGTTCGATTCCTGGCTGGGTCGGGTAGGCGTTTAATTTTTTCACTGTATTTTTTATATAAAAATGTTTATATAACAACTCTTTATATTTATATCCTAAATATATTGTCCTAAATACTTAGTTAATCTAACCTAACCTAACCAGCCATTGTTTCAGTTGACCCTACACATATTATATGATTTCGTGCTTAAAGTAAAATATCGTATAAGTGTACTTAAAAGCAATGCATTTTGTTAAGTGTTATTTATACTTTACGTTGTTTTGCCAACTAACATGTTTAAAAAGTAATCAATTTGTGAAATAATGTTTTAGCATTCTGAATTTTTTTTTAGTAAATATATTGTCTAATTAGTAGTTTATTAAACAATAGTTTGTAAAATGATAAATTTATCAAGTATAATTTTGTCAAATGAAAATTTGTTATTTGTTTTTGTCATATGATTGGACACCCGCTGAGCGCGCTAGCTCACAAATGTATTCCCTTTTTGTCTTTTACCGTCATATTATTATGTTACTGTTTCTAATTCAATTACTTATTATTATATTGGGAACTTAGTATATAGACAAACCTAGCTTTCGCTGAAAGGTTGGGTCAAGGGTCAGATGCAAAAGGCAGTACTCCTAGACACGGCACGTATTGTCAGAAGGTTCCTCACTCTGCAGCCCTGACCACCGGTAGCTTGGACCCTGCCCCGCTGCTGGTGGTACTCTAGGATTAGGTTTTTATAATGTTTTATTGTTTTTATATTAAAATATTGTAAAAATCTAGTTTTAAGAAAGAAAATAAATAAAAGAGATAATAATAATAAGATGAGTGACTTGCAGTTTACAATGAAATGTAATCAAAACAAAACTTGTCATAGGTTTCGAAATTCCTAAAAGTCTGTTGAATAAACGCGAAGTATCGCGGGCGACCCACTAGTTTAAAATCAATGTCACAGATGTTACAAATCACAATAGAACCAGTTATCTATTACTAAAAGTATTTTAGCAAACATAGTATCTACAACATACTAAGATACCAAACAAAAGATATTTAAATAAAAGATACGAAATGAATAAAAAAAAGTTTTATAAATACAAGATGAAAATACGTAGGTATTTTGTATCTTGTACTTATCTGTATTTCAGATACCGGAGACAATAGTACCTAAGACCATTACTCATGTGGTAAGACTATGAAAGACATTAATGTGCCGTATAAACCATTAAAAAATATGCCGTCTTCGCAGGGTTATTCGGCCCATTCAGATTCAGACCTCTCTACAAATAAATTGAGTATGTTTTGATCTCCGTCAAATATAGTTATTTCTTACGGTAGTTTAGCCGTTTTCACAAAAAAGAACACAATAACATAATAATACTTAATTGTCAGGAAATCAAATAACTTTCAATGACTTTAGGTTACAGGTTACGAAATATGAGTCATACGATCGTAACCACGGAAAATGCTGGGAAAAAACAGGAAATATAAAAAGGTTTGCTTACAGATCGCTCGATCCAATGCCTTCCCGTATACTCGTAGTAGTTCTCGTAGACTGGAAAGTTCGGTGCCCGTCGTTAATTTTTAACACAATTTTTTCTAACAATTTTCCGCGTTTCTAACAATTTTGTTGGTTCGTGGATTATTTTTCGTGCGTTGAAACGTGCAGCGTAAAACCTCGGCTAAAGAGAGGCAGTCTGCGGTTGCGGGCGCGGTCGCGGTCGAATGTGGTAGTCAATATAATAACTCTTTTCAGCTTATTGCCGTTTACTGCAGAACGTAAGCCTCCTCTAACGAGCGCCATCATCTTCAAGTTGTCGCTCCTTCGCGTCGCAGGGCGTCACCGTGCGTTTGCCTAAACGCGGTCTCCACTGTAGGACATGTCTGATCGTCGGTCTTTTTACAGACATTACCGGCCCTCTTCCACTTCAAGGTGCTGATTCTGCGAGCGATGTCGGTGACCTTAGTTCTTTGTCGAATAACTTCGTAGCAAATTATATCCGCTAGAGAAACAACAAGCATCGCTCGCTCCATCGCACGCTGAGTGACTTGGAACTGCTGGATCAGTTCTATCGTTGGTTGGTGGGTATTTTCGATGCGTATTTCAAATCATCTTGCCCAAAAGTTCGATGACTTTCAATCGCGGCAGCGGGCTGGGTTTCGAAAGGTGTAGTACAACGAGCATCTTATTTATTGCCTTGCGTATATAGACTACGAGAAAACATTCGACAAACCATATCCTGAAGTCCATGCAGATGTCTTGTCGACTGCCAATACATGGAGGTGCTGAGATGTCTTTACGAAGTTGCAACGATGACCGTCCAAGTACAAGAAAAGAGCACAAGGCCAATCCAACTGCGTCGAGGCGTAAGACAGGGAGATGTAATCTCTCCGAAACTGTTACAAACGCGTTGGAGGACGTTTCCAAGACATTCGATTGGAATGGACGAAGCATCAATGTCAATGGCCAATACATCTCACAACTGCAATTTGAAAATGGCATTGTCATTATGGCGGAATATCTGCAGAATTTAGAAGAAATGCTAAACAGTCTTGACGAGTCTTCCCGACAGGTGGCTCGCAGGATTACCCTGAACAAAAGTAAGGTGGTCGTAGGCGACGCTACTCTTGAGGTTGTGCAAGATTACATTCTATATTGACCAAACATTACAACTGGGCAGGCCCAACTTCAAGAAAAAGGCGGACAAGAGGATTTGTTTGGTCTAGGCGGCGTTTAGGAAGCTACGCACAATACTATCGGTGCATCCTGCCTGTAATAACTATACAGGGCAGAGACTTGGACCATACAATACAATACAATATGAAATATATCAATTAGGCATGCTCTGCCCGCTTCACCGCCGCTCGTGTCTATGGTGATATCTTAGTTTATTGTTGACAGCACCAAAAAATAAACTAAACACGCGCCCGCGCGGGCAGACCGCGACCGCGACGGTACCGCCCGCTACCGCCTCTGTACTACGACGCACGTTACGGTAGTTCACAATTTGGCCGAACTTTTCCGATTTATCGCGTCTGGTAACAGCCAGCAATACTACCGGCTGCGCCAGTTTTTCGAGGGCGATCACAAAGGCTTTAAAAAATATAGAAAGCGTCTTTTTTGGTTGAGAGCTTATTTAAGACTGAACCAAAGCCTATTACTAAGGTACATTGTGGTCTTTAATTGTAATTCTAATCTCTAAACAGCGGATGAAAACGTCGAAACTTTTGCCAGTTAGCCATAACATCCACATTGTTGCGTCACCGGTGCGCGGCGGCGGCGGCGTACGAACTACGAAGCCACGGTAATAATATCTACCGTGACGAAGCCCAACACTCAACACATTGTAATAGAGCTTCGGGTACTAATGTTATAACTACCTAGCACCTACCATACCACCTTATGTTTGTTAACAAACTACTCAAAAACTTGAAATAATTTCTTAGGAGCATTTTTATATACATCCGTGATTAAAGTTTTAACTACTTAATGTATACCTAAGTATATAACAAAAAGATTTAAAAATATCATGGTATTAAAAATCACATTATAGGAAAATAAACATTGAAAATATTTAAATAGTTCCTTAAAAAATAATTGTTCATCGTTTTAGCGGCGGAATCGATAATCAATTAGATAATACAAGCTAATATTCCAACTTCTGCTGGGATCCATGCCGAAATTACAATTATTTGGCAGGGCCCCAAGCAAACTTGGACAGATTGGCGATCTTTCGTTGCTTCGGAGCGCACGTCAAGCCGGTTAGTCCCAGTTGTATCGGTGTCGTTAAAATTTACAAACCGGAATTGAACTAGGCGTGGTTGGTTACGTATGGTATCCATCGATTTAAACATTAAATCGATGATGGTATTAATCTTAAATCTCCATGTGCTATTATTGTTCATGTGTTTGAATAAGTATGAGCAACTTTCGTTTGAGCTAGTCAGGGTGCCTAGTGCGAATTTAATTTGCCATTTGAACATGTTAACGAAAAGTAGAATTTGTATGGAAAAAATGAAATCTCATCGTTTGACAGTGTCACAAAAAGGCGCTGGTTCGGTTTAATGCCATACGAATTTTCGTTTTCGTTAACTTGATCAAATGGCGGAAAAAATTCGCGTTAGAGTAGGCACCCAAAATTTTATTTCAACTCCGTGGACTTCCAGCCACGCTCACGACGTCACACAAACTAACTCCTGCCCCCCAACCGCGTAACACTCTCGCTTTCGATCGCTTTGAAGGCGAGGCCCTCGCCTCGCTTTCTAATATAATATCGAAATATAATATCGAATAATATCGAAAGCTATAGCCTATATATAGCTTTCGATATTGCTTTCATATTGCTTTCGAAATGACAAGATGACGCCTCCTCCTCGCCTCGCCTTCAAAGCGATCGAAAGCGAGAGAGTTAGGCGGTCGACCCCCTGGCCGAGCTGGCGCGCGCGCCGACGCGGGGCACAAATAATCGACTCAATGACATTAACAATATCGTTTCACAATACTGTATTATTATGTTAATGCACTAGTAGAATACATTATTTTGAACGTCAATGCGAACGTGGTTCTAAGTAAATACCTACCTACTATTTGTAATTAAAAAGTTTATTTTGACTGTGGTTTACAGACCGAACAGACAGAAGAAAACAGAAATAAAATAAAAAATAAATTCTTTATTTTATTTCTGTCGCATAGGTTTTAATAATATTTTGACCTCAGTAAGTTCTTATTATATAATTATAAGGTTGATTCAAAGACATAATCTCTTTGGGTTGATTATTTTAAACACTGTCCAGATAACGTATAAAAAAGGTTTTTTAGTTCTACTTAAGAGTATCTACAGCTTCTCTAAAACTAGGTTTTTAGTTTTTATTTATTAATATATATTCTCCCTAAATTAATTAAATACATACACAATTAAGACTTTGAACTTTATAAGTTACTAGCACTTTACTCGCGACTTCGCCCGCGTGAATTTCAGGTTTTGAAAAGAAACTCTTTAAAAATAAAATAAAGCCTATGTTACCCGTACGAAATGTAGCATTCTACCAGTGAAAGAATTTCTGAAATTGGACCAGTAGTTCCAGAGATTACCCTCCGCAAACAAACAAAGTCACAAACATTACCTAGTAGTATAGATAAGTTGTATGGTTAAAATGTATGGAAGTAATGTGACAGTTTTGGATAGGTTTATGTGCAGTGCAGGCGTCTGTACCTACCTAGGTGGTACATTTTTCTAGTCTATCTACACTATCGGTTATTCGAGTTGCGCCGACATTGTAACTGGGTAGTAACGCAAACTTGACATAAAGATAAACACGTAGGTATGTGCATAGTAGAATGAAACAAGTAGGTCATCTTCATACATACGCACCGAGCGCGGCTTGTATGTGAGCGCAGCCGAGCCAACCCGTCCGTACGCATCGTCGCACGCACACACTGACAAAGTTTATTGAAGCTAATGATGCGCCAGTCGCGGGTGAGCCGTACGTAATGCCGCGCGCGCCGGCGTGTTTCGTCGCTGCGCCGGCGCCGCTGCCGCTCGCACGTAGATTATAATTTGTTAAACGTAAGTCAAGGTCAACGATGGTTACAAAAAAAAACAAGAGATATTGCAGTGTTAATGGATGTCTTAATAGCAGCTTGTCCATCCAGAATTTTCTTTCTTTACTTTACCTACCGAACAAGAACGTTGAGTGAATACCTCCTGCCTAACCTAATTACACAATTTTGTGTCAGTTATTTACTACCGAAAGAGTTATGTTCTGCTCCAGATTTCGTGGATTAGAGAGGTAAATACATGTACCTTCGGATTTGTAAGTTTAATTTATTAGATTACACGGTACACCCTACCGCGAAAACAAGGGACTAATTAGGAACAGTCAGACGAAACACTTTGGACTTTGTACCGCTCTTATGTTGTGGGCATAAGTACTAATATCGAACTGCAAGTGTTTACCGTGATGTGCTGTTGACCGTATCTACTTACCTATTGTAAGTTGTTGTGTTGTACAGTTGACAAACTACGTTTAGGTAGATCGGGGGTTCTCTGAAATCCATGAATTCATATTTCTAAGTATGTTCTTATTTTATATGTAGATACCTACCTCATTCTAATTAAAAGCGACAGCCCTAGAAGTTTAGGTGATTATCGCTTGCTCGGGGGCCGAGTCGACCTACTTGTTTCATTCTACTATGGTATGTGTGTGTGAGCGCAGAGCTGCGTCATACTCAACCACAGAATACTTAATACCTAGTACACGTATCACTACTACAGTCACTAACTCGTATGGGATATTTATATCGGGCCAACGATAACGACCTTGAAAGCAAAGCGACTTTCTTAATAACTAGTCTATGGATGGGTGACGAAGATATGCGCTTTAAAAGACACCACGGTCATAGGTCGTCGTAGGATTTATGGATTAAATTAAAAGAGCTATGATATTGAAAATACCTCCAAAAAGCAGTTCTTTGGTACCAGTCAGTATTGTCTAAACGTCAGACTTACCACATATTTAAAATCGTTAATTAATTAGGTACTCGGAGTTGCTCAGATTACTTGCTACCTGTAACGAAACTAAAAACAATAATGTGAAGATTACATCTGTTGGCAGTTAACCTAATTAATGCCACGTAAGTACCTTTTATTAACTCCTCGATCAATAGGTACCTACCTACACCATCACTGTTTTGTATCGGGCGTGCAGTAACCACTGCACTGCACTGGTGGCAGTTGATCGATGATAGGTTGATTGCTAGTGCGCGTTTTATTTGCCACTATTTAGCTGACCCGGCGGACTTCGTACCGCTTTGACAGTTTTCCATCGTTGAGTTAACCACTCATGTGCTCTGGTTACCACAGAACAATTGAATTCTATTGTGTCTGGGCCCGAAAGCGTCTGTGTATATACATAATATATATCAATGGTTTCCATGACAACAAAACAAACAATTCATTTTGTATTGGAAAATTAAATTGTCGTTTATAGCACATATTTTAATTAATATTAAATTTCTTAATATAGCCTATGTTACTCAGCGTTAATGTAGCATTCTAATGTAGAAAGAAATTTTTTAAATCGATCCAGTAGTTTTTGAGTTTATTCGTTGCAAACATACATACATACATGTAAAAATACAAAGGTTTCCTCTTTATAATACTCGTATTAGTATAGATTCCATCTCGTTGACGAATTTTAAAATTTGATTATATGGCATTGAAGTAGCGCCTCCTGGTGACAAACGAGCTGAGTAAACATTTTGCCAAACAAATCCGCATTTTCGCTAACGTGATCGAATCGCAATTGAAATACTGATAATGATAATTCTTTTTCTCCGCTTGGTTATTTTACATTGCCGTGTCCATTCTAGAGAAATCGACAATTATAAGTTTATCTAACTTCAATCAATAGATGACTTTTAATTATGATAATTGAGTGTTTTTTAACCGTATGAATAACTTTATAAAATAAAGTTAATTATCTATACAAAACCTAAAAACTAACAATGTTATTATTGTGTAAACACGGCGCAGCAGGTAAAATGGGTTCGCCTCAATACATTTGGTAGCATCATCGTTTCATAATACAATTATATGTAGAACTAGCTAAAAATAAAAAGTATGTATAAATATATTTTTAAGAATATTGAGAGTTTGTGACCAAGAAAAGACACGGAGTGTCGAGACGATGTTGATGTCGACGTTGAAACTAGAGATAAAACTTTATTAGTTACCAAATTATGCAGAATCGCCATGAAACGTAAGCTTAAAATAAAAGCAAACTGCTTACTAAAATAAGTTTTTTTTATTGTACATTTACTGACTACTAGGTAGGTACAATAATAAACAGTTGGAGGACATCTTTTATTTATAGGTCTTTAGTTTTTAATTTTCTAATTATTTTTTGTTGTTTTTTTTTTTCAAGTTAAGTTCTGTATTTAAGTTTGTTTACAATAATAATAAGGATTTTGTTTGTATGTATTAAATAGATTTATGTATAGGTAAGTAATAACAATTATATCATCATTATCATCATCATTAGCTCATTTTATGTCCCCACTGCTGGGGCACGAGCTTTCCCTATGGATGGATAGGGAGAACGGGCCATAAACCACCACGCTGGCCCAGTGTGGATTGGTGGTTGTTAACGACTGCTAATGCAGCCGCGACCAACGGCATTACGTGCTTTCCGAAGCACGGAGGAGCTCGAGATGATACATTTTTGGTCACCCATCCGATGACCGGCCTTTGCGAAAGTTGCTTAACCTCAGCACTCGCAGACCGGGCGCGTTATCCACTGCGCCATCGAGCTCCTCGATAATTATATAATAATATAATATTTAAAAAAAAACTAATTTTGATTAATATAAAATGAGGTTTGAAATGATTCATATTATTCATTTATGTAAAATGTAACGCCTATTAACGTATTAACAGATTGCAATATTTTTTTTTATTTCACGTGTAAAGGCTAACTTCCGAGTAAACTAACAAAACTCAAGTTTTTTTGAATCCAACAAACAAACAAACAGGTTTTGTTAAAGGTTTGTAAATAGCACATGGGCAGTTATAACTTTAATATAAGTTAACTGCAATACAACAACATACCTATACAAACAGATTCTACGAGTATAGCTAAGTGGATTTGTAAAAATTCTAACTGTGGTTATCCTTGGTCCAAATTTAGATTCTAGAGCAACGTTCACAACTTATGGTAGCTTACAATCTATTTATGTAGCTTTGTCTTTGATACCTACTAAAAATATTATTTACTTGATTTGCAGATATGACTCGGCCGAAATATTCTTAAATAATTAGGTAGTTGTCCGGAGAAAAGAAGAAATGTCATAATATGCTTCTTTCTTCTTTTTAAAGAAATTGTTAAGACTGGCATAAACTTACAGCTGGGGTACCGAGAAAATTGTTTGTTAAGTAGGTACTATTAATAATAAATGACCTTCATAGTGACCGATAAATTTCCAGAGGTTTCTCAATCGTATCACGCTAAATAGGTCCCGTATATAAACTAGATTCTCTGGAGCTTTCGAGGTGGTTATAGACAGCCGATTACCAAACGATCTTTGTGTTGGTTGTGACCTGTCCTATTTCTTCTATCTTTAAATGGAGTGAAGCTTAGTTGAAATAGCCTGGATCTGTAACAGTTCAAAAATACGTAAGTCTTATTAGGTTACGGTCCGGCAGCCGTCGCCGCAGAAGATATAATAGTAGGTATTCCGTCACCTGAATTGGCTTATATAGCCTAAAACGCGGTCATTGGGGCTTTAGTACCTATAGTTATCACGAAAATCTATCACAAATCTTGTTAGAGTATTTGGTAAACACGACAACGGAGATAGACTCAATTTTAGCCATGCCAACACACCGCTGGGGGTTTTTACATTTTGCAGCGAAAGTGCGACATGTCGTTATTTTTACCATTGAAAATGGTTATCAGATGCAAATCGCCTGAGACGTATTTTTGGCCATAGCTCCGAGGATTTTGAGAGGATCGAGATGAGAATAGTACCAAGAGTTGAGGAATTTATCGACACGTGTGAGCGTGTGAACGCCTAGTAACTTTTTTTGTAATTTCGAAAAATGTAAAAAATGTCGGGTTTTTTGGGGGGTGTTTGTTTACTAAATTGTAAATATTTCGAAAAAAAAACCAACTTAAGAAAAAATGGAAAAAAGGGTCCTAGGCGAAAAAATTTTAAAAATCGGTTAAATTGTGACCCTTTAGATTTGGTATTGTAGAAAGAAAAACGGGTATTTCCGTATATAAAAAGTTATGCAGCTTCTGTGATTATTGACCGATCGTAATGGTAATGGTGTTAAAAGATACGGATGCAGGCGAGAAGTGCATTCCAGTTGGAATTTTGAAAATCGGTTAATAATTTTTTAAATATTTTGAAGAAGAGATTTTATATTTTTAAGATTGATGAGATTGACTTGGCCATCGCATGAAAACACAATGTATCTCACAAGTAATACTTATATTAAGTACATATATTAAATTAGATTGTTTATTAAATTAAATTGTCAAGTCAATCTATTTATTTATATCTTTATGTTTTTAGTATTTTTAGGATTTTTAATATTGAATATGGTCTATCTAAAACAAAAAACAAAACAATAACAACTAAACACTATCCTAAATTTGAAGCTTCTATGTCTGCTAGAAGTGCCTTAGAGTTTTGATGATCGGTCAGTCAGTGAGTGAGTGAATGAGTGAGTGAGTGACAAAATTCAGAAACTTTCATCATCATCATCATCATCATCAGCCTATACTAGTCCACTGCTGGACATAGGCCTCCCCAAGTGCACACCACCGAGCACGATCCGCGGCTACTCTCATCCAGCTTTTGCCAGCCACCTTGCGAAGATCGTCGCTCCACTTAGTCTGAGGGCGTCCCACACTACGTTTGCCGATACGTGGTTTCCACTCGAGAACTCGTTTACCCCAACGGTTGTCGGTTCTGCGGCTAATATGACCGGCCCATTGCCACTTAAGCTTGCTAATCAGATGGGCTATGTCGATTACTTTCGTTCTCTGTCGGATCACCTCATTCCGAAGTCGATCCTTCAGAAAAACTCCGAGCATAGCCCTTTCCATAGCTCGCTGAGCGACTTTAAATTTGTGAACCAGCCCTACCGTGAGTGTCGACGTTTCGACTCCGTATGTCATGACCGGTAGGACGCACTGATTGAAGACTTTCGTCTTTAGACTTTGTGGAATAGGCGACGTAAATACCCGACGTAATTTCCCATAATATATACGTAATTTCCCATAAGCTAGGCTGGGCAGCATATTATGCTGCCCAGCCTAGCTGTATCCTTCTGTTAGCCTCTATCTCTAAGTTGTTTCTACCCAATTGCAAAATTTAGTCTAGTTATAATTCTATAATCTATTCTATCTATTCTATAATTAAGAAACTTTGTCTAGTTATAATTCTTAAACTAATGGTTTTATCCCCTTGGTTTTATCGACAACAACGTTATAGGGGGCCGAAAATGGCCTGAACTGTTTCGAGAAATGGATGGTACGGCCGTGCCGCTTTTTTGGTACGGCCGTGCCACTTTTTTGCTCGACTTGGCGGGGGCACTGCCGTGCCCCCAGATTATTTAAATTCGATCTTGCTGCCGAGGACAGTGACGATAAAGATGATGATGTCAGTCGATAAAGTGAGAATGAATCCGCCAAAAGAAGGCGCTCGATGAATTTCACTTAGATTGTAAAAGAAAAGAAATGTTATTTTCTGTGTTGTGCAGTATTATACATTCATATGTTATAAATAGACTTGTGAGTAATGTAGTTGTGTAATTTTAGGGAAGTAAATCTCAATAAAAAAATTCTAATTAGATATTCAACTTGTAGTTAATATGTTATTCAAAATAAAATAATTTATTTTCGTAAATTTTTGTATTCATTTTCAATGCTCCGATTCTTGCGGGGACTGCGAAATCTGTGAATTTTTTAAAACATAGTCTACTTGTACCTAACAACAGTGTAAACGAACAAAGGAGATCGACGTGTATTTAAAAAAATGTTATTGTATTTAAAAATTGATAACTAACTAAAAAACTAGATAAGTGGTACTCAACCAATGGTTTTTACCGTGGGTGGGTGGGCTTAGCATATTTTTATAACTTTATTATGGCATCAATGTAATAAGAAGATATTTATTGCATGTGTAGTAGACGACTACAAATATCTTTTTTTTAATTCCTTCTTGGCCTTTGCCCAGCAGTGGGACAGCGAGGGCTAATAATAATAATAATGACCGTATGGAAGGGAAAAGAGCTGCACGGACGGTTTTTCAAGGCTTTAAACGAGCCTTACGTAGACCAAAAAGCCTCTGTGTATTGGCTTCGCTTCGGTGACCTCTTTGGGGAAACTGAGGGATTTATCTGTGCGATACAAGACCAGGTTGTCAGGACGAACAACTACCGAAAGTACATCATAAAGGACGGTACAGTGGACATTTGTCGGGCCTGTCGCCGTCCTGGAGAATCACTTCGCCATGTGGTTTCGGGTTGTTCGGCTCTTGCTAACACCGAGTATCTGCACAGGCATAATCAAGCAGCCAAAATCCTCCACCAAGAGCTTGCTCTGAAGTACAGTCTTATCGATCGTAGCCTTCCCTACTATAAATACACGCCGGAGCCAGTACTAGAGAATGACAGTATCCGGCTCTACTGGGACCGGCCCATCATAACTGACAGGACTGTTCTTGCCAATAAGCCCGATATAGTGCTGATGGACCGGGCGCAATCGAAGGTGTTTTTGGTGGACATCACTATCCCTCATGACGAGAACATCGTGAAGGCCGAGACTGAGAAACAAAGGAAGTACTTGGACCTATTACACGAGGTGACCGAAATGTGGGAGGTGGCGTCCGCCGAAATCATCCCGATTGTCATATCAGCGAACGGGCTAATCCCAGCCACGTTGGGTAAACATCTGAAAAGGCTGGGATTTGGCGGCGGTTCGCTTACAGCAAAAATGCAAAAAGCGGTGGTACTTGATACCGCACGCATTGTCCGCCGATTTCTCTCCCTCGTGCCCTGACGCCGGCTGACTGTGCTATTGCCGGACTTAACCGCCATAGGCGAGAGGTATTTTACCAATAATAAATAATAATAATAATAATTCCTTCTTATAACCAGTTTGAATTAGTTTGTAGAATCCCAAGTTGTGTTATTTAGGTTCGAGTCTTCAGGTATAAAGGTGTAAAGATAAAAGTTCCAGTCACTTTGTTTTTCAAATATGTATGTTCTAGTGTCTGGCAAAAGGACCAGTTTTTGTTGGAGTTTATAAATATTTTAATTACATAGCAGACATTCCGAATAATATCGAAACTTTGCATGTATTTGAATTGCAGATCATGTAGGTATGCTGTCAGTTGTTTATTATATGTATATAAACGAGGGGACGGATGCCTGTGCGGCTAAAGTTGAATGTGAGTAATAAAAGAAATTTAATAATAGTTAAGCCGCTGGATGCGAGCAGCACAAAACCGGTCGTTGTGGAGATCCTTGGGGGAGGCCTTTGTCCAGCAGTGGACGTCTTTTGGCTGAGATGATGATGATGATAAATAATAGGTAAGTATTACTCGCATAACATCATTAAAACGACTCGAATTACGATTTCTTGTGATAGAATTGGATTAGAATAAAGTCTTTTACTTTATAGCCAATGAATTCATGGTTTAGAAATACTTTAGTCGCCAGTTCAAAAATAAGCAATTAAGACTTAAAATTAAGACTGAATAATGCGTCAAAACGTAGTTCATACAGGGAGCCTAGTGCGAGTTCGATCACGAGAATTTGTATGACGAACTTTCAATTCCCGTTTTAGTTAACGTAATGGAATAGGTGAATGAAAATCGCACTAGGCACCCAGGTGAGGGACATTATACACAGTATACACATAATAGTATACATACATAATAGTTACAGTATTTGTTATGCAGAAGTAAACACACCATTTATCGCAGTTATTAATAAAATCTTTAGTAACATACATACACATATACATAGTGTTTCAAAGAAACATGTCAGTGATAGAAACCGGCAACCGGTTTCTTAGTCAAACTAGTTATTAAGTAAACGAGTATTTTATTAGAGATAATACTTTGTATAATTACCAAATTCATATTTTTGTTGTTGTCGTATCAATGTTTTATACCATTAACTATAATTTGTATGGAAAAATTTAACTCTCCTCGTTTGTCACCGAAGACTGCTTCAATGCCATACAACCAACAACTTCTCGTTTTCGTTAATGTTATCGAAAGGCAAATAAAACTCGCACAGGTAACCTGTTAACCTTCAGCAATGAACAACATGAATATTAAGTGATTGACTGCTCATTATCTTAACTTATCCTCGTATGCAAAAATAATGCACTTATAGCAGTGAAAATAATTAAACTTTTTGTTTTACTTGATAAACAAAAAAACAAAAAAAAACGTTTAAAGGTGAAATTTTATCTTCATAATGTTGCTGTGTTATAAAGATAAGTGCCTTATTTTAACAAACCTACATTAAGCGGTGATAAACTACACTGCCAACGTTATAGTGCGCTCCTGATATTGTTGTTTAGAATAATAAATATTCATAATTAATTAGCTTGAAAGTATTTGCAAACTGAAGTACTGTATCAAAATAAGGTGTGGTAATGTTATCCACGAAGATTTTCTCTAAACTCTGGTAAATAGCTTGATTAATGTTGGAATTATATACCCTCGTTTTGGAGTCGTCAAGAATTAAAACTTATTTACCCTCTTTTTTTCGAGTAACCGTAGTGTCAAATTCAAATTGACAGCTCACTTTTTCATTTTGACAAGACGAGAGTTGCCAGCGTAGAAGAATTTACCCGTTAGTCGGGACATTAAAAAAAAAGTGGAGAGCATTGTTGTGTCATAAATAGAAGTTTATGAATATCATCTAACATGTCATCCAACAAATGCGCTGGTTGCCAGACTTCCATACAAACTCAAGAATTCCTGAAGTGTAGTAAATGTAGATGTCGCTAAGACCTACCATGTACGGGTATTTCTAACAAACGTTTTAATATAATGATTACTGAAATTAAACGTACTTGGATATGTTATAAAAAAAACTTTTTTGACCATTTTTACAGTGTTAGCGTTATAGTTAAAAGCGGCCGTTTTTAGCTGTAACGTCTTATGCTTTTAATTGGCGCTTTTGGATTTCAAAGTAAAAAAAGTAAATAGTGTTGAATAATTTCGGCGGGCTGGTTAGAACCACCATAGCTCAATTGGGAGAGCACCTGACCCGGTATGTCAGAAAGGTGCAGGTTCAAATCCTGCTCGTGGAAATTTTTTCAACATTTGTGTTTTCGTAATTTGTTCACTACAAAATTTGCGTAAAAAATTATAAAATCAAAACAAAAACATTCCTATGTAATTCATATCTAAACATCATTTGTGTACTTTACCAACAGTACTTACATATTCGTTTACCGCGTGATAGGCAGTGGACACCAAATACCGATATCTTGATGCAGCCCTAGTGTAAAACGAAAATTATTTCTTTACACAAAATATTCGTAAATTCTGCATTATGTATATTTGATCTTTGCTTCTTACATAAATAAATGTTTATAGAAGAGAATTATCACACTAAGTGCTTAAAATTTGAAGCGCATTGGCAAAAATAAATCCTAGGTCAGGGGGTGTCGATTTGGAATAATTTACCTATGAAATTAATATGTTTCGGGGTTATGTCGCTGTGTTACACAACAATCAATAATGAACATGTCACCATGTTTCTGAAGCACTATTTCTCAAAAATAACCACGATTTCACGTAAAATCAGAAAAATTCACACAGTTCAAATTATCAGCGTGCGGATAAGTGCTGACGAACTGTCAAACAGTTGCCAAAAACAGTTCTGTTACGTCGCATCACGCATCTCTTTTTATCACATAGTGTTGCTGCTGGCTGGTGACATCTTGCTCGCTCAGCCCTTTGTTGCTCTATTCCGTTGGTATATTCACTTTATGCGTTTTCGTCAATTTTCACGGATTGTTAGAAATTCATGGTTTTGTTTTGAAAAATGAGTTCTTCAAGTGACAGTGAAAGTATAGAATTAACTCCTGAAAGTATTAGAACTGACGCAAGAAAGGTGATGGATAATCTATTACCTGCAAAATCCTGGGAGAAATATATGGAAGCCTATGGTAATTTTATTGAATGGAGAAATGCAAGAGGCGCCGAGAATTTTTCAGAATCTATGTTTTTGGCCTACTTCCAGTACTTAGCCAAAACTAAACAACCTTCAACTCTTTGGAGTACCTACTCAATGCTGAAATAAACAGTCAGTAAAACTGGACACATATTCGAAGTTAATAGCGTATCTGAAGAGGATGTCTGATGGATTTAAACCTAAAAAATCCAAAGTGTTTTCAGTCAAAAACGTGGAGACTTTCGACAAAGTCTTTCTTGCCGTAAAAGTAAGTAACCATGTATATTGTGGATTAGTAAAGTATAGTGTTTTAAAATGCGCATTTTATTGTAACCTGTACTTCGATAGATACTTGTCTTATTCACATTCGTTTTTGTTACAGGTGGCTTTAATTTTCGGAGTACATGGAGCTTGTCGTGGCAATGAACTTTTAAAAATAACTGTTGATGATGTCGAAAATCACTTGGATGATTTACTGTTAGTAAAGCTGAGAGACACAAAAACAAAAATTTACCAATCCTTCGTAATCCGAGGAGAATACAAAACTATCGTACAGATATACCTGAACCTGCGTCCTGCTGATATGAAAACCGTAAAAATATTATTTTGCTCCCTTAAAATACAACCAACTATTGGGATGCAACCTGTGCTGACACCGTGGCTCCCTTGCATGTTCGCGCCACTTCTCTTCATGTGGGGGCTGCTGCGGTAGGCGCTGAAAATCGCAAACGGCACAAATACGCGAACCTGGGTCGTAATTATTTATTTGTTCCGTTTGCGGTGGAAACAATGGGTCCATGGGGGCCGGAGGCAAGGCAACTTGTTAAAGAGCTAAGTGCTCGCCTTATTGAGGCCTCCGGTGACAAGAAGGCTGGCAGCTACCTCTGCCAGCGTATTAGCTTGGCAATCCAGAGGGGCAATGTTGCCAGCATTCTTGGGACCGTTCCTATGAGCCACAGTTGGAAGACATCTTTTATTTATAGGCATTTAGTTTTTAATTTGCTATTTTTATTTCTTTGGTTTTTTTAAAGTTCAGTTAAGTTATGTTTATTTTTTTGTTTTAAGTATTGTTCAAAATTAAATAAAAAGTTATAAAACATAAACATGAACAAAAAATATCTACTATTTACAGCTGACAAAGTAAAAGTAATGTTCCAATGAAATTTTACCTTAAGGCGTAGCAAGTAGTACCTACCTAACAACAATAAGTACCTACTTTATTAAAACAAATCTAAAATTTAAAAATTACATACAAGGATCCTTATAAATTAAATTAAATTCAAATAAACAATTTAGATACACAAATTCGATAATTTAAATATTCATCCAGACTAAAGAGGCTTAAATTCAAATGCAATAAACTAACTTTTACTATGAGCTGCATATAACTTCCTCAAGGTACGTAGGTATTTAAAGATATTGATTACTTATATTATTAGTCCCATGCTTATACCTCAATACAATTTTTGTTCGGTTATTGCATAGGTTGGTACTGTATAATCTCCGATAGTAGTGGCATTGGCACCAGTCTTCGACAGGAACAAGTGATCGACATTTTTGTCCTTTAATAATTAAAAATAGGGGCCAGCAACTGAACTGAATAGAGATTTTTTTTGGAGAGTTTGCTGATTGCCTCAGACGTCATTTTCAGCTTCACCGGGTTTTTTTGAGGGCGGCGAGAAACTTAAAAGGTCCTCAGGCCGTGTGAAACGAATCACCTTATGAGGTTTTCTAGAGGAAACGGCATCACGCACTAGTGCGTGTCCCCGTGTCTTACTAGATTCTCCGACGGGTTCCGATCGGATGATGAATACAGAGCACCAGCTTTGTTGCTGTTGCTGTCATCCCATAAAATTTCAATGAAAATCGATGTTATTTTTTGACGAAAACTCTGTGAACACTGTTGCCATAACCGTACTTGATTCTGGCTTTACGAACTATTTCAAGTGTAAATGGTTGTAGTGTAGTGATAACTGATAATGATAAACCAATAATTATGACGCAAATAAATGTTCGTTATCGAGCGTTGCCTTCTTATCAGTGTGTTAGTGTTATAAGACTTATAATATAATTGGTATTGTTTTGCATGGGCTACGCAACGCACTACGCATACTTAGGTAGTTTGACCCACTTAGGTAAAAGTGATTCCCTAATTGTAGTAGAATATAGGTATAGGTATATAGAGAATAATACCTTTGGTTTACAAATTCAGTATTGACAAAAATATTTCTAACTTATGTAGGTAACATAGTAAGTAAATATCCTATACACGATGGAAAAAAAAGACCGGGGTTGGAGGAATAGTACCGTTAATATTGATGATGGCAAATTTTAATTAAAAGAAACATTCCTTTATTTTCAAAAATAATTAAAACTGCATTTAAAGATTTTTGAAAAATTACCTGTTTGAGCCGGGAATCGAAAGTGCCCACTAAGTAAAAAGTAAAAAAAAAGTCTAAAAATATTTTTTTTGGTCTTTCTTTAATTTAAGATACTATGTTGTTTAAAAGAAACTGATCCTTATGAATTACTCTTTCGGTTGGTATCATAAAATACAGGATGTTTTTTTTTCACATTTCACCGGTTGGATTCCAGGCTCAAGCAGGTGATTTTTCAAAAATCTTCAAATGCAGTTTTAATTATTTTTGAAAATAAAGGAATGTTTCCTTTCAGTAAAATTTGCCATCATCAATATTAAGGGTACTTTTCCTCCAACCACGGTCTTTATTAGGGCCCCGCTGCAGTACAAGATCTGAAGAAGAAGATTAGTAAAATCGAGACATCTGGGCCATCAGGCCTATTATGCATGCTGCATGCATGTGTTTTTGTGTTTTTGCTATGCATGCAGCATGCATAGCAAAAACACAAAAACACATTTTGGCCAATATGGGCACTGAACCCAGAAGCTCAGGATATCGAGACGAAAAAGCGTTGCTACTCGGCCACCGGCCGAGTAGCAAAGCTACCTTTCGCTGTGGCGGCTATTGTGGATATTTCACATACATTAAGTATCGGTAGGTATAGTGCGCCCTTTCCATATCCCTTGCTTATACAGAATGTTACAAAAATACCCGTTAAGCCGAAAGAGAGTTAAATGGTGCCTTATAACAAGTCCATTTACAATATTTGAGTACCGTACTATTATTTACTGTAGGACTTACTGCCAAAAAAATTAAACCATTATTTTTTTCATTGATGTGCAAACCCTATATCAATATAATTAAAGAGTAAACTACGCAGAATGTTAATGTACATTTTTAAGTAATTCGTGAAACGATAAAGAGACATACTAACAAAATGTACAGAAGTCGATTAGATAGATAATACAAGTCGAGTTTTGGAAGGTTTTAAAAGAACTAACCTAACAAAGAAACCTAAATCAACAAACCTTACTTTTTGATAATGAACGTCAAATTTACAGGAACGGCTCAAAGTGACCTCCACTTTCTCATTGCACAACCTCGCTCGACGGGATATGGCTTGAGTGGCATTTCGCACCATCGTCGGTGTTATTGACGCGAACACCGATCTTACACGCTGCTCCATCTCGAAAACCGTTGGGCAATCGATGGTTCATACCGAATCTTGCTCCGGCTCGTCTCGTACTCGTGGTTAAAATGTTCTTCAAAATGCTCTAACACTAATTCAGCCTGCCTGGCATCGACTGTGCTTGATCGTCCACTTCCAGTAGACCGATGAAAGGAGCCTATGGAATGTAGGCGTCTTGGCACGTTGAGAAAACACTGGTACGAAGGTATAGCCGTCGCTGTTCAGCGGGTGGTCTTCGATCGATATATCGTTGCCGATACAGTTCGCGAGCACGGTTAAAATTGCTATCTTCATGGCCTACGCATAACATCATATCGTAATATTCTGATTTAGAAAACATCGTCATTTAGGAAAGAAATGGATAAAACACGAAACAATTGTAGAATATCGATAAGAAGATTTGAAATTGACAACTTATAATTTTTTCCTTATAATTTAAGTCAGTACAAAATAAAGCATAATGACAACATAGTATTGAACCTTTGTGGATGAAAAACAGAAAAACTATTAAAGTTGAAAATTATTAAAATTGGTAGATACTTAGGCCTCTCTGTTAAATAATCTATGCTAAGGCTTCTTGGCGGGAAAGTGAAGAGTCATGTCTACGGTTTTGTTTTATTTTCTAAAATTTGTGTTATGTCGAATATTAATGTGAAATAATGGTGGATTATTAACCGTTAAGTGTTCGTGAGCGTGCATGAGTGTTGGCAAATGAAACAAAACAGTGCAACGTCACTTTTCAAATTCTCTCAAGAAGTGCGCCCGAGGACTTAGTAAAGCCCCACATCTTTACTGAGATACTCGAGGGGTTGGGGGGTATATCATTTCTAACTTCTCATTTCTATTATCATTCATCATCATCATCATACAGAAAAAAAAATTGTTTATTTATGTATTACTTGTTAGAAAATTACTTTGACACTGGCTAAATGTGCTAATCGCACGAAGTCTGATCTGGTTCCCTGACATGACAGCTTACTAGGGTTGACAATATTTTTGGCTTTGATAATTTTTTTTTACGGGGTATTTTGTAACACCGTGTATAACAGTACTTCGGTGGCCAAGTGATAGCACGCTCGGTCTGATATCCGGATCTGGTGGTCCCAGGTTCCATTACCAGGTCAGGCAAAGTGTGTTTGAAATGATGATTAAATGAAATATATCTATTAAAACACATTACACACAGTATAAACTTATGTAGGACGAGGTTAGGTAGAACAAAACAAAAAAATAATAATTAAAAAATGTGTCCTAAATCCTTTAAGTGGTCCTCCACTCAGCATTTGTTGCGTTGCGTTTCGTATTTTGCAATGCATGCTTATACATCGGGCCATGGGCGTACCCAGCTTCTGGCCTAGGGGGGGGGGGGGGGGGCAAGTCAGATTTTTTAGGTCGGATCGCCCGCGGCTGTTTTGTCATACACACTACACAAACACACCTACATGAAACATTAAGTATACAGCGTGTCCAGAAAACGAAAAATAATCCTTTAGCTGCGGGTGGGTCACATCATGTTCTACCGCATTCTGGAATTTTAGTTTAGTGAAAATCTCACGATTTTCGATATAGCGCTTTTTTTTAATTTTTTTTAGAAAAATATTTCCTACAAATGATAACTTTTTTAAGCTTATTTTTTTTTTCAAATCATCATCATATCATTATCATCATCATCTCAGCCAAAAGACGTCCACTGCTGGACAAAGGCCTCCCCCAAGGATCTCCACAACGACCGGTTTTGTGCTGCTTTTTCAAATACTCATGGTTATTTGTTTCATCTAAAACAATATTCTTTTGTTCCCTACAGTATTGAGAAAACCACATAAAAAAAATATTTGCAAAGTTTTCATACAAACTAAATCAAACGGCTGCTGACTGCCTGTGGTGTAAAAATATTTACGAGGCAGACCGTGCCAATTACTTTTAAACATTGCTTAGTTAATGTTAATTTAATAAATGGTATTACAGTTTTACATTCCTTTTTTATAAAATGTTCAAATAATTTTTAACGCAAATTTTGTTGCGAACAAATTACAAAAACACAAATGTTGAAAAAATCCAGCTCATAGAAATTTTTTTAAACATTTATTTTTTCCTTTTTTATTTTATTTTTTATGGTAATTTAAATGCACGAAGGTAGCAATTTCGGATTTTATTAAAATAAAAGTCCTTTACAATTAAGTTACCTTCCAACTATTATTTCATGATTTGATACATGTGATCAATGAAATTGTAGAAAGGTTCGGTAGGTACCTGACATGCCTCCATGAAGTTTTGACTTTGACATGTCATTGAAATTGGCAAAGAAAATATTCTTTCACAAAATAAGGATCTCCTTATTTTGTGCCTCAGATTTGTGATCCCAACACACGTTTTTAAAGTGTAGTTAAGCCAATGCTCATTAATTGTAGCAATGACTTGATTTGCATCCAAGAGCTAAATGGCGCACTGACTACCTCGACCGGGTTGCGATTTTGCACAATGCCGGGTCACAAAATTGGAGACTAAAACAAAAATCTCGACCCGATCTCCCCCGTGCTTCGGAAGGCATTATGTTAAGCCGTGCTGGTCCCGGTTCTTATTGTGTGATCTCAGTTGTTTAAAATTCCGGCCTGCATTGGGCCAGCATGGTAAGTTATGGCCCGCTCTCCTAACGTGGGAAGTCATGAGCCCAGCAGTGGGTCGTTTATAGTATCGATGATGAACTAGGCTTCGGTATCAAATCATAAATGTTACTTTGTCATACCTACCTCCGAGTATAACAAAAAGGAAGCAGATCCACTAAAATATTGCTGTGGATACGTACGTGCAGTACGTGGTAGGTAGGTATGTTTGTGTATATTATTATGTGGTCTGCGTGTGTGCGTATCACTTGTTTACAACAAGTCAACAGACGCGGCGAAGGTTCAACACTTGTCTAACGAGTTCGTAATGTATTCTAATTGATGTTAGGATAGGTATTTTGTCACCACTGCGTCAAACGCGTTAGGTAGCAGGGTGCATAGTTCGAATTGTATTTGCCATTCGATTATCATTATCATCTCAGCCGATAGAAGTCCACTGCTAGAAAAAGGCCAACCCCGAGGATCTCCACAACGACTTCCTAGCGCTGTGTTGCTTGCATTCAGCGGCCACCCGCGACCTTCACCAGATCGTCGGTCCAGCTTGTTGGAGGCTTGGATATTCCGGTGCACGATCGCCACTCGAGAACTGTTCTGCTCCAGCGGCCATCAGTTCTACAAGGGATGTGCCCAGTCCGCTGCCAATTGAGTTCAGCATATTCTTCGGGCTACCTATGTCGGTATCCTTAGTTCTTCTACGGTTTTCCTTGCGCGCTCGCTCCTGAATCATAGCCCTCTTCATTTGTTTTCATAAAGCCCATTAAATAGCATTACGAAAAAAAAATATTTGTAAGGCAAAGTTCGTTGTCACTAGATGGCGCGGGCGCTGCTTCTATACTATACAAATTCTCATTTTCGTTATCGCGAATGGCAAATAGATCAAATTGTTATTATATCAATAATTCAATAAATCGTTATAATTTACACAAAGACAACATGTTTATTAAAAATTATCCATTAAATGTTTGTAATAAAACAATACACCATATCGATTCTGATATAGAACCATTCGATTTATTACATTTTTGATAAAATAACAATTCGATCTTATGAACGTTTGATCATTTTTAAAAATTTGATGTTTTGAACGTTCGGTGTTTTGTATGTTCAATGTAAGTAATAGCAATTCGATTATTTGACTTTTTGATTAATCGTTGTCGGTCATTTGATTTTCGATCAATTAGCATTTGATATGGCGTAGGTCCCTGTATCAACAGCCTAGTGACAAACGAGGAGAATTACAATTTTGCCATACAAATTCTCGTTTTCGTTATCGTGATTGAATATATTAAAATGATAAATAAAACTTGTTATAGTCACTCAGTACAACGTACAACACAATGCATCCACAAAAACGGTTAAGTACACTCGTTACATTGTTGTTGGGCCATTTGTTTATCGAGTTGATAACGTAATCGACGAATGTTGATAAAAAGTAATGAAATATTATGTTGATCCAATATTTTCTAGCATTATAGTACATATACCTAACCATAGGTAGGTAGGTACATGCCTGTGATACTGATAATAATTTGATAGTATGCAAAGTAGGTACCTACTTTTTCATTCTCATTGCTGTGTATTTACCTATATTCCGTATAAGCCTACCTAAAGTCAAGGTTTCTTAAGATTTACATATCAGTTTCACATACAGATTTCAAGTGAAAAAAGGACGGAACAAGAAAAAAATTCAATAATTACATAAAGCCAGCGAAATAAATCGAAACAATATCAAATACTGTAGGTATACAATAGGCATGATGACTGATTTTAACAAACTGTACTATAACATTCTAATGCATTTAATATTTGCTTAAAAGATATTATTTTTGTGAAAAATTAAGATTTTTAATTTTTTTTATTTAAAATTCGCGCCAAAACACTCTTCTTCAGTGTCATGGCAACTGCTTGTGACGTCACCTCTATGTAACTCAACACAGTAAACAGTACCTGGATGACCAAGCTTTGTCCGTTTTTTTTTAAATAATATAATAAATAATAATAAATGTTTCCCACACTCACACCAATTATCTAGCCCCAAGAAAAGCTTCCTTAAGAAACTCGATATATGGTTAACTAGACAACGGATAAACATACTTAATTACATACATACTTATTATACATAGAAAACACCCAGACCCGAAACAATTTAGAAAAACATAGGTATTTCTAAATTGATCCGACCGGGGATCGAACCCGGGACCTCAGAGATGGTGACACCATAAAAACCGGTGTGCAAGCCACTCGACCAAGGAGGTCGTCATATTTTCTAAACATGAAACCTAGCTAGATCGATTTATCGCCGCCGACCCCCTGCATACTTACTCAATTTTATGAAAATCGTTGGAGCCGTTTCCGAGATTCAGATTATTTTACGACCGTATAAGACAATTTCGTTGTTTTACTTGTTAAATATGAATTGGTTCGTCAATACATCAATAAAAACTCCGAACAAATTATTTGTTTACGTTCCTCACGACAAAACAGTCCGGAAAATGTGGCTTAACTTGCACGAAGAGATCCATCAGCTGTATGTCTAAATTCTCCAATTAATTTTGTGAAGATCATTTTGACGTAAGTCTTTACTCTAAACAAGTCCTACCTATAATGTGTGAAATAAAGGTGAAATTTTAACAATCTAATCAGAACCTAACTTTGAGGTTAGATTTCAAGTCTTGTTAATGTATATTATATTAACCATTTTACAAATCAACTCTGGGCAAATTAGCGCTATTTGCCTGGGTAAATCCTTGTTCCATGACTAGATTTTTCTTCCAAAAACACTAAACTAGACAACTGATCGTTATGCGCCATGAAATACGCTATAAATGCAGGTAAAAACAATAAAACAGCGCGGGATAGTGGAAGTTCGTATGAAATAAAGTGACATTTCC
Source organism: Eudonia mercurella (assembly GCA_963082485.1). Lineage (NCBI taxonomy): Eukaryota > Metazoa > Arthropoda > Insecta > Lepidoptera > Crambidae > Eudonia > Eudonia mercurella. The sequence goes on from OY720022.1 coordinate 18,595,110, forward strand.
ATCGACGTACCTACATAAAGATGACGTAGGTAATTCGATCTGATTTGTGTTCAACTTATCATGGCGAATTGCTGTATTTTGTAGTTTTAATTTATAAAATAAATTAACAACCTTGCTATGAATATGAAAATAAATGAGTATTTATTTTATAATCTATTATTTCTGTTACATAAGATAAACACATGATTTTAGTGACTTTTGGTTACTGTCATCATGCCTATCAAAAATATCAATACGGTACCTAGTCCTTCGAAATTTTCGTTCAGTCGCATAATGCCAAATTCGCAAAATGGCAACCGAGTCGTAATTGGACAAATTCGCATAATGGCATATTCGTAAAAGGACAAATTCGCGAAATAGCATATTCGTAAAAGGACAAATTCACAAAAAGACTAATTCGCAAAAGGACAAATTCGCGAAATGACAAATTTTTACCAACGCATGCCGTATCGTGAACAATATATACGTACGATATTATTATAAATGAAATGCACACAAACATTGAAAAAATCATTTTAATTTTTACAAAAATAATCACAGGTCGTTATAATTAGAGAAAAAGTCTTAAATCAAAACACAAAAAGTCACAAAAAAATACGATATGCAAAAAATGTTTTAAATATGAAAGTACTGAAAGGGAAAATTATAATAGCATTTGATAATAAATTATCCTTTGAAAAAAATATTTAACAGAAATTTTCTTATCATTGAGTTCTGCTAATAATTTGTTGTACTTTTTGTCAAATTGTATGTCTTTATTCCTACGGTTTTTTCGTCTTGCAACATCATACTAAATCACACAGCCGGAGGCACGCACAAAGTCAGAATGATTTGACTTATCATTAAATTGTATGCCTCCGACTTCATGTTATGTATGATGTTGCATAAAATTCCGAAGGACTACCGTATTGATATATTGAATTGTGTACCTACTTATATTTGATATTGTTTCGATTTATTTCGCTGGCTTTATGTAATTATTGAATTTTTATCTTGTTCCGGCCTTTTCAGTTGATTTTCTATTTAGTTATTATTTTTAACGCAGGCGGGTTTTTTGTTTTTATTTTAATTTACTTATGTCGTTTTAGTTAGACAAATCTGCCAATCTGCAGTGGGCACGCGTGGTGAACTGACGCCCAATCGCTCTCTAATGAGGGTAGGTAAGCCCTTGCAGTGGGGCATAATTATTATAATCGTAGACTGATGATGTAAGTATTACTTTTTTAGTATTATGGTAATGATAATCATATATCATGATATATTCATGATAGATTTCAAAAGGTATTTACCTTTTTGAAATCCTTGTGTTGAGCCCTCTAATTTGATACCCTTAGATAGTATACGAAAAAAAATTGTTTTTCACAAAGTCCAATGGCGTCGCACAGCCGCCATGTTTTTTTTAGCGTCACCAATCTAAGAACACTTGGGCAGCTAAGACGAGTCTAACGATACCTCAATTATGTAAATCCTTTCATTGGTTCTGGAGACATGAGGTGATAAAGAATACTAGTGGTCGCCCAGTGATCGAAATTCGACCGTAATTTTATTAAGGCTGCACGGATTGTATCCTAAGCAATAAAAAATTAAAAAAGATAGCATGTGAGTTTGGATTGGCATTGACAAATGACGGCCGCAATAAAGACAAACAATACTTGTGTGTCAAATAAATATGCGTGTGTGTCAAATACATGGTAGTGTGTGTAATGTTGTTTTTGTTGATTTAATGTATTTTTTATGCATAATTTAAAAAAAAAATTAACATTTGGATAACCTTCTCTATATAAACTATAAGTGCGCAAAATTTCATACTCCTCCGTCCGCGCAATTTTCGTAAAAACGGGTACCTACAAAGTTTTTGCTTCACGTATTAATATATAGATTACATACATACATACATACAAGATACGCGCGAAAAACAATACCCTTCCTTTGCAGTCGGGTACTAAAAATGGATATAGGTAGTGGGTATGTATGTAGGTACCTATACGAGTACATAGTTTTTAATATTGCATTGTCATCATGTTAATTTAGTTATTTAGTCATAACTATCACATAGGTGTTAACCTACTTTTATTATCATCTCCGTTAGTTGGTATCTGGGTTGACCAACAACAAACAGGAGGTAGGTAAACATGTATTTGTTATTCTTCTGATCCGCCTACGTTGTAGTGCGGTGTAAAACGTTAAGTATCACAAACCATATAGGCACTTAAAACGGGTTATTACGATTAATCCTAAATTCAAAAAATCGAATTGTTATTTCAACGAAAGTTCAAAACATTGAACGTTCAAAATATTAATAAGCATTGAAAACTGCGAATTAACAAATGATCAGTTCATGAGATCAAATTGTTAAGATCAAAAATACCTATTAAGTACTTACATCGAAAACTTAATACATCGTTATGATTTACGTAAATAAAATACCTATATTTAATAAAAATATATTTTTAATTTCACATTTAAAAAATGTAATGAACTATGTTACGTACCTATGAAGGTAAGTACTACCTATTTCGATAACAATTCATTCGGTGCATTGATTTTTTAACATCGTCATCATAACCATTGGATCTCATGTTGGATGTGATAGATAACAATACGATTATTTGACTTTTCGAATAATCATTGTCAATCATGTGAGTTTTTCGATTTAATCGAACTTTCTTAATCTCTGTATTTTCATTAAACATAAAATTAAAGGCTTATTGTAGGTAAATAGGTTAGAATATTTTTTGATTTTAAATGTAATCTCTTAAAAAGTAAATAATTATCCGATAATTAACATGATTTGACACAATAAATATCGGATGATTGTGTATAACACAGCTTGACAACGGGAAGTGCTGAAACTATGAATGACATCCAAGAAGCGTCATCATCAAAGGGTGTAACTTGGTTTAATGCTCTAAGGGTGTAACGGACAAAAACAGAAAAACAAAGGGCAAACAAAAAAGAAGACAAATAAACATAAATTGAATGTTTTAAATGTTTTTTTGCTTAAACAAAGAAAGGAATTGTTTTAAGGATTCTCATCTGGTTTTGAATTAAATAGTCCTATAAAATATCAATCTTCTTCAGTTAAAAAATAGTAGATTGTACAACACGAGCATAAAACGAGCCATTTTACCCGAGACGTGCATATACCACCCGAGCTGGTACGGTGAGGGTGGATAGTTACGTCAAGGGTAAAACGGGTTTTATACTCGAGTTTTACACTCTGCTTTTCACTTCGATTGCAAGGAAATAAAACAAGGATTAAGCATATACAAGGCATACTTATACAAGAAAATTTAACCCGCCACACCATTTTTCTTAATTTTTTATTTTATTTTCAACTATGTGACGTTCGACCATGGTCTGAGCCGTAATGCCAAGTTATTATAAATATTTGCGTTATATTTTTTTTTCGTAAATGCACGCCCGCCCTTATTACCTAATCGTAAATTTGTATTTAGATAGTAATACATATGTCGTAATTAAATTAAGATATTACCTACATCATAAAAATATATCAATTAAATGTTGTACTTAATTTTGATGTATATTATGTAACAAATTTTTGAAAAATTAATTATTTGTATTTGTATTTGTATTTGTGTATTGTGTATGTGGCTGTAAAGCCTAATTGCCTTAGTCTAAAAAGAAGAAATTACTTTATGCACAAGAGCATAAAACCCATTTTATGCAGCCTTCTCTCGACATAAAGAACAACTTTACGAGCATGAGAAATGAATAAATATAAATATAATAAATAATTATATACATATATATATATATATATTATATACCTTAACCATAAAGTTAATATACCAACGGAATAGAGCAGCAAAGGGCTGAGCGAGCGAGATGTCACCAGCAGTAACACTATGTTATAAAAAGAGATGCGTGATGCGACGTAACAGAACTGTTTTTGGCAACTGTTTGACAGTTCGTCAGCACTTATCCGCACGCTGAGAATTTGAGCTGTGTGAATTTTTCTGATTTTACGTGAAATCGTGGATATTTTTGAGAAATAGTGCTTCAGAAACATGGTGACATCGCTCATTGAATGCAAAACGGCCACAAACCAGAAATCTCACTTTTTACAGGAGAGCCAAAACAAAATTAAGAACATGATTTTTGGAAAAAAATAATGTGATTCTTGTTAAATATTATGATGTTAATACATCATTGTTTTTGTAATTTTTTGCTCTATCTTTTAAATTAATTACCGTTGTGATAGCTCTCACCCAACCTGATAAAAAAACTACAAAAGCCCTTTTTGCATTCATAATTTGAACCAATGTTAAGATAATTATCTCAAAAAATTAAACAAATTTTAAAATAAAACATTATTTATTTAATGTTTTATATTATAAAAAAGCAAAAAATAAAATAAATAATTATTGTTCTCATACATTTATTTGTAAGTAAACAATTGAAACATAATTATAAGTATTTAAATGAAACAACTTTTACGGATCTACTCGCGTTTATTTTACTTTACACATTATTTAATGTTTAATGACCACGGACTCTCCCTGTGACCACGGATCCTGCAAAGGATTCGAAACGTCAGGATAAACATTAAATAATGTGTAAAGTAAAATAAACGCGAGTAGATCCGTAAAAGTTGTTTCATTTAAATGTGTAGTGTTCGCGTAAACTTTAGAAAACAATATAATTATAAGTATTTCACGATTAATATAGACTGAGCATTATCTCCATCTTTTGTACACTATTTTTATTTTAGTTTAATAAAGAAAATATAAAATAAAATGTATGTAAAACTGTTAAAACAAAGACCTATTGATTTATGAAATATTGTATTAAATTGGAAAACATTAAATTATTTTTATAAAATTTAAATACATATACAGTAAATACTCGTAGCTACCGAATGTCATGTTGATTTAAAATGGATAGTTATTATATTCTGAAATAATAAATATTAAGTATTTAAATTGTCACTAATATAAACGGCGCTTAACCATCAATGTATGTTTAAGTAAGTAATAGTTAATTGTAGTATAACTTGATTATTTATAAATAACTGCAATCAGTTTGAATAAACTGTGCGTCGGGAGACGAGACGGCACGTTATCACATGGCCGAATGTCATGCTTTTAGTAATTTTTAGATTATATTGCCTTAATTTAAATAAATAGTCGTAGTTTAAAAAAACGAGCCTTACAATAGTCGCATATTATGATTTGTAGCATTTGACATCTCACCTTTTGAAATCAATATTACAAAAGAAAATAGAATATAGACTTAATAATTACGTATATTTTTTACAAATCATAAAGAGAATGCAGTAAATACTAATTAGAAGACATTTGACATATCAAAATGATGACACAATATGTCACTTAAAATAATAATATGTCTTGTTTTTACTATCGATTTTAAATGTGCGCTTCCGACTCCGATTTACCATTTTCATCATTTTTTCATCATCTCTTCTTAAACAAATTGCGCAATATATTTATGAGTGGAGAACGCGTGAACAGTTTCGAGAAAATAGGTCGTAATGTCAGCACCTCAAATATCATAATTACTCCCACAAATATTACTACCTACAACGGACATTGGGCTTAAAGTGTCGATCACTGGTGGCTGTTAAGGATCACACTGTTACGACTTACTTCCGTCCCTTTTCTATGAAATCACTTCCACAAATTGTACATATAGAAGGCGAGCAAAAAGATGTTACACATCAATAATCTCTTTGTTAAATCAAAACATGATACGTTTTCTTATTCTTTTGAAGACGGACGTGAGATCAAATCAATCTTATAGAAAACTACACGAGTATTTTGTATAGTTAAATGACGTATAAAAAAGAACAACTCAAAATATATTCTTTTTATAAAATACAGTGAAAAATTAAACGCCTACCCAACCAAAAAAAAACTGACAGCTAACACATGACATACGAAATATCGTTACTTGTTCTTTTTGAATTTGAATAAAACGTAGATATATATAATCTTAGAGTAATAACGCGATATAATTGAATTTTCTACATATTTATTACATTTTTGTAAAACTAATATTATGCTGTTGCTGCTGTTCCTTAATTTCTCCATCTTTTTAATAAATAAAAAACAAAATAAAACTAGATATACCCTAATAGATCAAGTATGCACCTACCTCACCTCACCTCATTCTAAAACTAAGACACGCCACTGGTGTAAGCACTAAAAATGTTTTGATCGATTTACATGGCGACAAAGACTTAAATATAAAAACAGATATTCCTAAATAGCAGGTAGGCATTGCTTAATTGCATAAAGGCAACTGGTACCTAGCTATTATGTATAAAATGTTCTTTCTCACTTATTCTCTTAACTTGCAACTTGCCCTATGCTTAAGAACAATGACATTAATGTAGCCATTAAAAATATTCTGCAAATAACATGAATAAAATGCTTACTTGTAACCTTAGAATAATAACGCCTAGAACGATAGTGTCAAACAAAGTTCGTCAAAATATTGAGGCACAAAATACTCCGTCGTGTGCGTCAGCAGCTTGTCATTACACACACAACCGTACGAATAAATGTTGCAAGTAAAATGGTAATTTCCCCAAACTCGGGGTAAATTGGTAAGTTACTAAACTCTTATCTTGTTTCATAGTTTAAAAATTGTATTGTTGTTACATATGATTTTTTTAATTACTTCAATTTTTTATGTGAAAATAGCCACAAAGTCAATAGTCACAAAAAGAAAATTGTCTTCTATAATTATTACATATTATTTTATTATATTAACGGCATACATTAAAATGTTTTCATTTAAGTTTGTGATTATTATTTAAAAAGTAAAAATTGTAAGGTACATACATACATAAGTAGTCACGCCTCAATCCCTCAGGAGGGGTAGGCAGAGACAATGGACCGCCACATCTCTCTTAAACTATTTGGAAGCATAATTTTATCTCATTATGCATTGAATATTATTTCGAGCCTTTAGTTAGATGGCGGTGAAGCTACGACTACCACAATTTTCATATCATTAGCTACTTATTTAAAGATACTTACATATAACACGAAAACATGTAAGTACATGTAATGTTATGTAAATGTAACAATGTTTGGTGATAAATAAGAATGCCAATATTTATTCATTTACTTTATTGCACAAAAATCAGTCTTATCAGTAAAAATTACTGTTATAACATTTTTTCAGCATGTCACTTTAAAATCCTTGTAGCTGTAACTATTTTCTAAATAACTGGCGCTTTGATAACAGCAATCGTGATAAATTGTCTTTCTTAGACTCTAGACTTGGATAAAAACAACTCTAAATAAAAAAAACTCGGAACACAAAATGGGGTAAAAGTTTTCCTACATCTAGCAAAACATACATGGAATGACATATTACAAATTTACGAACATTAATATCGTGTTTTACGAAAAAATAGACATTGATTAGCTGTTCTTACAGGTGAAATGTAATCTTAGCATCCTTTTTGCAAGATTCTGACTTGTAAAAGCATCCTTTGATGGCACAAATCGTCATTATAAACAAAAATTGCGGAGCTGCTTACGACACGACGTGACCTTGGATACTAGCGAGCCGTTCGGCCAACCAAGCCACATATGGCTTGGTTAAACTTGCCTCAATCGCCGTGCGCGTACTCGGCTTCTAGGCGTTATTATTCTAAGCTTGTAACATAACCTCACTTCTATAGTCAAGTTATATACTGTATTTCATATAACTTGATTTCTGGATTGTCAAATTTTACCAAATTCTTCTTTCAAATAAGGTTACTTTCATTGAGTTACTTTACACCTGGGCCCAGAAATATATGGAGGCCTTCCTTTCTCCTTTATTTTTAAATAATTAAACTTTTATTATAATATTATAATATAATATTAAATGGACACATTTCCAAAACTTAATATTATAAAACACGGGTGTTTTATTATAATATTATAATATAATATTAAATGGACACATTTCCAAAACTTAATATTATAAAACACGGGTGTTAAACGTGTACGCCGTATTAGCAAAATAACATGCTTAAACTTACAGCTTGCCGTTTCGTTTGGGTTGCACCGAACGTCACAAGTGGACTAGAGGCACGAGGTTCGTGCAACATGAAAGTTTAAAATCTTACATTACCAAAACATCCAGTTTAGCTGTAAATAAATTATTATTACCTCTATAATAATTCAATACAAAAAGTACACATTTATAAATATGGCATTGCTTTATTTCATCATATTGGAATGCAAAATGTACAGATTTAAAAACATGGCATTGCTTTATTTTCATGTTGGAATGCAAAATGTACAGATTTGGAAATATGGCATTGCTTTATTTCGTATTGGAATGCAAAATCTATGTATTCCAAAATATGGCACATTCTGAATGTACTTATTTTAAATTTGAATGCAAAATAGACGCATTCCAAAATGTGGCCCCTTTACACAGAACAGTGAACTCAATGTTAAGTGTTTTTTTGAATTGTGGCTGTTTTGTATGAAACTGAAGTGCATTCGCTTCAAGTTCTGAGTCGCAACTGAAAAAATGGCGGTTTTGATCTGATGTTGTCGCGTAATTTAGCCCAATACAAAAAAGGCGGTTGATCAGTTTAGCATCAAAATGAGCGAAAATGACGGGTGTCTTCAGCAAAATGTAAAATATTGTAGTTTTAGACCCAATTTTACAATAAAACGATTTTCATAATTTTTCGATTTGTGGCCGTTTTGCATTCAATGAGCGACATGTTCATTATTGATTGTTGTGTAACACAGCGACATAACCCCGAAACATATACATTTCATAGGTAAATTAGTTCAAATCGACACCCCCTGACCTAGGATTTATTTTTGCCAATGGGCTTCGAATTTTAAGCACTAAGGCCCGATTTTTCAATCCTCAGATAAGTTTTATCCAACGAATAATATTGACAATAAGACATATTTTCTAAAGAGAATCTGTCATTATGTCAAAATTATTCAATGAATAAACTTTTAACTGACGATTGAAAAATCAGCCCTAAGTGTGATAATTCTCTTCTATAAACATTTATTTATGTATGTAAGAAGCAAAGACCGAATACACATAATGCAGAATTTACGAATATTTTGGGTAAAGAAATAATTTTCGTTTTACACTAGGGCTGCATCAAGATATCGATATTTCGTGTCCACTGCCTATCACGCGGTAAACGAATATGTATTACTGTTGTTAAAGTACATAAATTACGTTTAGATATGAATCAACTAGGAATGTTTTTGTTTTGTTTTTATAATTTTTAACGCAAATTTTTTGCGAACAAATTACGAAAACACAAATGTTGAAAAAATTTCCACGAGCAGGATTTGAACCTGCACCCTTCTGACATACCGGGTCAGGTGCTCTCCCAATTGAGCTATCGTGGTTCTAACTAGCCCGCCGAAATTATTCAACACTATTTACTTTTTTTACTTTGAAAACCAAAGGCGCCCATTAATAGCATAAGAGGTTACAGCTAAAAGCGGCCACTTATAACTATAGCGCCGTATTTAACTAAACCGTAACATGTCAGATGTTCATTAGGTGACGTAAAAATGCTAAATTACTTCATTCAAATAGTTTATTGAGCATAATTTGATTTTCTGTCTCTAATTACTAGATATGTTTTTTTTTCATTGGCGGCGGTAACGCTCTTAGGTAAACAAAATAATTCTTTTCCGAGGGCAATGAGAAATGTTAAACAAATTATTTAAAATATCTTCTGAGTTTTTCAAGAAACGTAGTTTCAGCCATTCAAAATTCCATCCCATCCTATTTTAGTTCTCTTAATACTGTACTAATTAATATTATTGATATCGACATTAATGTAAAAAGCGACAGGCATACATCACTGACACGCACTCATAAACAATTTTACACACAAATGTTATTCTATTTCTGTTTTGTTTTCATTGACAGCTCGTGTTTGTTGCTCTATTCCGTTGGTATATTAACTTTATGACCTTAACTGCATGTTGTACGTTGTACTATATAAGATTTGTTACCTTGACTGCATGTTGTATCAAATGTGAAATTTTGGGTTTCAGGTCTATTATTTTGGTTACTAATGATCAAAAAAATTTTTTTTCTATTGTATCTATATTAGGCCGTAGAATCATGTAAATGAGTTTGAGCCAAATCGAAAAATCCATGCGGTAAAGGGTAAGGCATGACTCCTCCCTTCTTTCTTTGACAATTGACATGATGACATGACATGACATGACAACACACAACACCCACATGACATGACAACACAAACACATTTAAAATTTTGTTTTGCTGCCTACTTGTAAAATAAATAATTTATTTAACTTTAGAACGTATGTACGTGAAGTTAAATAATAAGTTTCCTTAGCCTTATAAAATAATCTATTGTAAGGACTACCTACCTACATTATTTCAAGTTCCAACTTCCACGACATTTTGTGTTAAGTGCACTCTGCCCTAAATAAACTGAGAAACGTAGGTACATAAGTAAGCAAGTCGCCGGCACCGGTCGTGCATGGTAACGATAGTTGTTTATAGCGATAAGCGATAGCGATGGGAGCGCCCAACATTATATATAAGAGACCGCTCGTGTTTCATACGGTATTTGCGTCCACGGTACGCGTCCAGTGTGCCGCTCCATTTGGATATTTGCTTGGAACATTAAACAGAAGACACAACATGGCTTCCAGGGACCCTGCTTCTGATCAATTAGTGAATTACAAAAAATCCATCAAGGTAGGATACATACAATATTTTCTTTTTTTTAAAACCTCAATCCAATCAATAACTAACAGAATTGTCTGCTTCATTTATGCTGTAAAATTTTCCACTACAGACTTGTCACTAATTACTTTTAAATTACGAATTCTTTGTAGGTACCTAGTTGTATTTAAATGAAGAAGACAGTAGACAATGTAAACCTGTTACCTACATATGAATGAAAATCGTATGTTTTAATGCTTAAAAAGTCTTTATGAAGTAGGATTACAAAATGACCTTTGAACACCATTATCTTGTTTACCACATTGACTAGTGATTGTGTGCTTTGCATTGTGTGTAGGTACCTTACACTATGTACTAATCTTTTTTTATATTTAGTTGATGACTATGCAGTTTCTTTTTTAAAATTCTTTTTTGAATAACTAGAATATCTGCTCTAGTTTGTTGAGGTTATATATGCTTGAAGCTGTAATTTATTTCACCAATCAAATATAAATTTATTTCATTATGTATTATTACTTGATGACAATTACTGATTTAAATTTTATAATAATTTTGAAGAGTTTTCTTGTTTTTCACAATAGAACCCTCTAGAAAATAAGATCAATGCCTACAAGCCAAAATAGTCTTTATTTTATAAACAACAATAATTTGTTTTAAGATTAAGTTACTAGAAGTATGATTACATTCTTACCAATCACTGCACTGTGCATATAATTTTTGTATTAGAATATTGGTTTTTATATAGTATAATGTGTGTAAATATTATATTTACTTATACTTATGCTTCTTTACATTAATCACCCACTTGTCTGACCGGGTGTTATGATACCTCTCAAAGTATTTAGATGTACCCTAATGTTAGATACTTTTAAAGTTTCATTTACACAACCCAAACACAAACCCCTGGTCGGTCTAAATGGGTTAAATGCATTTTATATTTCAAAGTTTGAAAGGAAATATTGAGTAAGAGACAATATTTAAATACAATAGTTATTATACAATTTTATTTTCTAAAGTCCAAACTTTAAACTACACTCTTGTAAAGTTAGTTTAATGTTGCTTAGTCAATATTTCCTTTGAAGCATCAATTACCTTACACACCTTACAATACCCTTACACTAATGTGTCCTAGTTATAGTTATATTTGACAAGTAATTATAGAATTTATGATTATAGCATTGCATAAGTCTTTATAAATGTGGGGTAATATTTACTAAAAATAAGTTATACAATTGTGGTGTTGTATGATTATTACTTAATTATTCTCAATAAGTACATAGGTACTTACCTACAATCATTCTACAAAGCTGATTAACTGCTGCCATGGTACCTACTCAGTAAAATCTTATCATTATCTGCAGCTTGTGTAGGATTATGAACACCACTGTTATCTAAAGAAAAATTTGAATTTGACCTTTACGTGTTTTGTGTAATTAATTATTATTATTCTTCACTGGTATAAAAGGTTAATTATGTTAATTTTATTTATGACTATTTTTTTTTTGGCTGTGCGAAGTAATTTTAAATTATTTTGGGAGTGTAAAGCTAATGATATATGTAAATGTCAAGATTTTTTTTCTAAAATAATTAATACCTTTAAATTCTTCATATTCCAGGATTCACCTGGGTTCATCACTACCAAAACTGGTGCACCCGTGGGTGTTACAACCGCAATCCAGACCGTTGGCAAGAACGGACCAGCTCTTCTGCAAGATGTAAACTTTTTGGATGCAATGTCTGCTTTTGACCGTGAACGTATCCCAGAACGTGTTGTTCATGCTAAAGGTGGTGGTGCCTTTGGTCACTTTGAAGTTACTCATGACATTACTAAGTACTGTGCAGCCAAAGTTTTTGAAACTATAGGTAAGAAAACACCAATTGCTGTTAGGTTCTCTACCGTTGGGGGTGAAAGTGGGTCTGCTGACACTGCCCGAGACCCGAGAGGATTTGCTGTGAAATTCTACACTGATGATGGTAACTGGGATTTAGTTGGAAATAACACACCAATTTTCTTCATAAGAGACCCGACACTTTTCCCCAGCTTCATTCACACCCAGAAGAGAAATCCAGCTACTCATTTAAAAGATTCTGATATGTTCTGGGACTTCTTAACTTTGAGGCCAGAGTCTGCTCACCAAGTCCTAATCCTGTTTGGAGATCGTGGTATCCCTGATGGTTTCAGGCACATGAATGGATATGGTTCACACACATTTAAGCTTGTAAATGCTCAAGGTGTGGCTCACTGGGTGAAATTCCATTACAAAACCAATCAAGGTATCAAAAATTTGACAGCTGAAAAGGCAGCAGAGCTTGCCTCTTCTGATCCTGACTACTCCATAAGGGATCTGTACAATTCTATTGCTAAAGGTGATTTCCCATCTTGGACTTTCTACATACAAGTCATGACCATGGCTCAAGCAGAAGCTTCCAAGTTAAATCCATTCGACGTGACTAAGGTTTGGCCCCAGGGTGAATACCCACTGATTCCTGTTGGCAAGTTCGTATTGGATCGTAATCCGAAGAATTACTTTGCTGAGGTCGAGCAGATCGCCTTCAGCCCCGCCAATTTGGTACCGGGCATTGAGCCCTCCCCGGATAAGATGTTACAGGGACGTCTGTTCTCGTATAGCGATACCCACCGCCACCGCCTCGGAGCAAACTACCTGCAGATTCCCGTCAACTGCCCGTACCGTGTCACGGTCTCTAATTATCAACGAGACGGACCGCAAGCTATTGCCAACCAAGAGGGATGCCCTAACTACTTCCCCAACTCGTTCTCTGGCCCGCAAGAGTGCCCGCGTGCCCAGCGCTTGCAGCCTCGCTATAACGTCAGCGGAGACGTGGACAGGTACGACAGTGGACAAACCGAAGATAACTTCTCCCAGGCTACAGTGCTGTACAAAACTGTATTTGATGATGCAGCAAAACAGCGATGCGTTGCTAACCTTGTGGGTAACCTGAAAGATGCTTCTGGATTCCTCCAAGAGCGAGCCATCAAAATTTTCACTCACGTGCATCCTGACTTGGGCAACAAACTAGCGACTGGATTGGCTCCTTTCAAGAAGTACCATGCAAACTTGTAAATATTTATATTGGAATAGGAAGGTGCTACTTTAACACATTTTGAGACTTATTGTTATCTTTATTAATGTAAGTAGGGATTTTATAACGAATCATATTTTTTGTTATAATATTTATATGCTAGGTATTTGGTTGTTTAGATTACTTGAATCTGTTTTCTTTCATAATAATATTATCATCCCACTTGTGTTTTATCATTTTTGTTATCTTTTGAAGTACCTTCTATAAAATAGATAGAAGAAAATGAAGTTCATATACAATTTCTGATAATCAGTAATTTTTTAAAACGCATTTTAATTTATGTCAATTATTCCACACTGGCAAGTACTGGCAATGGCAACTAATGACACCGGAGCCTGTAAAAGATCTAAATCACAGATGTAAATCAATAATGACGATCTTCTGACGATCAATATGAATCTACTTTTTGTAATTGGCATTTGGGAATCGATGACCATCCAAATTCCTTTGTCTTACCCTTACAATTTTAAATTCGATTTACTGCAAGCAAATGTAAATGCCTACTTTATGAAACCTGAATAATTTCTTGCACTTAACACTATTTCTTGGGACTTTATTTGTGTTGGCTCACGCATTTTGTATTTAATTTTGTGATAGTAGGAGGTACACCATAAAAATAATGGAGTTGAACCGTTACCTTAGATCTTGGATAAAGGCAAATATGAATAAGCTTACGGTAAACAGAATAGAATAGAAAGTATTTATTGATTACCTAGTTATTATCTATATTTATATATTACCTACTAGTTATTATAAAACAGCCAACAACTTAAAATTTACATTCCGTAATTTTTTATTAAACCACTTATCATCAGATTGCTTTGTTATTAAAAACTTAAGTACCTACTACTTTTTTTTGAGAGTTTGCTGATTGCCTCAAACGGAATTTTCAGCTTCACCGGGCTTTTTTGGGGGCGCGGCAAGAAACTTAAAGGGTTCCTCAAGCCGTGTAAAACGAATCACCGTCGGAGGTTTTCTAGAGGGAACGGCATCCCGCACTAGTGTCCCCGTGCCCTGCTAGATTCTCCGAAGGGTTCGGATCGGATCGGACATTACGACGTTATACCACAAACAGGTTACGTTGAAGCTTTTTAATAGAAAACATTTGCTGCGGGAAATAAGTATGTTTTATTTATTTATTTATTTAATTAAGGTACAGCAACAGAGTACAAACTAAAACTAAAACTTAAGATTAATATAATGTTAATAAACTTGTTCCCCCTTATTACAAAACGAGATCTAAAGATAGTACCGGACTTAGTTCTAGTTCAAGTTTACAAGATCAAGTTTATCTTTAAGTCATGGACTATCTATGGTTCTAAGATATACTGACGACGTAACCCCTAGTTTATCTATAGATAGACTAACTTTGGTTCTAACCTCACAAACGTCAAAATATTTGCTTTTGCGTTGTTGTTTAAATTTGCAAAAATGGAAAATGTAATTAATGACTTAATCGATTTAGAAAACTTAGATATGCTGGAGACGTCCCGACGACCCGTCAGCAACCTATTAATCCCTTTGATTTAAGTGATGACGACTTCAAATATAAATACAGATTTACCAAACGATTTGGTGCTAAAATCGTGGATACGTCAGGATTTGACTCACGATCCTCGAGGATGTCCATTGACTCCTAAACTACAGGTGATTTGCGCATTACGCAACTGGGCTCGCCATGAAGTAAGTAAATATAACCTTGATTGATGCCAATGGCTAACCTACGACTTACCAAAAATCACAAACAATTTATTATTGTTTTATTGTAGATACAAGACGATACAGCGGACTTACATGGTGTGTCTCAACCTGTTATCAGTCAAACATGCAAAGAGGTGTCGGGAGGTGTTGGGGGTGTCGGGGGGTGTTGGGGGTACGTACCGCGGTGGCGATGCCGGCCACGGGCTTGCACAGCAGCCTGCAGCAGCCCGTCGAACAGGTAGGCGGGAGGAGTTGGGGGTGTTGGGGGTGTCGGGGGGTGTTGGGGGTACGTACCGCGGTGGCGATGCCGGCCACGGGCTTGCACAGCAGCCTGCAGCAGCCCGTCGAACAGGTAGGCAGGAGGAGTTGGGGGTGTCGGAAGGTGTTGGGGGTGTTGGAGGTACGTACCGAGGTGGCGATGCCGGCCACGGGCTTGCACAGCAGCCTGCAGCAGCCCGTCGAACAGGTAGGCGGGAGGAGTTGGGGGTGTCGGGAGGTGTTGGGGGTGTCGGGGGGTGTTGGGGGTAAGTACCGCGGTGGCGATGCCGGACACGGGCTTGCACAGTAGCACGGCTAAATTTCTACTCGGCCGATTGTGCTTCTTTGTCGCTCGTTCCGCGCTCTCGCTTGCACTTCAAGCCTTACATGGAACGCCTCAGAGCGAGGTAACGCCGAACTTTTTCGTGCGTACAGCCGGCTCTATCGAATTATAAGACGTTGTCACGTCAAAAAGTAGCTGGAATTATAGCAGAGATGTCCCAAAGGTTCATTAGAATGCCATCAATGCCATCATTAGGATTCGGCTGTCATTGTGCCGATTGTTGTTACAGCCAACGGCCTGATGGCCAAGAGCCTCGATCATCATATGAGGCTCTCGTTAGGCGGCTGGATCAAGGGCCTAATTCAGAAGGCAGTTCTCGATACGCCACGCATTGTGAGGAGGTTCCTGTCTCTGGAGCCCTAACCACCGGTAGCTTGGATCCTGATTCCGATGCCGGCGGGCCCCTATTTTTTATATTTTTAAATGTGTTTGAGAACATAATGGTGTAGATTATTGAAAGCCCGTAAATCTTGGAAGAATGGTTTACTTCAAAAATAGATCGTTCGTTACAATGCGAAGGTTGACAGGTAAGTGGTGACGCGACATTGATTAGTACGGTCGTATTATAACGCCTGTCAAGTTTTAGATAGCAATGCGTTTATCATCGAATTGGTAGTTGAAAATAAGTAGGAGACGCCTTAACATGCTCCCCGCCGTTGAAAGGTACTTTCAACAGTCTATGCTTGAAGTTCCTCCGCCGTTGGTAGGGGACAAAGTCGGACAAAGTTACGGCGCACGCAGCCCCTGACGGTGCTGACATCAGCTACCCTCGCGATGCCATTTGGACCAGGAAAGAGACGCAGCACGCGCCCAAGTCGCCACTGCAGCGGGGATGTGTTGTCTTCAGCCAGCAGCACCATGTCGCCGACGTTTAAGTTAGCTGGATTCGTACGCCATTTCGTGCGTTGTTGTAATTCGGTAACATAAATTCCTTCTGCCAGCGCTGCCGGTGATATTTTCGCCGTATCTTGATATGCTCCCCTCATGGGCCACCAAATTATGTTTGAGAACATAATGGTGTAGATTATTGAAAGCCCGTAAATCTTGGAAAAATTGATTTACTTCAAAAATAGATCGTTCCTTTCTGGTGTTCTGTGTTGACAGGTAAGTGGTGACGCGACATTGATTAGTACTGTCGTATTATAACGCCTGTCAAGTCTTAGATAGCAATTTCTTATCATCGAATTGGTAGTTGAAAATAAGAAGGAGACGCCTTAACAAAATGTTTTGTTTTTAGAAAATATTTAAAAATGTAAATTAATGTGTTGAAAAATAAATAAAGGGAATGATAATAAAAATAAAAATAAATTTGTAATACCTTTTCGTAAGTTAATTTGTTTAAAAAAAGTTGACTTTGACTTTAATGATGCGAATACTGTATAGTTTATTTGTAATGGAAAGTGTGAACAAGAAAGTTAAATATTGATGTACAACTTTAAAAAAATTTGATCCAAAATATCGACCTCCCATAACGCCCCCTATTTTAATTTTAAATGAATATGAAATGAAAATAAATTTATTTGGGACAGAACAGTTCAAACATACAGGATAAAAATGGAAAAAGCACTGGAGAGTTCAAAAACGGTTCCAACTCGGCAAAATGCTAGCCTTGAGGTTAGCGCTGATCTTCCATCGGAGCCGGTTTAGGTGATGCTGCGAAAGCGTAACCTTAGAGCATTAAACCAAATGGAAACGCCATGCGCACTAATTTCTATGAAAAAAAGTCTGTCATTTTCTGCGGGGGACGAGGTAACGCACACAAATACAGTTTCACACTGATGCATTTTTCAATGACGTCGCTACACACGCAAACGACAAAATTATTAAACACTAGCATAAACTAGACGCACACTAATAAATTTACACACAGGGATAACCTGTCCGTGCACGAGTCTGACGGCAACTTTATGTAAACTCGATAGTGCTTGACACTATCGACTTAATTTGTCGATGCCAATAATAATGACATAGCCCGAAAAGTTGCTAAGCTCAAGTGCCCCACATCGCTCACACGACTGATGGCCGCTGCGGCGGAACAGTCCTCGAGTGGTGACCGCGCAGTGTCGGCAGGCCTCCAACAAGGTAGACCGACGATCTGGTAAAGGTCGCGGGAAGCCGCTGGATGCGGGCTGCACAAAACCGGTCGTATTGGAGATCCTTGGCAAAGGCCTCCCGCCTTTGTCCAGCAGTGGACGCCTTTTGGCTGAGATGATGATGATGATGATATTAATGTGATTTTTTTTTGTTTAAATCAGGCTATTCAGTATGGTTAATTAAGGTAGACGCTTTGCTTTTCTTTATCGTTAAAATCAACAGTTATTAATTAGGATAAGTCAAAATCTGCAAAATATACCTATATAATTTTATTCCGTTCCAAGAAGAATTGTTTTTAAGAAAAGCTGCAATCTTATTCTTTCATTATGGAAAAATACTTTGCTACCTATCTAACCGAGACTCTCAAACAGGAGGAACCGAAAAACTGAACAACATGTATAGTACTTTCATGGTTCCATAACGCAGATCAATTCTTTTTGTAGGTAACGTAGGGTCTTAATTTTTCAGATTTCGAAATGCAATCATTTGAGAGATTTTTTCTATTTCTATATAAGTTTCCAAATAAGGCTAAATTTAAAAGCAACAGACTAAATTAAAACAAACATCAATATATAGGTATGTACCGAACTCCAGAATGATATCATACAAACGAACAGCGAAATATACCTAATGCTGTCAAGGTTTATAATACTGCCTTCTGAGGTTAAATCTTTGAATGACGCAATTAAAGTTACTCGAAGTGTCCATATAGTTTAAAAAAAATTTTGGAATAAAAACGTAATGTTATAGTTTTAAGTAAATTCTATGGTGTAGGTGTTGTTATTTCTGTCAGAAATTAACTATTATTTTGCTGCTTATAATGTTGTATTAATTAAATAGGTTTTTTATTTTGAGTTTTTGATTTTTTTGTCATCAGTTTAGTGTTTGCGGATCTTTAATTCACAAAGGCGACATAAATCAATAACTTCTTTTGATGCATACAATAGGCCACTACGACTTTTTTGGTACCTATGTTAAACTTTTGTCATTTGGCTCCCCACATAAACCCTTTATGCATGTACTGCATTTAATTTTTTAGTAGAAAATACTACGAAGTTCGCTTTATATTCCACTACCTTTTCTGCAAATAGAGATAAGTATGTTTCGATCTCTAATAATTTGTTATTTATTTATCAATATTATTATTTTCCTTTAATAGCCAGAATAAACTTTATGATGAAGTCGATATCAATATTTTGTTTTTGTACTGTCGCAACTAACTTTGTTGCAGTGTGGCCAATGTAATTAAATTAAAATTTCCTATTTTCGGGATAAGTGACCGGACGTAAAAATAATATATTAATGAAGTAGACCGATCATAAACATACAGTTTTATAGTATTGAGAATTTTTAATGCAATTAAGTTGAAAAAAAATCTGGAAAAACAAAATAAGTTACAATTTATAAGTAGTGATCTATCATTAATTAAATAAGCATTTATAGTAAAAATACAGTTTTAACTTTATGGAACGTAAAATATAAATTGTAATTCAATGTTGGCTCATTCAACTTTAAAAGTTACGCAAAGTTGCAACTTGACGTTTTAGTGGCAATACTTTTTGATTGACAATATTTTTTCAGTTTTTTGCAAATTTAGTGCATTATTCAATAATATGAAGACAAAATAATAGTTACAGATGAAAAGTAACGTTATCCTTTTGTACAATCGACTTTTTATATAACGGATATGAAAGGCGGTCATATACTTTTGGCAGAGGGGAACGCCTGACAGTGGCGTCTCCGGTTGGTTTAATGCTCTAAGAGCGTAACACACAAAGTACAAAATATAAAAACAAAAAATAACAAAAATAGAAATTTACTAAAAAAATAAAAAATAAATTATAGGCAGTATACTCCGAATCCCTTCCTCTATTATTAGAATAGAATATGTCTGCGGGGTGGATTCGCGTTTTGGATTTTTTCTGATTTATTTTGAAGCCTTTTTGTAAATTAATCTGAAATGCGTGCAAAGTTTCAAAAATCTAAAGAAGTACTATTAAGTAAGATCTGCTTAACAAAGGCACTCTTTTTTAATCAAGAATTTAGATAATATTTGATCTCAAAAAATAATAAGAGAAATGGTAATGACGTTAGGCTAATGGCAATGATTTTTTGAGGATGGTAATGATTAGGAATGCTTGGTAATGACGAGCTTTTACGGCAAAAATAATAATTAAGTACCTGATATCTATTTTAGAAGACATACCTATGTATTTTTTCATATATAAGTAGTTGCTAACTTGTAAATAAAACACTTACTTATAAATTTGTAAAGTTTAATAACACAAAAATTAAAATTCAACAAATCTCGTAACAAACACAATCTCGGTCTTTAATTTAACTATGCTATCATGGCTCAATCCAACTCGCCGAAATTAATCTACTCTTATGGCACGTATTAAGTTGTTAAGTAGGTAACTAAATTTTAACTTAACTTTAAGTGATTAATTGCATGTAAACACAGAATTTAGTAGCAAGTTGCAAGTTAAAATTTAGCTAACAACTAAACAAGATATTTAGAATTTTGTCTATTTTTCGGTTATGTTGGTGTGCGGGGCTTGTCACTTGACACGTTTGGACTGGCACAATATTAGTTAAATGCAGAAGTGTAGTGAGCGACGCGCTCGGGTTCAATTTTATTGTTCGTATTAAATTATTGATTATTGTATTAAACATATTTACTCGATTTAGAAACTCTACAAAAATGAGATAGACTGCAAAAACTATTGCCAGTATTGAGAAAATATATTGTAATATGTAATTTTAATTTTGCATCTAATGCACATCGCATTACAGTATCTTTTTTCTGTATTTCGTTTTCCACTTTAGATAACAAGTAAATAAAAGAGTCTTCTGCCATGCGTGACGCATTAAAATATACTTGTTATTAAATCTTCATTTGCTAGCTCCTCGAACAAAGTGGCACTTGATCCTTGGCCATACTGATCTCTTCTATTCATTCAATTTCTCACCCAGTTTTTTGGGTATGGTTATTTCCCTAATTATTTCATCTTTGACTTCATAACAAATTTAGCACAGAATTTACGACTTCATTACGTGGTTGATCGTCCATCTTGAGTGAACTAAGCAAACTAATTACTTAAATACGTATGGACATATACTTAAATATAAGCCACATAAAATTAAGTTTAAATTTAGTTACCTACTTAACAACTTAAAACGTGTAAATCAGCCATTACTCTGTAAGCCCTATTCAATGTCGACAACTACGTCATCAACATCCGATCTAAATATTTTTACAAATATTGAAAGATCAGTTAAGAATTAGGCAAGCTATAAATTAATGATTACATGTACATATAATTTTACGCAAATAGTGTGGTAGTGCACCTGACCCGGCATGTCATGGGGTGCGAATTCCCTTCGTGGAAATTTTTTCAGCACTGTCTTTTTTCACATATCTAATAGTTTCAATAGTAAGTAGGTGGAGCTCGATGGCGCAGTGGTTAACGCGCCCGGTCTGCGAGTTCAGCACTCGGTTAAGCAACATTCGCAAAGGCCGGTCATCGGATGGGTGGCCAAAAATTATTATCTCGAGCTCCTCCGTGCTTCGTAAGGCACGTTAAGCCGTTGGTCCCGGCTGCATTAGCAGTCGTTAACAACCACCAATCCGCACTGGGCCCGCGTGGTGGTTTATGGCCCGTTCTCCCTATCCATCCATAGGGAAGGCTCGTGCCCCAGCAGTGGGGACGTAAATGAGCTGATGATGAAAAGTTTCAATATGTAGTACTATGTAGTATTGAAGTTTCATTTTTGAAAACGGCAACTACCTGAAATAAAATATTATTTTGTATGATGTGTTTTTAAAGTTAAAATATGTTTAGAGTATGTATGCATAAACCCACGACCATTATTCCCCAAAAGGTGGTTAGAGATCATCATATCCTATCCAAGTCATGGTTTGGATCAATGTCCACTTTTAGCAAATAGAGCGACCTTGTTGTTAATTATGCAAAGAAAGTGTCAGGATGTTGGCCAATCGCCTTTTTTGATGCACTGGCGCATAATCTCGATTCACCACTTACGAATGCTGACAAGAAAAGCTGGCTATTATAATACTATAATCCAGACAAGCACGGATAATTTAATATTTTTAGCAAATTAAAATAAAGATAACGCACAAAAAAACCCATTCAACTTCCAGCTGGTATTTCGGTTATTTTAAAGCATGAAAGCAAACAACGTTTTAAGTAAAATAGAACAAATTGCTACTAATAAGAAATTTTGAAACTTTGAATTCATCATTCCCATTAACATAACGTCATTACCATCAACACAAATCAAACGGTAATGATGATGATGGTAATGACAAACGTAGTGTTTTTTTTGAACAAATTGTGAATTCTTAGCGCTACTATTTTGTGACCGCCTTTTTGAGAATTTGTCCTGGGAGTCACAATAAGTTCTAATGCTAACAATTATACTTAATTTATAATTACCTAGAAAACGTATTTACCGGTAATGATGGAAATACGTGACAACCATTTCCTAGACATATGATTTGTAACAAAAAAAGTATTTAAAGAGCACTCACCGTGACGTGCGCTGTGGTACATTTCGTGCAAGCGACTGAGGAGAGTGGTGTGCACGGGGATAGTAAGATACATCACGTAGATCTTTCAAGAAAGTAAATTTGACGTTAGCGCGATGGTAATGACGAATTTCTGTTACAAACTTTTGAAATTTCGTTTTGACTATTATGCTGTTCTGAATTATAAACGCTATTTATTATGTTGTTTACGGTAAAATACAGATTACTAAACGTTTGAAAAAATCGGGTTTGGCGATCATAATTATTGAAATATATATTTTGAAAGTTTTGTGCACATATATTTTCTTTAGATGGTAATGATGTTTTACTCAGTTTTAATTAAATTAGAAAATTAGTTTTTAGAACACAAGGTTCGTAACTGTGTCACCTTACGTTAAATTATGTTTAAAACCTCGCTTAAACAAAAAAAGTAACTGAAAAATGAGATAGAATTTCTAATCAACTAGAAATAGTTTTTTTCCATGTTTCGCGAAATGACCCCTGCGGTCTTGTTTTATTTTCTAAAATTTGTGTTATGTCGAATATTAATGTGAAATAATGGTGGATTATTAACCGTTAAGTGTTCGTGAGTGTGCATGGGTGTTGGCAAATGAAACAAAACAGTGCAACATCACTTTTCAAAATCTCTCAAGAAGTCCGCCCGAGGACTTAATAAAGCCCCACATCTTTACTGAGATACTCGAAGGGTTGGGTATATCATTTCTCACTTCTCATTTCTATTATCATTCATCATCATTTTATAGGATTATAAATTATAATACTAATGAAATTAAGAAACTAAAGACATGGCAGCATGATCTATGACCTTAGCCGGTTCCTCAGGGAACGAACTACACTTAAAAAAAAACCAGACAGAATGGAAGACGTTTTAGTAAAAGTTTTGAAAGAATGCACTTAAAACCATAGTAATAAGCAATGAATTTAAGTTACCTATTCGACAACCTTTCTTCACATACAATGAAGTAACAAAATGCTTATAATACAACAAGGAACAAGGACAAATTGCTAAACAGCTTAAAGTTGAAATCTGTTGTTAAAAATGGAACAACAAGAAAAAAAAAGGGTGAAAATTGGAGTTCTGAAGAAAAAGTTTGTGAATCCATTATTACAATGGCTAGGCAATGTTTTGTGTCATATTTTCTTCGTTAAATACAAATGGTTTTATTGTTATAGGAAATTTTAAGTAATATTATCGCTCAGTCGGCTTTTATTTTAGAAGATAAGTTGAACAAAACTTCGGCTAATATTCGAAAATCAAGAGTGGAAGAATGTAGCTGTTAAGTCATTGGTACTTCTATATTAATATGTAAGGTATTGTTGAAGTGATATTAAAATTTACTATTACTTATAGATTCAATGAGCTAACTGGCAAAAGTCGATCAGACGGAGAAGTCAAGTTAGCATGGAAAAGGATGAAGCTGTCAGCATAATCCAACTTGTCTGCCTGAATTAATTACTGACGGCGTGGGGGGTGGCGAAAGACCACCATCACCTTCTATCGAGGATTTAAAAGTTGCATTAATTGCTCCTCACGACTTTGTAATAGAAGTAAACGATTACGATAGTGATGCAGTGGTAAATAAAACGTATATAATTACATAGGGTAACTTTTATTAAAAATTTAATATGAACAAAATATGTTAATAATAGTATCTAAATGTTAAAATTTGTATATATCTTTATTTATTTGATTATTTTAGATTCCGAATAATGCATTAACAGTTCCTGCGTCAACTGCTGACTCTAAGCCTGGCAATAGTTATATAACTGACTCAACACCAATCAATTTCAATGAAGAAAATACAGAAGACCATGTTGTGCATTGCAAGGTAAAAAATATTATTAAAAACATACTTACAATATTATGATTAAAAATAATTACAATGCAATACAAAAATGTATTGCAACAAAACAAAAGAAAAATCATGACAGCACAACTTTATTACTAAAATTTAATAAAATTAACTAAACCTAAAATTAAAGATTAACTAATCTATTTTAATGTTTTATGACTTTCAACTGATGTGAGTACTGTCTCAAGAATGCTGGCAACATTACCTCTTTGAATTGCTAGGCTAATACACTGGCAAAGATAGCTAGCTAGCTGCCAGCCTCCTTGTCACCGGAGGTCTCAACAAGGCTAACACTTAATTTAAGTTTTATGTGCATGCAAGTTTCAAATAATGAAATTTTGTATACTGTTTTCAGAGAGATTCAACAATGAGTGTTCAAAGTAGTGCCAGAATAGTATATTAAGCCATAACAACACTAATGAAAATGACAAAACCAAATCAAATAAAAAAAGCTTGCAGAATAGGTATGTTGATATACCTACATAATTATACTTTTTAAAATTATTATCTTTTACATGAAATAAGTTATCCACATTATTGTTTTTTATTTACAGAAGTGAAGAAATGCACCAGTTAATTGTACAGAACAATACTGATTTTAAAAATAAACAAATAGAAATGATGGAAGTCGAGCACAATCATAATATTAAGATAGCAAAATTAAAAATTAAAAAATTAGAATTAGAAATAGTAATTTAAAACTAGTTTTACTTAACTTAGTAATAGTTACATTAAATAATTATAATGCTTCAGTAAATTGTATTTTACAAAAAAGTTTATATGACCTAAATTGTTCCTATTACCACTATCTATTAAAATTTGGCATTTGCATGTAACATTTGGCTTGTTTAATGTTTAATATTGTAAGGGATCAAGCACCTGCATATTTATATAATAAGTTGTATTGGGTTTTCGAGTCTTAAGCCTTATTTAGCCTTCCATTACAAGTAAACTATACAGTATTCGCATCATTAAAGTCAAAGTCAAAGTCAAACATTTTTTATTCAAATAAACTTACGAAAAGGTATAAATTTATTTTTATTTTTATTATTATTCCCTTTATTTATTTTTCAACACATTAATTTACATTTTTAAATATTTTCTAAAAACAAACTAAAACATTTTAAAATTTAAAATATAAAAAAATAGAGGTCCGCCGGCATCGGGACCAGGATCCAAGCTACCGGTGGTTAGGGCTCCAGAGACAGGAACCTCCTCACAATGCGTGCCGTATCGAGGAGAACTGCCTTCTGAATTAGGCCCTTGATCCAGCCGCCTAACGAGAGCCTCATATGATGATCGAGGCTCTTGGCCATCAGGCCGTTGGCTGTAACAACAATCGGCACAATGACAGCTGAATCCTAATGATGGCATTGATGGCATTCTAATGAACCTTCGGGACATCCCTGCTATAATTCCAGCTACTTTTTTGCATGTTTGACTGATAACAGGTTGAGACACACCATGTAAGACCGCTGTATCGTCTTGTATCTAGAATAAAAGAATAATAAATTATGTTTGTGATTTTTGGTAAGTCATATAGACTACAGGCCCATGTCCAAAATGGATGGGTCATATGAACCACCAGGTGACGTATATAGTACGATATACGACCATGCAATAATAAGATTCAGCACTATGCCGTCACTTGTAAGGTGTCCAACTGAGTGCTGGTGAAAATTCAAAAGTGCAGGTAGTAGTGAGTAGATTTTGTTCACATATTTTTGTACGGCATTTTTGCCATCGTTAGATCCAAAGAGATTCAATAGGTAATAGAGCGGCTATTAGAGACTTTTTCATACAAAAACTTTGAGCTGGGGCGCTAGTAACGCCATCTAACGTTGAGAAGCAAAACAGCGTATTAAAATCAATTAGAATAAGTTTCTACCACACGGTAGGTGTCGCTAGTACACCAGTAGGGATGTTCCGTTATGATTTCGACGTATAACTTTTATAAAGGTTAACCAAAATCGGTATAAAAAATATTGGGTCTTTACCTATGAAATTGACGATTTTTTTCACACACATTAACAAGTGTATTACTTCCAAAATTTAATACCATTTGTAAATGTTTGTATATACATTTAATTAAGACTTATTATTAAGGCTTTAGTAATAACAATTATTTTTAATCTTGTATCTTTATGGCCTAATTTTTTTTTAAATTGACTCTTTTTTTGTTGTATTTAGCGGAATTGACCTTTTGTTTCATTGTACCTTTGAAGGTACTTGTTTTTTCTACTTATAGTCTGCTATATTTAGCTAGTGAAACAAACATGCTGGCCTTTAATTTTTAGAAAGTTAACATCAATAAATGCTAAGAAAATTTAAAAAACTTAAGTATAAAAAATATAATTAAAACAAAACTCATACCAAACGTCAATTTCATAAGTAAGGACCTAATATATAACAATAAGCAAATGGCAATCAAGGTAGAAAATGAAAATTCCGGTAAAAAAAATGAAGAATGAAAATTTTAAATCCGTATTGGCCCTTTAATCTGTCAGGTACCGTAAAATCAGACACAATTGAAAACCAATTGTTATAGGTTCACATGTGAACCTGCGGGGTGTCAGACATTAACTTTAATATAAGTAGTAATAATTTGATTCAATGATCATCGCGTCGGGGGACCGCTGAGGTATCACTTAGTTTTACTGTTCCAGTGCATAACAGTCCTCCAACGCAATGATCATTGTATCAGAATAGTACTACTTATATTAAACTTACGATATAAAAATATTATATATAACATTAATCGATAAATAAAATGACATCGCTTGAACATCACTAAATCATCTAAAAGTAGTGCTTTTGCTTCTTACCACCAGAGGGCGGTATAGGGTATAGGCAAATGTTCTAGAATACTTTATTGGAAATTATTATATTGGCTGATTAATGGGTAAATATACAAAATACTTACGAAAATAAACTGTGATCACGTTCAGCCGTTTTACCATATCGGGATTTGCAATATCGCAATACGCAATTTGGTATATTTCTGTAGATTTTGTCAAATCTATTCGCGCACAAACACGACTGCATTAGAGGTCGTATCACATCAAACTGAGCGACTTGTTACCACTTGGTAATAAGTAGTGGATTACAGTGTCGATCTCTATGTCCTGTCTATAGTAAGTAGTTAAATGTCTTTGGTTAGATCTATGAAAAATAATAAGAAAACGCGCAGTGCCGTAAAAAAATGGTGCGCCACAAAGTAGGGATTTTTTTTTTTTTTCTGACATTTTCCAGGGTACATTTAGTCACTTTATTCTGTACGGCATCAGTTTCATGCTGTTTCAATACAGCTTTTAATCCATTATTCCACAACGCCGTACAAAAATCGTGCGACAAAGGGAAAAATCAAGGGTTTATTAATTAATTAATTTATTTTGAAAGTATTTTATGCATAGATAATAATTTTTTAACTTGCCGTACATTTTCGTTGGTCCAAAGGTTTGTAGGGGAACAAATGTTCTAGAATACTTTATTGGAAATTATTATAAAAATGCAAATGCCTATGCTCTATACCGCCCTCTAGTGGTAAAAAGCAAAAGCACTACTTTTGAGGAAGATGTCGACTTTGTAGATGATTTAGTGATGTTCAAGTGATGTCGTTTTATTTGTCGATTAATGTTATAGAAATTTTTTTTATACCGTAAGTTAAATATAAGTAGTAATATTCTGATACAATGATCATTGCGTTGGAGGACTGTTATGCACTGGAACAGTAAAACTAGGTGATACCTCAGCGGTCCCTCGACGCGATGATCATTGAATCAGAATATTACTACTTATATTAAACT
Source organism: Eudonia mercurella (assembly GCA_963082485.1). Taxonomy (NCBI): domain Eukaryota; kingdom Metazoa; phylum Arthropoda; class Insecta; order Lepidoptera; family Crambidae; genus Eudonia; species Eudonia mercurella. Next base: position 18,623,547 of record OY720022.1, read on the forward strand.
TAATGTCTGACGCCCCGCAGGTTCACATGTGAACCTACAACAATTGGTTTTCAATTGTGTCTGGTTATTGGTTGTTCTGTGTATTTTTTATACCGATTTTGGTTAACCTTTATAAAAATTATCGATACGTCGAAATCATAACGGACATCCCTACATGTCCCTACTGCAGAGCGACACCTACCGTGTGATAGCCGTGTGATAGAAACTTATTCTAATTGATTTTAATACGCTGTTTTGCTTCTCAACGTTAGATGGCGTTACTAGCGCCCCAGCTCAAAGTCTTTGTATGAAATAGTCTCTAATAGCCGCTCTATTACCTATTAAATCTCTTTGCTTAAATCAAAGGGATTAATACGTTGCCGTCGCCGAACAGGTAGGCTACTCTTGACGCAAACTCAATCTCAATACAAATCCAATGCGATTAATATGGATCGATATTGGGATACGTTTCGCAATTTCGGAACGCCCCATCTCGATAATAATTTGTTCACTCAATTTCCACACAATTTAATTCCAATGTAGTGCTGGTATCGCTTTTAAGAGTGCCATTTGATTTTTTTTGATTTGTGATTGGAAATTGATTAATGCAATTGTGTTTCAAGAGTAACCCACCAGGGTCGTCGGGACGTCTCCAGCATATCTTCTAAAAAATTCTAAAGAAAGATTAAGTCAATAATTACATTTTCCATTTTTGCAAATTTAAACAACAACTCTAACCTAAAAGCAAAGATTTTGACCTTTGTGAGGTTAAAACTATGGGTTAGAACCAAAGTTAGTCTATAGATAAACTAGGGGTCACGTCAGTTTATCTTAGGACCATAGATAGTCCATGACTTAGAGATAAACTTGATCTTGTAATAACCTTTACGTTGGTCCATGACTTAAGACTAGAACTAAGTCCGGTACTATCTTTAGATCTCGTTTTATAATGAGGGGATAAAGTTAATATACCAACGCGGAATAGAGCAACAAACACGAGCTATCAAACGAAACCGAAATACTTAGAGCATTAAACCAAACCGAAATAGGATGACATTTGTGTGTGTAAAATTGTTTATGATGCGTGTGAGTGATGTATGTCATGTCGCTTTTTACATTAATGTCGATATCGATAATATTAATTAGTAACAGTATTAAGAGAACTAAAATAGGATGGGATGGAATTTTGCATGGCTGAAACTACGATTCTTGAAAAACTCAGAAGATAATTTAAATAATTTATTTAACATTTCTCATTGCCCTCGGAAAATAATTATTTTGTTTAAGAGCGTTTACGCCGCACACTAGCGCTGCCAATGAAAAAAAAACATATCTAGTAATTAGAGATAAAAAATCAAATTATGCTCAACAAACTATTTGAATGAAGTAGTTTAGCATTTTTACGTCACCTAATGACCAGTTGACATGTTGTGGTTTAGTTAAATAAGACGTTACAGCTAAAAATGGCCACTTTTAACTATAACACCGTATTAAACTAAACCATAACATGTTAGATGATCATTACGCTCTTAAGTAATTTTTCAAAGTTAGCTTTGATATATTTTTTAATTCGTTCGTTTTTCGTTTCGTAAGATGGATTGCCTAAGTATCTTAAATAGGATAACATTCCTAGGTGATTCATATCTAAACGTCATATAGGTACTTTAACAACAGTAATACATATTCGTTTACCGCGTGTTAGAAAGTGGACACGAAATATCGATATCTTGATGCAGCCCTAGTGTAAAACGAAAATTATTTCTTTACACAAAATAATCGTAAATTCTGCATTATGTGTATTCGATCTTTGCTTCTTACATAAATAAATGTTTATAGAAGAGAGTTATCACACTTAGTGCTTAAAATTCGAAGCGCATTGGCAAAAATAAATCCTAGGTCAGGGGGTGTCGATTTGGAATAATTTACCTGTGAAATGAACATGTTTCGGGGTTATGTCGCTGTGTTATACAACAATCAATAATGAACATGTCACCATGTTTCTGAAGCACTATTTCTCAAAATATCCACGATTTCACGTAAAATCAGAAAAATTCACAGAGCTCAAATTCTCAGCGTGAGGATAAGTGCTGACGAACTGTCAGTCAAACAGTTGCCAAAACGTCGCATCACGCATCTCTTTTTATCACATAGTGTTGCTGCTGGTGACATCTCGCTCGTTTAGCCCTTTGTTGCTCTATTCCGTTGGTATATTCACTTTATGGAGTAAGTACGGTACTATCTGGTCCATGGACGGTCTTCGTTTTGTAATAAGAAGACATTTTTAGACCGGACTAACTTTGATACCGTAACAAGTCTAGATCTTGTAGTCTTGGTCTAAGCCCAGACTAAGTACGTTTTTGTAATAAAACGGTTGAGTTGCACGGAATAGGTAGGATTTAGCGAGTGCTATTATGAATATCACAGTAAATATTGCGTAAACAGTTTTAAGTAGTTACCCTATCTGTAAGGGTTAATCTTAAACTAATTTCTATAACTATTTACAGATTGAAGCTATGTATGCGTCCAAATTTTTGTCCGTCAAATTTCTTCAATTTTACAACCATTAATGGCTCCGCACACTGGATGACTAGTCGCTGCATCTAGTCGCCGCGTCTTGCCGCGTAGAGCCTTAGAGCATTAAAAATGCTCTAAGCGTAGAGCACGCGCACACACGACGACAGTCGTGCGACAGTTGTGAGCGTCAATTTCGCGACTCCCCTAGCTTGTCGTCGCGACTCTGCGACTGACGCCAAGTGTGCGGAGCTTTGAAAAAATATATGAAAATTGTCGGCCGCAGTCTGTCGTCGCGTCTAGTCGCCGAGCTGTCGCAGTCGCGTGTCGCCTAGTGTGCGGTTCAAAGACAACAACCTATGTAATTTTATTAAATCGCTCAAAATTGAAACTAATAATAAAGGTAGTGACTAATAATAAGTATACAAGTAAGTAAGTATATAAATATATATAGCTCACTCTACTTTATGTACCTAAAGATGGTGCCCGACCGTACACATGGTCAATTTAACGTTTCTTTTTAAGCCATCTTTTAGAGCATAATTAGAGCGTAATTAGTGCAAACACAAAAGAATTAGTGCCCCTTTGGTTTAAGAAATAAAGACCTTTTTTAGTGTGTACGCTGCCATCACGATCAAGCTGGCGTACACGTGATCGTTCTTGAAAACTATTTATATTATAGCAACGAAATTTACACACACATTTAGAGCCTAATTAGTGCCCCCGCTTTGCAAAATTTCATAAGGATTGCTCTTAAAGGAACGGAGATATTGAACAAGACTTGTGAATGACAATTCGAGCTGGCGTCTATATAGCGTACCCATAATAATATTAGTGCTTACAGAAAGCGAACTTCTCTTTTTATGATTGTTATATTCTCTGAGATGGCACGCAGACATAATATGTCTTCTGTCAAAATACCCTAGAGTGGCAGGCAGACATATTATGTCTGCTCTGGTTGGGTCGCTTGGTAACCCTGCTAAATAATAGTGTGTAGTGAGCTGGACTAGAGAGAGTGTGACAAAAGACTCTATGATTAAGTAGGATAGCAATACAATCGACAGTTGTTGACGTTTCTTAGAAAAATTAAACAAGTCGACCCTTTTTATGCTGCCACTGTCGGGCCGCCACTTCATGGTCAAGAGTTTTATACTCAGTGTGTAAAAAAAAATTATGAATACTTGCAATTTTATAATAGATTATTGTAATTTAACGTGTAATGTTATAAATAAAAGAAATATTTCTTTAAGAAATGGTTTGATTTCTACTGTCTTGGGGTTTTCATCAAAACGGGGAAAAAATGCAAACCTCTTTTTTTAGCTCATCATAAAAAAAAACAAATAGTTTCAATTGTAAATATTATGTATCAATCAGTTAGTTATTATTATGTTATTATGTTATTAGTTAGTCTTTATTTCTTAAACTAAAGAGGCACTAATTCTTTTATGTTTGCACTAATTACGCTCTAATTACGCACTAAAAGATGGCATTACAAGAAACGTGAAATCAACCATGTGTACGCCAGCTTAACGGACACTAAAGATGCACCATTTTAGAGGTTATTTACTGTTTTACCTAGCTTTGCGCTAATTGATGCGATAATATGGTATGGTATGGTATTGAAATAAACTGCGTGCCTCATTTATGAATTATCATTTATGTACTTAGTTTTTATTTATTGCGTATGAATTACTTATAAATGAATTAAATATGTGAATCCCAATGTTAAGGTTTTTTCTAAAGAGTATTACTTATACAATTTTATTAATTCCATTCATCTGAGTGCCTATTGATGTATTAACGGCAAAATAACTCTCTTGGTTGTCAACATGGGGTCTAGTGCAAGTTTTATTTGCCATTCGGTAAGGTTCACTAAAACGAGAATATGACATTGAAGCAGAACGAAGAGAGTTAAAATATTGCCAAACTAAATTCTCTTTATATGATTTTGAAATAGGTCTTTGAAAAAGTGCATTAACTAGGTAAAACATATTGAAGGGCGGGAGGCCTAGGTATAATGGGCCCGCAGAAAGCTATCCTACGTAACCCTGGCAAAGTTGAGCTGGGTCTGTTTTTTAATAATAATAATAATTCATTTATTAAAAGATAACAATAGATCCAATTATGATTAGTAACAATGGGCACTTAATAAACTATGTTAATAGGTAATTAAATAAATAACAAGAAAATTAAAAATAATAAAAGACATATGGGTCTGATTTTACATTCAAACAAAAAACCTTAAGCTTCCATTTAAATCGTTCTTTGTTACATGGTAAAACTAACTTACTTAAAAAGCAAGCCTAAGTTTATTTATGTAGGTACTTAGGTACATTAATACTTCTTGGTGCTTCTTGATTGTACCTAGTAAAAATATTTAGAAAAAGAAATAAACAGGTTTATTGGTTGACACGACAGACCAATAAAATTATGACACAAATCGTAATTTAGTAACATGTCAGTTTTTAGTTTTATTTAGTTTGTAACAATATTTTTTATAGTTCATATACAAATTATGTTCTTTATATTCCACTGTTCATGGTCTGGATACAAACTTCGTTAAGACTCATTGTGAAACGTAGATGCTTCAGAAATTCTTAATTTCTATAATTTCCAGATTTGGTTGAGGTACAGTAACTTCTTTTGCAATACTTTATGTGCAGCTATAAAAAAATCAATACTTATTAAAATGATCAGTTTGAACAATGTCCAGTCAGAAGATTAACTGAAAAATATCCATACAAAAGGACGTAGTTAAAATGTTATAATCAGTTACATAATTGATTTAAACTCATACGTTACACAATACAGATACATTTTAAATTAAACAATAATAATTATGATGAGTATTGCAAATTTGTCAATACGATAATTTTATGGGCATCATGGAATAACATGGTTTTAATATTTTTTGAACTGTCAGTTTTTTATATTGGTTGTAGTCAGGTACTGACTCGTTTACTAGGTATAAGAAGTCTGCAGACTTCATTTCATGACACAGCTAAGTTGGCTGGAAGAGAAGTCTTTTAGAGATAAGCTCTTTTAGGCAGGTGTTCCTAAAAATGACAACGGCTATTTCTACTTTTATTAAATACTAGCGGCCGCCCCCAGTTACACCCGCGTGGTTCCCGGTCCCGTGGCAATATCGGAATAAAAAGTTTAAAGCTAAAGCTAAAGTAAAATTAAAAGCCGAATTTCATCCAAATCCATCCATCCGTTGCAGCGTTAAGAAGCAACAAATATACACACACACACACACATACACACAAACTTTCGCATTTGTAATATTAGTGTGATATATTGTGATAAATTTTATAATCCAAAATTAATTAAAAGCGCGGCTACTATTTTATTATATAGATTCTTAAACAATCGTCAGGGTAGCCAATATAAGTTTTGATAGCCCAATTGTAAAAATAGTGCAAAAGGTCGTGGGTTCGACTCCCACCTGGGGCAAATTGTCTTTGCGTAATATTTAATCTAAAAGATTCCTCAAACACTTATTTAGAAAACATTTCATTGTTGTTTCCAGAAAATAAAAATGTTGTGCCATCGTTGCCAACGGCACCTTCGAAATGATGAGGGCGCCAAATGTGGAAGCTGTGAGTCAAAATTTCACCTGCGCTGCGTCAGCGATGCGAGGGACTTACGCGACTGCGGCGACCGGGGCGACCGATCTTACCACTGGAAATGCGCCGTGTGCGAATATTCAGATATGAATATACCCTTAAACAATACTTTTAAAGATGACCACTTGTTACTAAATGCAATCAATGCTATAAGCAAGAAATTTGATCTTGTCAATAAGATACAATTGCCAAAGTTGAGTAACGAACTAACCCATCTTAAATCAGTAGCAGACAACATCGTTAAACAGAACGAACAAATATTACAGAAAGTTGAAGTACGTGATGTTAAAAGTAAAAAGGCAAAAAAGTCTCTAAGGAGTTCGTCGCAAAACTTCCGCAGGAGGAGCGTTAACTTGGCCAGCATGAAGTCCATTGATCACAATGATAATGCGCCGATGCTACCGACAGCTGACAAGACTCTCCGCTTTAGGCCGAGGAGGAGATCTTATGTATTAAACAGAATGTTCTATTTACTAAATAGAAAATTGCGTAAAACGCTATTGCCAAGAAAAGGATTGTGATGTCAGCTATGAAGTTTTATTTACGTTGTTCATTTCTTCGTGCTTCGAAGGGCACGTCGAGCCTTTGGTCCCAGTTGTTGTCGTTATATCATCATCATCATCATCAGTTCATTTTTATGTCCCCACTGCTGGGGCACGAGCCTTCCCTGTGGATGGATAGGAAGAACGGGCCGTAAACTACCACGCGGGCACCAGTGCGGATTGGTGGTTATTAACAACTGCTAATGCAGCCTGGACCAACGGCTTTACGTGCCTTCCGAAGCACGGAGAAGCTCGAGATGATTAATTTTTTGGTCACCCATCCGATGACCGGCCCTTGCAAGGTTTGCTTAACCTCAGCACTCGCAGACCGGGCGCGTTAATAGCCCAAACACCTTATGTGCTTTCGTTGTTGTGAGAAGGCATAAGCCCAGGAGTAGGTCATTAACAAGCCGATTATGCACTTCTTTCCAGCTTTGCTCTAAAATCGAGGGTATTAGAGAATAATATTAGCTTTTTATCTTATCTTTTCTTAGATAGGTACTTTAAAAATATTAATTTCTACTTAATTGCCAGGTTTGTTCGCATGTTTCCAACTTTCTCAGGCCAATATAATAAGTTCAAAGTTAAAGTCCAATTTAGATTCTTAAGTGCAAGTGTTATTAGCGTGCAGTTCACGTAAATGCGAGATAATAGTGAAGTGCATTAGTGCAAGCTATACAATTAAAAATTCTAAAAATATCACCGTTACTGCTGATTTGTTGAGCTCAATACGACTAATAGATGCTGCGACAGCCAATACATAAGCTCAAGCTTTAACTGCTTAAGGTAATTTAAATTACATTACAATAATAACCTCAATAGAAGTGCAAATCATTACTTCCCTACCTGTCACAAAGAAAACCGCTGACGGAAAGTGACTTACTAACGCCATCTTTTGGCATAGATTACAACTAAAACAATCTATCGATTGATTAAGCTTTCGCTCCTGCACGGAAGATAGCAGTATGCGTACGCTGCCGAAAAAAAATACTGATGGGAGGTACTTGAAATGATCGATATGTCACGAGTTTTATGATTTGGATTGCGCTAACGTAGCAGAAAAACGGTTTTATAACATCATGACAACTGAACACAAACAGTTGTGGAAATGCGATTAACGTCGACCAAAGGAACTTAAGTCAAACACCAGTAAGACACCTATTAGACTGAACCACAATATTGCTCCCCAGCATCCAGAACGAAATCTAGATCACGATTTACTTTGTCAGACCCAGACCTCAATAAATGATCCTAACATTACTTTGAGGAAAAAGGCCTCTAGTAACTCCAACAATAGCTCATTAGACGACTCTACAGAAACACCTAAAGGAAATACATTAATTTCCGAAACCTCTAAAACTCAAGCTAACATTGATATAGTCACCTGTAACGAGAATAATGAATAACAAATATCTTTACAAAAAATTATGTGTATATTACAACAAAACAATAACGACGTAATATTGAAACAAAGCACCCAGACGAAGTAAACCTAAAGTATTCCACGAAGCACACCCATAGGTGTGCTTCAAATAAAATTTTAAAATAATTAATTTTCTATTCCACCAAGCACTCCTACGAATATCACTCGCATAGTGCAGGGACTAAGAAATAAAAATGTCGACAAGAAAATATTGATTATGTAATAAGACCAACTTTAATTTTAAACATCAATCCGTTTCATTAATAAAGTGATACAATACCCGATAATCTACTTAATATTTAAAAATTACTTGTCACTGTGTTAGTACATGCTAATTTCAATGAAACTTTGCGAATGTGTTTAGTTAGTTCCTGCTTGAAAGATAGGATCATATTATACTTAGTCTATGGATAGGATAGTTTTGGACCCGAAAGGTGAGGCTGTTTCGAAATCTAAAAATTCTGAAAAAAAAATGCACGGTTTCTGTGGGATTGATCTGGGTACGTGTGTTCACGTGGATGAAGTCGCGGGCGGTCGCTAGTTATTATACAGGCAAAGCCAAATAGGTAGGTACCATTTTCTCTTCTGTTGGTGAACTGATTTTCTGACGAGATTTAGTGTGGTATTACAAGCTTTTATTTAGTTTCACCTGTTCCAATAACGTTTGTCCGTTTGTCTGTAATCAAGTTAAATTTGATCTACTTGCCGGTTACCGATTGAGTTGAAATTTTGCATGCATGTGTAAATCGGATGACATTGCAAAATTATTATGACATGGAGGTGATCTGATGATGAAACCGGAAGGTGGCCATAAGAACTTGGTTGTTATACAACACAACTCAATCGAGTTTGGGCTTGTATGATTCGTCTTGACGAGTACTTTGGTGTTAGATGGTAACCGGGTCTGATGATGGAACCGGAAGGTGGCCATAGGAATTCGGTAATTAAACGACACAACCCCATCGAGTTTGGACTCGTTTGATCCGTCTTGACGAGTACTTTAGTGCTAGATGGTAACCAGGGTCTGATGATGGAACCGGAAGGTGGCCATAGAACTCGGTAATTAAACGACACAACCCCATCGAGTTTGGACTCGTTGGATCCGTCTTGACGAGTACTCTGGTGCTAGATGGTAACCAGGGTCTGATGATGGAGCTGGAAGATTGCCATAGGAACTCGGGAAAATAAGTTCATTCGTTCAATCGTTCCGTTTGTTATGAATGTGGATTCTGTCTTTGATTAGATGGATTAGATAGATGACCCAATGCCAAGAAAAGCACGTGCCGAGGGCTGAATGATATGAGGGTGTATAAACATGTCATTCAAAAATACTAAAAAGTTAAAAATAAAATTAAAAGAAAAAACCTTTTTAAAAACAAGCTTTTATTATAGATATATATATACATATATGATTTGTTAATAAAAAACTAAAACCGAAAAGAAACTAAAAAGTTTAAATAATTTGATTTAAAAATCTTTGCGTTTTTATCACAGACCCATTTTTTTTATAAATAATAGTCGAACAAAGTCATGCTATTTGCTGACGATGCTACTCTCATCATATCTGGCAACTACAATGACATGATGAAATAACATCGTCCATAAATAATATATCGAAACATTTGAGTGAAATAGGCCTCGTATTAAATCTTGAAAAAACTAAAATAATTCAATTTAGACCACACCAAAGATCAGCACTGCCACTCAATATAACTTTTAAACAGAATAAAATAGAAGTAGTTGATACATTCACGTTGTTAGGCATCACCATGGATTCCACCTTGACTTTGAAATCTCATGTAAGTGCAGTTGTGAGTAGACTTAGCAGTTTTGCGTACGCCCTATAGTAGGTACGAGAGGTGACCGTAAGATACCCTACGTCACTTGATACTAAGATAAGCGCTATGGCACACGTTTAGAAAAGTGATGCTAAGCTTGGATAAATTAGTCAATGGATACCGATTTGGCCGAAAGTGCAAAAAAAGAGGCTACTTCTTGTGAAAAAAAACGTGACACTTTACATCATTTATAACCGATGTAATACTTACGGCATCAGTTACTAATTCATATGTAGTGACAGATAAAGCCAGTCTGCCAGTTCCTATCTGGCCGAAAGTACTTGGCAGACGGTCTCAAAGATGACGATTCGGGTCCCTATTTTACGTCATCTGATACAAAGGTGAACATAGTGGCAGATGTTCGGTATCAACCCTACGTTTAAGTATAAATTAGTCTGCCAAAGTTATTATGGCCGAAACACCCCCATTATGTCAACCATATTTTGTGGCGATACTAAGAAGAAAGTTTTTCCATTATTTTAGGTTTGATTTAATTTTAGACATTATACCTAATAGAATAATTTTATGTGTTTATTTATGTCGTTTTACGTTATTATGTTACTCGTTAACATGTCACTGGCCAACAGTACTTTTTTATTAGTTCTATTTATTTATGACTTAAATCCAGTTGGGACATTAATGAAACGGATTAAAGTTGGTCTTATTAAATTATAAATATTTTCTTCTGTCGACATTTCTATTTCTTAGTCCCCGCACTATGCGAGTGATATTCGTAGGTGTGCTTCGTGGAATAGAAAATTAAATATTTTAAAATTTTATTTAAAGCAGGTGTGCCACGAAGCACACCCATAGGTGTATGGGTGTGCTTCGTGGAATACTTTAGGTGTGCTTCGTCTGGGTGTGCTTCGTTTGGGTGTGCTTCGTGGAATACTTCATCATGGTTCTTCACGGGTTCGTGGAGAACTACTGGGAATCAAAAGAAGAAGTCATTGATAGAGTTATAAACATATTTTACGACCTAATTAACATAGACATATCAGCATACATAAAAGAAACAACATTTATAGGAAAAAGGAACAACAAACGACCACTTAAAATTGAGTTTAATAGTAAAAAAGTTAAAAAATACATTAGATAAAACTCTTGGTACTTAAAAGAGACGGGGTTAAGTGTTACTAAGTACTTAAGCCCCCTAGCTCTACAAGAAAGAAGGAAATTAAATCAAACTTTACATACAGCAAGGAAAAATGAACATCATGCAATTATAAAAATAACCCTAATAATAACCCAAAAGAATACCAAAAAGATCAAGGCTTATCAAAAAGAAATTTGACAACAAACTCTTCCTTTCGTAACTGATTTAAACATTTTGTTCCAAAATATGCAAAGTATTATGTAATAAAATCCACCTTTTGGAAGCTTTTTGAAAAATGTGACTTGCATGTATTGTGTGTTTCGGAGTCTTGGTTAAGTGAGTATAAAAAACATGTATTACATATCGAAGGCTATACCCCTATGCTCATGCTTCTGTCGTGAAGAGCATGAGGGTGGCGGTGTATGCATACTAGTAAAAAACTCACAGGAATGTTGTGAACGGTTGGATATATCTTTTATGTCAGTAGAAATTATCTTTGAGGTATGTGCAATTGAAATACCGAAACTTAACATGTTAATTATACATGTATACTGGCCTAATAGCAAACGAGAGATCAAAGTATTTTATACATGTATGGATCGTCTATTAAAACTCATTTTTCTGAAAGATAGCTCAAAAATATAATCATAGGAGGTGATTATAATACTGACTTTCTAACAAATAATAAGGAAAAAAACAGGCTCGTAAATTTGATGTTATCGTACAACTTTCATCAAAAAGTAAAAGAACTTACTAGAATTACAACAACTACTTCAACTTGCATAGACCTACTATTCATTAATTTTAAATTCACACAATATGAAAATAACTGTCCATGAATATGGTTTTTCAGATCACAGAGGTGTATTGTTTTCAGCACCCTTCCTAATAAATAATCTAAAAGAATTCTCTACCTATAAAAGATTGTTCAATGACTCCAATATAAATAAATTTAAAATCGAACTCTCAACTGTCGATTGGGCTAAAATGTTCAATGACTCCAATATAAATAAATTTAAAATCGAACTCTCAACTGTCGATTGGGCTAAAATACTTAACTGAAATATAACAGAACACAGAATAACAGAAATTTAAATGATAACTATAATATATTTAGTGATACTTTACAAAAGGCTTTAAATAAATGTATACCAAAAACACTTATAAAAATAAAATTGAAACCTAAGAATAAATACCTAACAGTAGGATTAAAAACTTCATGCCGTAATAAAAGATTCCTAAAGTCATTATTATCTAAAACAAAACATAAATCTTTGAAAATTTATTTTAAAAACTATTGTAAAATACTTAAAAAGCTGTAAATAAATCTAAAAAATTAAATAACAAATTAAAGTTTGAAAACTCCCAAAACAAAACTCAATCAATGTGGCAATTCAAAAATAACGAAACAAAGAAAAACCCCAGGAAATATAAAAATATACTACTTAAAACATCAGAAAAAAAAAACTATTAGTAACCCGAAAGAAGTGGCTAATGCCTTTAATAACTTTTTTGCATCAATTGGAAATTCACCTTTAACCCCTACTAATACATTAGAAACTTCTGCCACAAGCAACGTCGAAAATAACTATTTCCTCAGTCCTGTAGAGTCTAAAGAAATTAATATTATATTAAATCACCTTAAAAATAAAGTATCGTTTGGCATTGACGAAGTCCCACTTATTTTAATTAAAGGATGCGCCAACTTATTAACCCATCCTTACACATTACTGATCAACCAATCTTTCTCAGAGGGTAGGGTCCCGGACGCCCTAAAAATATCTAAAATTAAGCCAGCCATAAAAAGGGCGAAACAGCTGACATCAATAATTACCGACCAATTGCATTGCTTCCAACGTCATCAAAAATATTAGAAACTGTAATGATATGTCGATTATACTCATTCTATGAAAAATTTAACATCTTTCATGAACATCAAATGGGTTTATGGAAAAGGTTTTAGACAAAGTAAATAATAAAAAAGTTGCAGTAGGCCTCTTGCTTGATATGAGCAAAGCCTATGACCGAGTTAATTTTAAGATCATATTGGATAAACTATATCAAACAGGAGTCCGAGGAATAACCCACGATTGGTTCAAATCCTATCTCAGTAACTGCTGCCAATATGTGGAGATCGAAAACATAAACTTTGAGACAGGTAAAATATCATACTGTAGATCCAATAGAGTCGCTGTATCCCACAAGGTAGCGTCCTAGGATGTTTGCTGTTCCTTGTTTATGTACATAAATAATCTGCCTAACGTAATGGACGACTATAGTGTACTTTTTGCAGATGACATATCCGTCTTACTGCCCTGTTCAAATATTAAAGAATTAGAATCTAAGCTAAACCTAACATTAGATAACATTATTATGCTTTGGCTCGAATCACATAATTTACAACTTAACTGTTACGGACAGAAGTCTCTATTGTATAAGTTTAGTTAGCAAGTAAAACGGCATAGATGTAATACGGTTAACATATTTGCGTTAATTAAGTTTTATAGTATTGTATAGGTATTATTGATAATAAATGATTCTTATTTTGTGCCTTTTATTGGTAAAAAGTAAAGATTTAAAGGTTTTTAAAGTTATAAGGGCCAGGTAAACGTGCCCAGAGGCCTAATGCCTCACTATGAAAAGTTTATTAAAATAAGTAATTAAGTTTTAGAAAGTTATAAATATGTAGGGTATCCAGATTACGAGAGATACCGTAGGGTACATGTTAATACGTAAAGAAAAGAGAGGTCCGAGCGAAAGGGACAGCTGCATAAAATACGACGGCTCATGTGGGTAGTTGGTTTAGATTGTTTAGGTCAAAAATGTAAAGCTACCTACATGGGCCGGCAGCTGTACCACAACGTCGCTAGTTCCCGACCTAATATGTGTTTAAGTCACGGCCGGTCAGAGCAGATTTTTGTGAGCTCTCCGGACCCCAGCTATAAGAATAAAGAAGAAATAATCAAGAATCGAGTTTTAATACAGTCCACATCGAAGCACAACGGCCGACCTGTAGTGGCTACAACCAGTCACGAACAGTATCTTTGATCCTCCGAGCCGGATTTGAAGAACTGAAGCTTTCGCCCATCAACATCAGTTTGAAGATCCACCAACGCATTAACCAACGTAACCACCAACGGAAGTAACCACATACCACATACTTGTGTTCTGTCACGAGTTCTAACGCGGGTGGACCGCGGCTCAAAACGTCTCGCCACCTAACGGTGCCAAACGGTGGGCGTTCTGAGTAAACGCCGTTCAAGGCGGGACGACTTATCGGACAGGGTCGTCAGTTTGCCTTTTTCAAGGCGAGCTTAAGTCCGGCTACGCCAGTACGGTTTGTCGTGGAGCGGGGGTCCTTTCTGTAGGCACTGCCTAAGCTGTCGGACACTCCAACCGATACGCGAGCACCCCGTTGTCTACGTCGACTCTCTGCTGGGTAGGTCCTACCTTTTCACTCCCGCACGAACTCCATCCTTGGACGGGCTCCCCACATAGCGTGCCCGTTTGAGATTGTTAGGAGTAGGGGCAGCAAGAAAGAAGATGCCGACCACCCGAAATCAACGCCAAGCCGAGAAGACAACGGGACTACGAACGCTTGACAGACCACCCGCATCACCCTCAAACAATGCCTCAACCGTGACGCCAATGGAACCGCTCCAAGAGACCGCTGAACGCGGAACCGCCACTACGGAAGTTAGACGCAACGACGACGCACCCCCACCCGACGCGCCCAGAGCGGGGCCGCCGTCGGTACGATCAACAACGAGCGTCGCCTCACGAATTAAACAAGCGCAATTTCTAGCGGAGGAGCGACTCGCCGAAGTACGCCGGCGAGAAATACAATTGGAAGCGGAAATGATTAATAAGAGACTTGCATACGAAGTCGCCGTTATTGAAGAAGAAGGGGGTATAGAACCGGAGAGCTTGCCCGCCGATGTAACCCAACTTAAAGTGAATGAATGGTTGGATCGGCGTCGGAACGCGCATGAACCCGATACGGATAAAGTCGGAAATGTGCGACAGAGACAAAAGGATGCGCGTGCAAGTGAGATGGACAGAGGTCGCCACCTCACTTATTCGCCATATATTGAAAACGTTCGTGAAAACGAAAACGCAGTGAAAGAGGCGATGCCCCGTGACCAAACGAACAATGAGGACACGGGAATGGTTAAGCTCGCTCTGACACTAGAGAAAATGATGCATAATCGGCCGGTACCACGACAGGCGCTGGATTTGCCTACATTCAGCGGCTCGCCGGTCGAATGGTTGCCGTTCAAAGCGGCAATGCGCGATACGACTAGACAATTTAAATTTAGTAAAGCCGAGAACTTGGCACGATTAAGAAGCTGTCTTAAAGATGAAGCAAAGGAAGCGGTGTCCGCTCTTTTATATACGGCCGTGGACCCGGAAGTTGTGATGAAAACACTCGAGCAATGCTTCGGACGGCCAGAAGTGATAATCGATCGAGCGCTGGACGACATTAAAAGACTGCCGCGACCCGGCACGACGGCCAGTGAGTTGAACACGTTCGCGATCAAACTACAAAACATTGTGTGCATACTCGATAATATCGATAACAGAGGCTACTTACGAAATCCGATGTTAACGCGAGAAGTTGTGGACAAGCTCGCGCTCAAGGTGGTGCGACTACGCAACTGATTACGGAAGCTATGCCGAGCCTGAGATCGTTACACTATCCCACTTTCTCATGAGAGAGGCCGACAGAGCCCTACAATATGCATACGTAAGCTACAACCCTACGAGAAAGAACGTTATTACCGAGACGAGAGCGAACGTGAAGCAACGATTCGAGCGAAAGAAAAGCACAGCTGTATACGCAACGAATGATGACGTCATAAACAAAGAATGTCTATGTTGTGGAGGACGTCACGACGTGCCGCAATGTGATCGCTTTAAAACCATGACGGTTAAACAACGATGGGAATGGATAAAGAGAAGCGGAGTGTGTTTCCGTTGTGCAAATGGGAAACACCGTCGCCTACAATGCGATAAACGCGATCTGTGCGGCGTTGACGGTTGCCGCCACCCCCAACACGCCTTGCTACACGAACACCGCACCAGGCCGAACGAAACCGAGATGGTGGCGTCGGTTAATCACTCGACCGATGCTACTAAGGTGTTACTGAAAGTGTGTCCCGTTACCATCAAGGGACCGAAGGGGTCAGTCGACACATACGCCCTGCTCGACGAGGGGTCGACTGTCACACTGATCGATCAAGACCTGGCGGACCATGTAGGCGCGGACGGGCCGGCGAACGATTTGCAAATACGAAGCGTAAATACACAAACGACGTGCGAGACCAAGACGGTGAATATAAAGTTGATTGCTACTACGAATAAACAACGATTTAACATTAAAGCTAGAACGATGAAAGATTTATCACTCAACGGACAGACGGTGCACAACGATTGTTTGAAATACGCACATATGAAAGAGTTATCAAACAGCAACGTCTGCTACGGACATGTCAAGCCTCAAATATTGATTGGGGCAGACAATTGGCATCTCATAGTCACACGAAGATTGCTACAGGGCAAGCGAGACGAACCGATCGCATCGCTCACGAAGCTGGGGTGGGTAATACACGGATCAGCGCCACGGTCAAGCGTGCTGATGGAGAGTAATACGGTTGCGGTGTTATACGTAAACACGCCGCAATGCGCGACGATCTCGCGCACTCTTTCACCCGACAACGAACTCCATGCTATGGTAAAGAAGCACTTCGAAATCGACTCACTGGGAATAACGAAGAAAGAGCGAGTGAGCCCGAGTGATGCTCGCGCCGTGGAGTTGTTTAATACGACGACAAGGAAAGTCAACAGAAAATACGAAGTTCGATTACCGTGGCGACGTGATGACGTCACGCTGCCGCCAAGTTACGAGTCAGCACTGAGACGACTGAAATCTATAGAACGAAAGATGGACAAGTCTGACGAGTTTAAGCGAGCTTACACGAATCAAATAGAGAATCTGTTTGATAAACGCTATGCCGAGGAAAGTAGCGAGAGCGATTTAATGAGCCCGCATTTATGGTACTTACCTCACTTCGGCGTAACGAATCCGAATAAACCCGGAAAGCTACGAGTTGTCTTTGACGCGGCCGCCGAAGCAAACGGAGTTTGTCTAAATGACGAGCTTTTGGAGGGTCCCGACTTACTACGCGACCTGGCGGGCCTGCTACTACGATTTTGCGAACGAGCTATCGCGATTACGGCCGACATACGAGAGATGTTTCTTCAAGTTAAGATATGTAAAGATGATCAACCCGCTCAGATGTTTCTGTGGAGGGGCGCCGATCGAACGAAGCCACCTACGCGCTACAAGATGACGTCAATGATATTCGGAGCGAAGAGTTCACCTTTCTTAGCGCACAGCGTGAGAGATTCGAACGCCGAAGCATACGCTGCCGAGTATCCACGAGCATACGAAGCGATTACGAAGAACCATTATATGGATGACTACGTCGACTGCTACGACACCGAACAAGAAGCGATTGAAACAATAAAGGAGGTCGCGAAGGTTCACGCGCAGGCAGGATTCACGCTGGCCGGTTATAACTCTAACGGACCGTGCGTGTTGCGTGAGCTGCCAGTAGAAAGCCGTGACACAGCACCCCGACAGCTCGGCGCTAGTTATCATCAATGGGGAAGAACGCTCGGCTTACTATGGGACGCTGCTACAGACGAGTTGGCGTTTAATACCGAGATGGTTCGCGTACACGACGATGTGAAGCAAATGAGGCGCGCTCCTACTAAACGAGAGGCGTTGAGCGCGGTCATGTCAATATTTGACCCGCTCGGATTGTTGAGTTATTATACTATACGAGCAAAGATCATCTTACAAGGCATATGGCGGTTAAAAATAGAATGGGACGAGGCCTTACCCGATTACGAGGCCGGCGAGTTCCATGAATGGTTGAACGGATTGAGGGCATTACGTAGTCTGCGTCTACCCCGGCTTCTACATACGGGGGGAGTGACGGGAAAGCAGCTACATGTTTTCTGTGACGCCAGCGAGGTCGCTTACGGCGTTGCAGTATACTGGAGAATGAAGGGTGAAAATGGCAAAATACGAGTCGCACTCGCCGCTGCTAAGGCCAGAGTGGCACCGATAAAGCAACAAAGTATTCCGAGAATGGAGTTGCAAGCGGCGTTGATAGCTACGCGACTAGCGAGTTCAGTATTGAATGAACAAAGATGGCAACCTGAGAGAATCATATATTGGACCGATTCACAAACAGTGTTGAAATGGATTAATAACGACACGGTGCGTTACACCCCCTATGTAGCGCATCGCTTAACTGAGATAACAGAAACGACGATGCCGTCACAATGGCGATGGGTCCCTACGGCTCACAATGTCGCGGACGACGTAACGCGCGGCAATGAGATTACGAAAACGAAAAATGATCGGTGGTTTGTCGGACCGGCATTTTTATACGAAAACGAAACGGAATGGCCCACGAGTGACGTCATCAATAACGAACACAGCGCGGAGAGTGAACACTGCGTAACGCACACGCATATGTGGCAGAGTGCTAGTAGAGTAGTGCCCGATGCTAAACGCTTCTCCTCCTACGAGCGTTTAGTGAGAACGATGGCGAACGTGCTACTATTCACTCAGAGATGCCGCCGCCGCGCTAGTAAAATGACGATTGAACATATCAACGAGGCCGAGCGCCTACTAATCATTGAATCGCAACGAGAGAGCTTCGCAGACGACATCGACCGCCTCAAAGCATCCCGCAAACTACGTGCGGGCAGCAGACTACGACGACTCGACGTGTTCATCGACGAAGACGGAGTATTACGAGCGAGAGGGCGAATAAGGGCAGCGGTGTCTCACTACTCGAGCTGTGCATATTGAACTTGCGGCGAGCTTATCTACAGACTCTGCGATTATGGCTCTAAGACGAATGGCGGCCAGGAGGGGATGGCCCCAGATTATATATAGTGACAACGCAACAAATTTTAAAGGCGCGGACCGAGAGTTAAAGGCCGCATACGAACAATGGGAGCCAGCGCTACGAGAATACACGCTAACGCAACGCACAGAGTGGCATTTTATTTCGCCAGGTGCGCCGCACCAAGGCGGCGCATGGGAACGGCTGGTGAGAACGGTGAAGACGGCGCTGCGCGTTACACTCAACGAAAAGTCTCCGCGTGAAGAAGTACTTATGACGCTACTGGCTGAAGCCGAGCACACTGTCAACGCTCGACCTCTAACACACGTCCCTGTGAACATCGACGACCCGGAAGCGCTGACACCCAATCACTTCCTTTTGGGTAGCTCAAGCGGCCTGCCCACCACTGGGCCGTGCGAGCGCGCCGACCGAAACACATGGCGGGCGGCGCAGGCGCTGGCGGACGAGTA
The DNA here is from genome assembly GCA_963082485.1 of Eudonia mercurella. Taxonomy (NCBI): domain Eukaryota; kingdom Metazoa; phylum Arthropoda; class Insecta; order Lepidoptera; family Crambidae; genus Eudonia; species Eudonia mercurella. The sequence continues at coordinate 18,642,963 of OY720022.1, forward strand.
CTGGCGACGATGGCTGCGCGAGTATCTACCACTACTTATACCGCGCGGCGGCACGCGCGACTCCGAGCGACGCAACGTACAAGAAGGCGACGTGGTCATAATTGTGGATAACACACTACCCCGCAATGTATGGCCCAGAGGCGTCGTTACGAAGATATTTCCTGGACCTGACAACGAAGTACGCAACGCAGAGGTGCGCACCAAGGGCGGCACGTTCCGACGACCGACGACGAGACTGGCTGTCCTGACGATGGAGTGAAGAGGCTACGCGGATGCTGCGCCGGGGGGAGCCTGTTACGGACAGAAGTCTCTATTGTATAAGTTTAGTTAGCAAGTAAAACGGCATAGATGTAATACGGTTAACATATTTGCGTTAATTAAGTTTTATAGTATTGTATAGGTATTATTGATAATAAATGATTCTTATTTTGTGCCTTTTATTGGTAAAAAGTAAAGATTTAAAGGTTTTTAAAGTTATAAGGGCCAGGTAAACGTGCCCAGAGGCCTAATGCCTCACTATGAAAAGTTTATTAAAATAAGTAATTAAGTTTTAGAAAGTTATAAATATGTAGGGTATCCAGATTACGAGAGATACCGTAGGGTACATGTTAATACGTAAAGAAAAGAGAGGTCCGAGCGAAAGGGACAGCTGCATAAAATACGACGGCTCATGTGGGTAGTTGGTTTAGATTGTTTAGGTCAAAAATGTAAAGCTACCTACATGGGCCGGCAGCTGTACCACAACGTCGCTAGTTCCCGACCTAATATGTGTTTAAGTCACGGCCGGTCAGAGCAGATTTTTGTGAGCTCTCCGGACCCCAGCTATAAGAATAAAGAAGAAATAATCAAGAATCGAGTTTTAATACAGTCCACATCGAAGCACAACGGCCGACCTGTAGTGGCTACAACCAGTCACGAACATTAACTTAAATAAAACAAAACTCATCCAATTTAAACCATATCAAAAAACTGGATTGCAGATATCTTACTAATATAAGAATACAAAACTGGAAACCGTCAACTCTGCTAAGTTATTAGGAGTACATCTGGACACTCACTTATACTGGAAACCGCAGATACAAAGTATCTATATTAAGCAAAATGTCATCATTATTTATGCTCTACAGCGCCTCAAACGGGTAACTGATTTCAAAACAGCTCTCACCGCATACTATGCTTACGCATATTCGGTAATGTCCTACGGGGGTCATTCTACCGAAACACAAAATTTGTGTTCGTTTGAAATATCTCGTAACTTCATAAATTGTATCTACTTAAAGAATCTATTTTAAATACTTTGTTAGTTTATCTAACCTTTTGTAAGAACACTTTCATTAATTCATTATTTAGTTTACTATATTTAAGCGGTACAGTACGTGATTACTTACGTCCCGTCGAATGTTCACGTAAGGGGTCCTCATATTTAAGTGTCTCAAATAAATAATTACGAATTTTCTATTCGAATTTAATGTTAATAAATGTGTCAAGTATATAACAAAGAAGCAACCAGTTAAGTTTTATTAATTTTATTTACATATTAAGAATTATATTAAATATATTACAATGTTCGTAAAAAAATATCACTCGTGTAGAAAAAAATTGCAAAAATCGTATTTTTTTTTAAGATGTACTACTGTTTTCTATGTCTAGCAACACTTTTCTCTGTTATTTTATTTTAGTGTCAGCCATTTTTCTACAAGTGAATACGTTTCAGAGATATAAAAAGTTATAAAACCGTTCTACACCAGTGTCAAAGTTAACTTATCACTCCTGTACTTGAGTATAGTGTTGACATAGAAAAGTAAGTAACCAGTTTAAAATATGATTTGCATATGGCCTAGTTAATAATTAGGTTTATGTAGTGAAGCGTTTGTTTTGTGACATAATAGTGCCCTGTCAAGGCACCGATGGTTAATCGGGCCTGCCTTCTACTGCCTCCGCATATGAACTTATCCGTCCGGCGTTTTCGCCTAAGAAGGATTTGGAGTGTTTTATACCCGGCTGCTCTTTCCATTCAATGCTGTGCCTGTTTACGATGTCATCTTTTAAGGGGGGGGTTTATTAGAATACAGATTTTTTTGATATCGAATTTCATTTTACCGAAAACTATTCCACGATATTTAATATATATTTTTTTCAATTCATCAAATAGTTAATCATCGCTGTTTTATATAATCGAAAAACGTTTCTTAAAAAAAATCTTTTAAAGTTGTTTTGATTACCAGAAAAACGGTATATCGAACTTACATTTCATAAAGTATTTCATAAAATATAAAGTTCATGTTCAGCACCATGACCATGCTCAAACTTAAACAGGCTTCTACTTCAGAGTATGAGTGTGTTACTAATTTTTTACTAAGTAGTCTTGTTTGACGTAGACGGATTAACTTATTTTTTCCTTTGTAACCTTGGTCTTTTAAATAGACGCGATTAGTAGGAAGTAAGTATTTGATTATTTACATAGATACATAAATAATGTGTCAAGTTTATTTAAAGTCGATTTTAAATTAATATCTATTGTTTATGTAGTGTATAGAAAAGCTACTGTATTTTTGTGAGTGAAAATTAATGAAATTAACCTTATATGATGTATGTACGACCTCCGTAGCCGAGTGGCTTGCATGCCGGACTTTGGGCGGTCCCGGGTTCGATTCCCGGTTGGGTTAATGTCAAAAAACTAACTTTTTGATATTGTATCGGGTCTGGGTTGTTGTGGTACTGTCGTTGTTTCTGATTTCCATAAGAACGAGTGCTTTAGCAACTTTTAGGATCAGAACAATGTATGTAATGTTGTCTATTGTCTAATATATAATATATATATATGCTCGCGAGTGTATATATATATAAAAAAAATAAACAAACAATAGACCGGAATCGCTTTACCGCGGGATGTTCTAGCCAAATGGGAGGAATGTTCTCTTTTAATATCACAGACAAAGATTATTTCCCTTACGTCATGAAACGTAAAAACAAAAACATAAATTTTTACAACAAAACACTGTTTTGTTTTGGAGTTCTGAAACACTACAAAAAGTGAGCATCCCCGAAAATTGGTCATCAGTCCAATATTTTACGTCACCGGGAACACTGAATCTGAAAGAAAATGGAAACCACACCTGCAGAAGCCGCTCAAATCGTCATCTTAATCCAGCAATGGTTGTCTCAGTGTAATATTGCTCGACAGCTTCATCTAAGCCAGTCTAGTGTCAAAAGGTTCAGGAAGACCGGAAACTTTGTCCGGAGACCAGGAACTGGACGACAACGTTGCACTTCGGTGAGAGGTGACCGATTCATTGTCACCAATTCTCTCTGAAATCGACACCTAACTGGCGTGGACGTCCAAGCTCAGAAAAGTTCGAGAGAGGGCTGCTAGCGAGTGGACAGTAAGGCGAAGACTTAAAGAATCGAATTTGACACCAAGAAGGGCAGCTACGGGGCCCAAATTGTCTCCAGTCTATCGAGAAGCCTGGCTTCTGTTTGCTCGCAATACAAAGTATTGAGGGGGCGATAAAATACACATTGTAAATAAAACACATATCTTTTCATATTACTTCGTATTAATTTAGACATCCACCCACAACTTCAACCTTTTGCAACAATTCCCTATATTATATTATATTCCCTATAAGAAATTTTATTAATTTTAAATCTTTTTGATATCATTTGAAAGCTTATAAAATTACCTTTCAATTACCACAATCTATAATTCATTGCATAAAAATGGTAAAAATTTGTCTTTAGAAATCCGCGATGAAGTGATTCCGGTTTATAGCTCGCGAGTGTATATGTATATGGATATATTTATATATAGAAATCTAAACTGTAATTTTCATGAAGCGGACCTTCTGTACAGATTGGCAGTTAGATTCGTTTGTAAAGTAAACTTATTTAATTTTTCTGCAAACAATTAATTTTAATAAAAGAAATTACTTTGAGGCATGCCTTTCTAGTGGGTTTTACATAATTAATATTTCGATTAGGATTTTCTATCGATGACGGCGGGATAGGTCCAAATTTATCAACGTACGCATATATTTTTTCCCTCTCGTAATGGCTGTAATATGATAGATTCCTATGTGCTTGCCTAATGAAAAAGCATACATTCGTTTGTCGCTGGACTGTCAAACGGACTTAAAAATTCAATCGATTAGACATAAGATCGCAACGATTTTGATTAAAAATCATTGGAATTATATTTATTGAGAACAGAACCGACTCGGGACACAAGGGGGGCTCGGAGGGCGCAGCCCCTCGCAATAAAACAAACCCAAACTGGGTCGGTTCGGTTAGGTGTACATGTAAGAAAACACAGAACGAGCCGAGCGAGCGAAGTGAGCGTGCCGCGGCAGCAGCCGGCGAGCATTTCATAGAAAGTGCCCAGAACCGACTCTATTATATATAATAATATCTCTATAATGTGATGGTAGTCAGGTGGGAGTGAAGGGAATTGGTTTGATAACCTTTTTTTCTTTTTTGAATAAAAAATGCGTTTTTCTCAAAAAAACGACTAAGTCTCTGAACTTTAGATGTTAGGGTAATAACATAACCTCCAAATATTAATTTGTCAATATCTCGAAAACTACTCATTTTTGCAGAATGGGAATGGGTGGAATGGGGGGGGGGTACCCCCTCCCCCCTTCCCTCCTCTCCCCAAAAAATACCTACTCGTGCGGCCAGATACTAAAAAAACTCCGTTCTATTGGATAAATTGTTACATTTCGAAAGTAAATGGCCTCCCCTAAAGTTTACGCATTCTTTATAGCCCTTACCATATTTTCTTTATACCACGCTTCAGGGCGCTTGGGCGGAGCTGCAAGTCTCCTAGAGCCTAGAGGTATTCTGTACGAGCTGTTTCGAGCTACCAACGAGGATCCCCCCTAACATTCATTACATACTGATATCTACTAAACAACCATTTTATTTACCCCTCATTATAATATTGTTTTTATGTTTTCCTTTACCGAGTAGTTACTTTTGTCGACCTCAGGACTCCTGGTACTCTTATTGGTATTGCAATATATCATAATTTCCCTTATTGTAAGAAGTTGAATAATATACCAACATTATATTGTTTAATTTTTACTTTTTATTTTTATTGTAATAAAATACCTTGTTTTATAAATTGTGGAGTGTTTTTATTATGTTGTAGCTTCCTTACTGGAAGAGTAGAGAAGATCCACATTACACAACAGCTGAAAGTTATAACATCCTAACTATACTTGCTGTAGTCAACACTATTCTAACTCTTAAAGTTAATTAACACCGTTCATTTATGTACTAAAACCACTATTGGAGTTATCTAACACTAAACTTATTTTATGACTCCTTTATATCAGTTTTTGTTAGAACTGAGATAATTATTACTCACTTATACAGGTTTAAGTTATATTAAAACCTGTAACAGACACTAGTGTGCTAGTTGGGCTATCTGTCATATTCGGGATTATACGGGTAATACCTGCAGAGATCGGAATGTAAATAAAACTCGCACTATACAGTATGCACCCGTATATTGGTCCACCCAATACCTACGGATAAGTTTGCTTTAATGCTATTATTGAATAGGTATTCAGCAGAGTAACTATATTTTGGGCAGTTAGTTTAAAGTCCGCTTTCGTACGTTCATTTCTTCCCAACCTATAAAATGGTAGGTATCGTGAATTAAATAAATATTGTCAATAGGTATAAGAATTTGTTCATTGCTTCACAAATTATGTTCTTATAACAGCGAAGCATTTGATAGAGGCAGATTTTTACGCATAATTCTCAGTTCACATAATTTCATTGTTGGTTTTATTCAATAATAACTAATTGTTTTTCCCTTTTGCCGTCATAAAACGCATAAACATTTTCCTCGTGTCTAGAATAATTTGCAAACGATTGATATTCCTACATAAATACGTCGTTTATGCATTAATGTCATGTATGAAGTAGAAACAAGTGGTTAAACCTGCATACGTGTAGCTTCATTTGTTTTAGATGTAGAAAAATACACAGAACATTAAACTGTACATCATCATCATCATCATCATCATCATCATCTTCATCATCATCATCATCATCATCATCATCATCATAATAATGACCTCAAGTTATTTGCACCAAACCGCCAAGACTTGATGAAACTGCTGAAAATTACTGAGACTTTCAGCAGTGCCATCAAGATGGAGTTTGGGGTAGATAAGTGTGCGGTTATGCATGTACAGTGTGGGAGAGTAGTAAATTCAACCAATTTACAACTCTACGATACGATAAACATCAGATCTCTTTCTGAAGTTGAAACATTTAAATATCTTGGTATGTCACAGTCTTTGGGTGTTGATGACGGGGACATAAAACAGTCATTACGGGAGCGATTCTTTTGCCGCCTGAGAAAAGTACTTAACAGTCTTTTATCGGGTGGCAATAGGACGCGTGCCTTTAATGGTTGGGTTATGCCTTTGCTAACATACTCCTTTGGCATACTAAGATGGACTCAGATCGAATTGGACGCCTTGGATAGAAGAGTCCGTCAAATGCACACGACTTCCAGAATGCTACACCCGCGCTCATCTGTTATGAGGCTGTACATCCCGCGGAGATGTGGGGGTCGCGGCTTTTTAAATGCCAAGGACCTACATAACCGTGAGGTGTGCAGTCTCAGGGATTATTTTCTTAACAGTGCGTGCGGGATGCATTTGGATGTCGTGGCTGTTGATAGACTCTTTACGCCGCTGTCCTTGGCAACAGAAAATTGGCGCAAACCAGTGGTGCTAAGCACTCTCGATCGCAAGGAAATATGGAAGACCAAGGTGCTACACGGGCGCTACTATCGGGCTCTAACTGGGCCTGATGTAGATTTGCCTGCCTCGGTGAACTGGCTACGTTTCGGTGACCTCTTTCGGGAAAACCGAAGGTTTTGTCTGTGCCATTGAAGATGAAGTTATCAAGACGAATAACTACCGGAAATATATTATGAGGGACGGTACGGTCGACATCTGTCGGGCATGCCGCCATCCAGGTGAATCACTCCGACATATTATTTCTGGTTGTTCTCATCTTGCTAACGGAGAGTATTTGCACAGACACAACCAAGTAGCCAGAATAATTCACCAGCAACTTGCTCTTGGATATGGCCTTGTTGAATCGGAGGTGCCGTACTATAAGTACGCACCTGCGCCAGTACTCGAAAATGGTCATGCAACGCTTTACTGGGATCGCTCTACCATTACGGACAGGACTATTGTCGCCAATAAGCCTGATATCGTGGTGGTCGACCAATCCCAGCGCCGGGCAATACTGATAGATATCACCATACCTCATGATGAGAACCTTGTGAAAGCCGAGAAGGACAAGCTCAGTAAGTACCTTGACTTGGCTCACGAGGTTACCGCCATGTGGGATGTGGATTCAACCATTATTGTACCGATAGTCGTTTCGGCAAACGGTCTGATAGCGAAGAGCCTCGATCAACACCTAGAGAGGCTCTCGCTGAAAGGTTCTGTGTGAGGGCCCTGCCCCGCTGCTGGTGGTACTCTAGGATTAGGTTTTTATAATGTTTTATTGTTTTTATATTAAAATATTGTAAAAATCTAGTTTTAAGAAAGAAAATAAATAAAAGAGATAATAATAATAATAATAATCATCATCATCATCATCACCATTTACATCCTAGGCCGCATCATCACTTACCATCAGGTGAGATCGCGGTGAAATATTTACCTATACATTATTATAAAAAATGTTTTTACCATTGTAAATAGTTATCAGATGCAAATCGCCTGAGACGTGTTTTTGGAATTTGGGAGAATCGAGATGAAAATAGTACCAAGAGTTGAGAAATTTATCGAGACACGTGTGAGCGTTTGAGTTTTAAAAATTGGCTGTAAACTTTTTTTGGAATTTTAAATTTTTAAAAAAACGGGTTTTTTGTGGGGTGTTTGTATACAAAATTGTAAATATTTCAAAAATAAAACCGACTTAAGAAAAAATGAAAAAAAGGGTCCTAGAGTATTAGTTTAGTTACAAAATGGCGAAAAAATTTTGAAAATCGGTTAATAATTGTGACCTGTGTAGGTGGTCCCTTTAAATTTGGTATTGTAGAAAAACGGGTATTTCCGTATATAAAAAGTGATGTAGCTTCTATGATCATTGACCGATCGTCATGGTAGTGATGTTAAAAGATGCGGATGCAGGCGAGAAGTGCATTCAAGTTGGAATTGTGTTATTTAAAATAAAATGGTTTTTTTTCGTAAATTGTTGTATTCATTTTCAATGCTCGATTCTTGAAATCTGAATCTCCGAAATCTGTGAATTTTTTTCTAGTTTGTGTATTTTAGGTAGTTTTAGGTAGTTTAGGTACCTAGTTAGCTTTTATTTTTCGTTAGTTCTTATATGGGGTATAATTAAGGCCAGGTATTTGTGCAAAAATAGGCATTTAGCGCTCTCAGAGTTGTCTGCGCGTAAACGCAACGGGGCGGTGGCGGCGGTGAACTCGCATGTCAGTTGCATGTCACTCAGCATGTCTCGTCAGTGACACAGTATAAAAATGAGCAGTAAGGTAATTTTATGTGACCTTAGAAATTCATTTTTATAATTAAACTTTGTTTATAGTAGTGATAACTTAGAGTTTCATAAATAAATGGCATAAATAGACTAAATGGTATAATTAAAACAATTTCATATTAAATTTAAAATATTATAATATTGTAATCTCAAAAAGTAGCTTTGGATTTTGGTATCTATATCTATACCAAAATTCATCACAATTAGTTCAGCGGTTTATGCTTGAAAATGTAACTTAAGACAGAGTTACTTGATTTCGCGTTCTGGAATGTTTTAAATATCCGTGCGGTGACGGAGAAAGAATACAATTCTCCGCCCCTCTCCTCCGGTGGATGTCGTAAGAGGCGACTAACGGATTTTCGAGCTTCCATATGCTCCACTGCTTGGTAGGGCTTGCCCCATCTGGTTAGTGACCACCGCATGCATGGTGTAAAACCCGTCAAGTGACCGCTTGTCGGTTGCGTTTCGGGATCAGCCAGCGTATAACCAGAGCTCGAGTGGATGGTGCTGCGATGCATTTGGTCTGTGAAGGCTTCCGTCGAACCAGTGCCAGGAAGACCTCGTTAACCCGCCCACCAGGGAGACCCGTAGAAAAGGCTGTCCTGCTGGCCGTCCGTGGCAAAGTACAGGGGCCCAAGCGAGCCTAACCAGTTCGTGAGGCTGCCTCACCATGTCACGCATAATCTCGGAGTGGTCCGTCGTGCTGGTTGGTGACCGGAAGGTGGGGTCGCGGCGGTCATTCCCGGGGGGGTTCAAAGGCCCTTCCGTTCGGTGAGTTAATGATACTCAACTTTAGGCAGATCCCTGGTGAAACAAGCCGCCACACTTTGAGCATTTGCATCGCGGTAGCATTTCCTAGATTCACGCCACACTCTTTTTCTCCACCATGACAGCGCCTTACACAAAAACTGGTCCTACAGCGGTGCGCATCCTCACCACAACTATACCCTTTGAGGTCGAGTTCGCTAACATCCGCGGACTCCATGCAAACCTCAATGCCGTACACCACCATCTTGAGACGGCACGGCCAGCAAGTGGCACCCTAGGCTAGGTTTTTTATAATATTTTTATGTTTTGTGCTTTTGTATTTTACTTTTATATTAATATTATAACAAACCTAGGCTAAGAAAAAAAAGAAATAAAGGGAATAATAATAATAATAATAATAATTAGTTTATTTCCAAGAATATGGTGTACATTAGAGTGTATAATATTCAGCCTTATTATGCACAAGCCGCAGGAGAAGGTCGATCTCCTGGCCAAACTCTTTGCAGATAACTCCCGAATCGATGACTGCAATGCACAGCCACCTTCAATTTCTCACTGTGGCTACACAATGCCTTATTTTAAAAGCAGGCAGTGTGTGGCAGTCAATCGATGTCCGGATAGCTAATGACCCTGATGGCATCCCAGCATTAGTCCTGAAAATTTGTGCAGCGGAGTTGTTAACGCGCCTTTACCGTCTCTCGCTTTCTTCTGGTTGTATTGCCGGAATCTTGGAGAGAAGCTAATGTGCAACCGGTCTCCAAAAAAGGAGATCGGTCAGACCCATCTAATTACCACCTCATAGCCGTTACTTTAGTTTTGTGCAAAATCATGGAAAGTTCTATATTTTAAATAAAGAACTTGTCCACTACCTAGGGGAACACTCCATATTTCACGATCGCCAATACGGGTTTCGGCCGAAACGGTCATCGGGTGATCTTCTAGCGTACGTTACACATCTCTGGGGTGAGGCTATTGACAAGCGTGGTGAGTCGGTGGCTGTTAGCCTTGACATAGCCAAGGCTTTTGATCGAGTCTGGCACAAAGCTCTTCTGTCCAAGCTCGCGGCATACAGTCTGCCTGCTCAGTTCTGCAACTGAGTCGCTGGCTTCCTGCATGAGCGTAGAATCCATGTCCTGTCTGATGAATGCGCTTCGCGGTTTATGTCAGTGGACGCTGGTGTCCCTCAAGGTTCCATTCTGACCCCACGTTGTTCCTTCTGCATATCAATGATATGCTTCCACTTACACATTACTATGCAGATGATAGCACAGTGCATGGGAGATATAACGGTCACCTAGTGGCAGGGCAAATCGAAACCGAAGTCAATCGAGTGAATCTTGTCATTGAGCTCAATAGGGTATCGGACCTTATATCTAAATGGGGCTCCAATAATCTTGAGTTAATAACAAAATTTTGATAAAATCACATAAAAATGAATAAAATATTATTACAAAGAAACTAAGTAGGTTCTTTAAAATTAAACTTCTTTCATTATTATTAATAAACTTTTGGTAAGACTTGAATTATTATTTTTTTATTCTTATTTAAAATATTTTTCATCAACCTCTAAAACTTTACTTCATTATTATAATAATTTTGTATGATTCTCTTCTTCTTTTTAGGAGGTGGCAATGGCAATTTTATATTAGAAATTATTATTTTAGACTTATTTTCAATATATCTATTGTTTCGTTAAAACGTCTGTGCTATCGATCGTCACTTCATCTTCATAATTTAATGAAAATTTAATATGTCCATTTCTTTATTTTGAAAATTATTATATGCATCATTTAGATTGGTTACACTTTGATTTTGATCAACGATATATTTTAAACATCCAGTTTTCGGTGATATAGGTCGTACGTTTTCTTTTTCCTTTTTTCCCCACTGCATCTATCAATGACTATTTCTTTCTTACTTATAAGATTATCATTACGACTATAATTATTGGTAGTAGCTATAATGTCATTATTTGTTTTATCTTCAATGTGACATTCCTTCTTAGTACCTTTATGCGCCTGACCCTGTATTTTAGTATTTTTGCAAAAAATGTATGTAATATAATAAATAATAATGTATTTTTTTAAAAACAAAGGTCCTTCGTTTTTAAAAAAAACCTGGTTTTTGGACTGTTTTGCGCTTATTGTTTCTTGAAGAGTTTTAGCCTCTTCACCGCATACACCTTCCTGATACCACTTCTAACTGTTTTTTGCTTTTGGGTTCTTTAATTTGCATAGTTCCGTAACGCATATCTTGTAGGATTTTGAGAAAAAATATATCCACTGCATTTCTAGTTCCGTCTATCCCATGATTTTGAGCTCAGAAAACTTCATTTTTATTTATTGGAATAATTCCTGCTTTACGAAATTCAGCTTTAATGTTATTTTCAGCGTTTAGTGTTATTAGATCTATCAAATGTTTTAATAAACGCGGAAATCAGCCTTTAGGCACGCTTGTTAACATTCTTCCGTCTGTTTTCTTCCATTTGTCGAGCAAGATACGCCAGGCTATTTTTATTGGCCTAAAGAAGGCAACGTCCTATGGTTGGGTTATGTGTATCGAATTTGGCGGCAAAAAGACAAAATCTATAATCTTGTCTTTTGCATAATTTTATCATGTCCATCGAAAGGTGTGAAGAAAAATTTTCACCTATAAGGATTTTTTTACCATCTCTATTTTCTAGGAATGGATTGACAGTCGTTATGACCCAATCTTTAAACATATCACCATCAAACCATCCAGAATTAGAACGGTTGTACCGTGCTTCATTTGGACCATTCTCTGTCCAAGTGTTATAAAGATGCAAAGCTTTGTAAACTATTGTTTAGGGAGGTAACATTTCTCCTGCGCCTGTACAAGCCATCATTAAAGATGTCGACCCCTTGGAATAGTTAACCACCCTTTCTGGGTATTTACAACCTCTCTTGACGATAACCTTTTTTCTGCCAGGATTTTCCGAAAGGTTAGTTTCGTCATAATTTATAATGTTAGACGCTGGGACGCCTTCTAAAGATAATTCCAATTCACGAAAATAATTTGATATTATTTCTGGGGAAACTGCAGCCCTCACTCTTTTAATGTTTTAGCAGATCCTCTTGGAAGTTTTATTTTTATGTCTATTTAGGAAGCCATTAACGTAATCAATACCAGGCATGTTATTTTTAAATCTCTTATATGCTATGCCTTGACCATCTAGATACATTTTTATCAAGTATCTTAAATCCGTCGTACCTAGTGGATATCCCCATTCTGCACAAATATTTAAATTTTCTATTATATAACTTTCTTTCTCAAGTGATAGTGCAGTTTGGCCACCAAGACGTTTTATTTTATAATTTTTATGACGATAAAGGGTGGATTTCGAGATACCGTATTTATCAGCTACGACTTTCATAGAAAGATTACTGGAATTTAATTCTTCCAGAGCTTTCCTAATAACATCGTCATCGTAAACGTTATATTTTTTTGCCCCTGGTGAGGCTTGTATGTGCGTGGCATGTTCTGTGAATAAAAAAATAAATTATTTTCATTGAGAAACTGTAGAACTTAAAATACAAACTGCCTAAAAAATCGTCGACTTAAATAGCACAATATTATTATTCTTGCTATAAAATGGTTTTGACAACCCTATTTTATGGTCCCATTCCACCTCTCAGTCGTCTCAAGTATAGGGCACGCACGACTCGCGCATTGTGATTGTCTGGCCGCGCGGTCCTTTCTCTTTCTTCGTCTTGCTCTCGCTTTCTTCAGCCCTCACTCTCGCTTACAGGTAGCATTTATTCTTATTATGAACGCATTGTACGTACTAATTTTATAATTTTACTATAGGTATTTCATTGAGATTAATCACCAGAATACATTTATCTCCACTGCATAGTGTGGTATTCGAAACCACGACCTTACCCAATCGCGGGGAATGCTCTAAATGGCTTTCAGGTAGTAACAGAAAAAAATGCTGGTTGCCTGGTTAGTGCGGTTAGCTCAGTAGTTTAGAGCAGTCCCCCCGATTGGGAAAGATCGTGGGTTCTAGTCCCACACCATGGAGTAGAGATCAAATTTTTCTGATTAATCTCAATTAGATTTTCGCAGGTAGCACTTTAATCAACAATATAATTATTTACTCATTATGACTGTGAGAACTTTATCGATAAACGTGGGAACTGATTATAACTTATTTGTTATTCTTCTCTTTGAACCTACTGATTAGTTAGACTGTGGTCAGTAGGTACGGATACTGAATCCATTCTTATATTATAAATACGAAAGAAATAAAACTTACCATACTTTCTTCCCGGTCTATCCCGGATCCCCGGATCCGGATCCGGATTCCCGGATCTATCTTCTTCAGCCGCGATGAATGTTTGTATATTTTGTTTTTTTATTTCCCATTTTCACAAAAAAAATTCACAAAAGTATAAACGTAAGTATATAGATAGGTTCAATACAATAAAATTTATAAAAATTTATCAAATTCATCAAATTATAAAAACATTTGATAAACTTCCGCACCAGAAAAGACGAGCGCGCGTTTAAATTCGGCACAGGTCCTACCTCGGTAACGTCTCGAGAGACACTGGTGAGCGCCCCGTGCATCTAAAATCACATGAATAATCGATAAAAAAATTGATAGATGTAATAAAAAAAACGATTGGTTCTAATACCTCAAGTTATCAATGAACTTCATTTTGGTAAAATACTAATAAACCCTAGAAAAGAAGATAAAATTACACAAAAATATGTAACTTTGTGAATTTATTCTATCGAACCAACTTTATCAAATCGTGTTTCCATCGGGTCTATTCCAAGAGTAAAGCCTCAACAATATTTCATAATTTTCGCAGATTTTAATTTTACTACTTTAAAAAAGAATTCTAAGAACGTGTTTATAAAATCTTCAAATAATTTTTAACGCAAATTTTGTTGCGAACAAATTACAAAAACACAAATGTTGAAAAAATTTCCACGAGCAGGATTTGAACCGGCACCCTTCTGACATAACGTGTTTATGTTAATTTTTCACTAACACCAGGAATTGTATGCTTTGTATGACGTATCAGATACATCGCTATGTTGTGGCGTAATTCTTGGCTATATATATAGGTGCTTAAACAGGCTTTCTTTTCTATATCTTCACTGAACAGTTTGTCCAGTGTTTGCAAATAATAATTTGTCATTCGATCACGTTAACAAAAACGAGATTTCGTGTGGCCATAATTTTAACTCTCCTCGGACCTCCGAGGTGTTGCAATGAAGTTACGTGACCGAACGACAAAAAAATCACAGTGGGCACTCTGAAGCTTGGATCGTTAGCCCTATATCAATATATAGGTAAGTATACAAGGAAAAACGTTACTCAGTTACAACTTCGTAACTCAATAACAATATGGCCTAATTTTAAGTTACAATGTTTTTCCTTGCAGGTGTCAATATGGTGGTTAACATAATTTTTACGCTAAATATAATATGTTTGATATAACTTAAAAGCATAAAGCGCGTTTAAATATGGAATTAAAAGACTTTGAGATAAGTTTCTTGCGCCGGCGCCGATACATCTCTATAGCGGAAGGTTCGCTTGTAAAACTAATTTGTCTAGTACTCATCATGCTGTATATAAAAACCTGAGGCTAGAGCGTCAGGATCATTAAGTTTTTTGCTTTCGACGCGGACTGTTATGTTGTGTAGTATCGTTTCATTTAAATAAACGTTTGCCTTAGACGAAGGTATGTTTCACAGACAGTTATTACGGGTACTGTTCACTTTCGTAGCTGTGGTGTTGTTGTCATATTATAATGTGAGCAGTGAAATGCAACCAGTTGTTAACACGCCGCTTGGGCGGATTGGTGGGTATCATATGAAAACGCAAGAAGGCAGGGTTATATCGGCTTTCACATCATTGCCATTTGCGTTGGCTCCTGTCGGAAAGTTAAGATTTAAGGTATGTTTATAAATGGACACTTAGTTATATTTTTGTTTATTATTATTGTCCTTTCTCCGGGTTACTGGAAGACAGTGGATTAGGCTCGCGTGAGACCGGCAGCTTACTTTTACCTAGCAGACAATAAATAAAGAAATTTCGATTCAAGTTCATGTGCATCTAACCACGGAAACCTAACGCTCGTCGCTTTGTTCCTCGCAACCTCTCCTAGGGCCACTACAGTATGCGCTGATATTAGGTACCTCTAAATACTACACCAAAACAGATCGTTTCTTATTTCTTACTTTTATCGAAGATCTACTATCTTGAATGTTTATTAATTAATTGATTTTGAATTATTAATTATAACCACCAAAAGTGATGAATTTCACAGTTTTCATCACATTTACCAATCACACACTTGACAGATTGCTGGCACATTCTTTTCGGCTTCTACCGCTGACTGTTCGGTATCAATATTACGATTTCTATGTTCACTTTTCCTATCAATTTCAGACACGTCCAGTCCGATTTAGGGAGTACGCCCCAGCTCTTTATTAGTTAATTTTCTTCTGCCAACTACGCAAGTCCTTGAGCATCTCGATTGTTCATTATTTACGCGTCAAATTACTAAAACGACAAAAATCCATTTATAAAATACAACATTATAAAATTTGTAATAATCATAGGAATTTGTAAAAACTCATTAGCTCCGGAATATAACCACATAATATAGGTATAACTATTTAAACAACCATGGTCACTTGCAATAGAAAAAATATTAACGGTATTCTTTATCATCATCTTCATCATCATCAGCCTATACTAGTCCACTGCTGGACAGTATCTAGACTGTGTACCGAACAGTCGTCTTCTTTGTAGGTACGAAATTATTTGTTAAAGGAAAAAGTAAAGTATATTTCACAACTAATAAAAATGCATGCTATTTTCGGTTAGTTCATATGCACTGTATGTTTTGGGGCCTCTATCTTTTATACTTAGTTAGCTTATGTTGGGAGTTAATCGTGTTGAGCTCTACCTTGCCTCTTTGGAAAATTGAATGATAAACCCTTTTTTTCGCTCTGATCGAGGGGCCCCTACACGACGCGGAGCACATAGGCACGTGCTTTTTTGCTTTTAGGTTAATCCGGTACTGTTCATATATAATACATTAGAGAGTGCACCCTCAACCAATAGGTTCTACTACGATAATACGAGTTCTACGAGAGGGGACTTATCTCCCAGTAGAGATCCCCACAAAAAGGAAAATTCGACAAACACTGATAACTGTATACAATAAACAACCTCAGTATAGGTAAAGAGATTTTGTTGAGCAATACTTCAATTCCTGGCAGATCCTCAGTAAATCCTCTTATTTTCGTGCAAAGTTCATTCATTATTGTAAATTGTATTTATTTTAAATCATACTTAATGGTTTAAACAATATTATTATTCAATCATTTCATTAATTTATTTATATTTTTACACAACACTAATTTGATTCATAATAGGAAAATAATTGAAAAAGTCTGTTACAAATGACGTCATATAAGACGATATTTTGCATTAGGTTGGAAAGTATTTTCCTTCCTTAGTTCTTACCTTAGACGTTCTCACTCACGGAAGGAAAGAAGTAAAGAACTGTGAAATACGAGTATTTTGAATTTTTTTGGCCAATATCTTTTTTTTTCAACTATAATTAGGGTCCTAACTTTTTTTGAAAAGCCGCAATATAAAGTAATACTTTGTTAAAAGATGTTAGCTAGAGTAGGCAGTATGTGTAGCAACGTAAGTAGGTAAACCTAAGCTTTAGTTAAGCTTAGTACTTACTAAATAAATAATAAATAAATAATACTTAGTAAATAATCGTAACTATAGGTACTACGTCCTTCAGTTACAAAGTATTATTTGAATTTACTATTGTCATAATTATATAGGAGTTGTCTAATAAAAAACAATAGTTTTAATCAAGTCAATCACAAATAAAATTTTACTGAAACTACTAGCTGACCCGGCGGACTTCGCACCGCATTTTTTTCCTTTTTTAATATAGCCTATGTTACTCAGCGCTAATGTAGCATTCTAATGGTGAAAGAATTTTTTAAATCGGCTAGGTAGTTTTTGAGTTTATTCGTTGCAAACATTACATACAAAAATACAAAGCTTTCCTCTTTTTAATATTAGTATAGATTGTTATCTATTCAATGAATTCTTGGTAGGGAACAACGATGTCATGAGGTAATTATTTAACATTAACAGAAAAACACAAAAATAATGGTTAGTTAACTAGTACAAGTAAAAAAGATTTTAGTTCAAAAAATCTTGAAACTGATTTCCGGCGGGCGCTTGTAAAAAAGATGACAAGGTCATACTAAATGATTTACCTATAGAAACAAAAAGTACCTTAATGTTACGTGGGTAACGAATTCTTAACCTGTTTTACTTGGAGGCGTTTTTATAATACGTACAATTTAATCAAACGTTAAACTAAAGTAATGAACAATACGACTATAACCACCACTATAATATTTAAGGGGTCTCCTATGTGAATTCGAAGTCTATCGATGCATCCATCGAATCCATCTGAGTACCTACCTAGTGTGAGTTTTGTTGATCCGTATTCATTTGATTACGAAACGTATCACGAAAACAAAAATTTGTATGGCATTGAAGCAGCGCCTCCTGGCGACATGTGTGAAGAGTTAAAATTTTGCCATAAAAATTCTCGTTTTCGTTAACGTTATCGAATGTCAAAAATAACTGATACTAGTCCATTAGTATTATTATACTTTATGCACCAGACCCTCAGAACGAAACATTACCTACTCGTCGCTGCAAAGAGCATCGGTAAGTTGGATTTTCGATGAATCGTTACATCGGGTATTCAAAGCTTCGTAGTATTGGGTTCTTACCTATGAAATTGGCGTTTTTTCTCACTCATTAATAGGTGTATTATTTTTAAAACTCAATACCGGTTGTTAATATTATCATACACATTTAATTAAGACTATATTAGTTAGGCTTCAGTAATGAATAACAATGATTTTTGATTGTGTCTTTATTGCCCAAATATTTTTTTTAAATTGACTTCTTTTTTGCTAGCGGAATTGACCTTTTGTTTTATTGTAACTTTGAAGGTACTTGTTTTTTTTCTTTTTAAAGAAACACACTGCCCTACTATTTTTATAGTATTAGCCTAAGTAGATGCTAAGAAAATTGAAAAAACGTTAGTAAAAAATAGAAATTTATAAAAAATATTCGTACTAATATTAATGCATCTTTCAATATAGCAATCGATCAATGGTGTTCTTTGAAATAATAATCGATCAGGGTGCCTAGTGTGAGTTTTGTTTACTATCCGTATTCATTCGATTACGTTAACGAAAACGAAAATTAGTATGGCAGTAAGCAACGCCTCCTGGCGGCAAACGAGAAGAGTTAACATTTTTCCATACAAATTCACGTTATGTTAACGTGATCGAATGGCGAATGAAACTCGCACTTGGCGCCCAGGGTGGCTTAGGAACTTATTAGGAGTGGGTAATATTAGGTTTTTATGATATCAAATCGAAACTATATATCGATATTCGGTATCAGATTCTGAAACTATAAAATTTTTGAATCACGAATATCACGATATTGCTGCATCGTTGCGATACGCTCGGTTCGGTATCTCGCTCGATATTCAAGATTTATAGATATAGGATATCAAATCGTATCGCCTCGCAATACGGGCTATGAACGAACAGATACGAGCAGAACCGATGCACGCCGACGCGCGGCTGAAAAGATTTGTGTGTGAGTGAAATGGCAATAATCGGTTATTCGTAGGATTCCAAACTTTAACAGTATAAGAATAAGGGTTATTTCAATACTTTCTTGTGTATTTTGGCATATTTAAATTGTCAATAATAGGAAGCATTTTCGAATTGCAATTTTACGTAACTCTCGCTGACCTTTGTCCTTGAACTCATAGCTCCTGTGATCCATTTCTAACTCTTATTATTCATTTTATAGATTCGGAGTCGCGAACAATTTAAGGTCTATTAAAAATATGCAAAAATATACTAGAGAATTGAAATAATCTTAATTCTCATACTATTAAGGTTTGGAATCCTACGAATAACCGACTATTGTCATTTCACTCACACACAAATCCTTTCAGTCGCGCATCGGCCTGCATCAGTTGTGCTCGTCGTATCTGCCCCCCAACCGCGTAACACTCTCGCTTTCGATCGCTTTGTAGGCGAAGCCCTCGCCTCGCTTTCTAATATAATATCGAAATATAATATCGAATAATATCGAAAGCTATAGCCTATAGCTTTCGATATTGCTTTCATATTGCTTTCGAAATGACAAGATGACGCCTCCTCCTCGCCTCGCCTTCAAAGCGATCGAAAGCGAGAGTGTTAGGCGGTCGACCCCCTGTTCATTCGTAGCCCGTATTGCGGGGCGATACGATTTGATATCTTCTAGCTATAAATCTTGGATATCGAGCGAGATACCGAACCGAGCCTATCGCAACGATGCAGCAATATCGTGTTTCAAAAAATATATAGTTTTTACACGCATCGATATTACGATATTGATCTAATATACGTTTCAATATCTATATACGATTTGTATCGGCCATCCCTACAATTTATATAGGTGACCCAATATAAAGCGAGTCTCTACCCGCTCGTCTTATTAATTTGCCTATCGATAAGAGTGTCCGTTCAAAACGATTCATTTACATTTTGGTCTGGTAATTTTTTTTGGAATTGTATTAAGCAACCTGAATTCTATTCATTTTCGAAGATGGAATAGATCATAAGCAGTAATTACAGACTAAAAACGGAGTATAATATTTAAACCTTGATCGAAACAAAGATTAATCGAATGTTGGAAATATTCAACTAACATTTTGCTGTTTTCTGCAAAATTCGTTCTGATGTAAAAAGCTTATTTGGACCTTTATTGTATGTTTGTTTCCAATTAACACTGTTTTTTGTTCGGCTTTACAGGCACCAGTACCCATCGCACCGTGGTCGGAAACATTGGATGGGACTAAATCAACATCCGCATGTATTCAAAGAAACCCGTACATACGACAAAAGGAGATCGTGGGTCAAGAAGACTGTTTATATTTGAATATTTATACACCGTTCACCAGCAATGTAAGTTGCATTAACATAAGTTTACGGGACGGCCGCACATTTGTTGCTGGGGATTGCGTCGATAAAGAAAACTTCTTCGGTAGAGTCAGCCAGGGTACTTGAGAGGAGATAGCTTCGAGTAGGTATCTTGCTTATCGGAGTGTTCATCGAAGTCATACAGACGCAAGTCTGTTTTTATACTTTTAGTTTTTTAGTGGTCCTAAATTTTTGACATTGAATTTAATTTGTAATACAATCAATAACTGCTCCTTAATTGAACTATTTTTAGAATAAAAAACATAAAAGTCATCAACATATACTGCAAGGATAACAAAGTCTTTATCTAATTTCTTTGTATAAATACATGGTTCACAGAGAGACTGTTTGAAACCAGTTTCAGTTAAAACATTATAAAATTTCTCATTCCACATTCTACTAGCTTGTTTTAAACCATACAAACTTTTCTGTAATAAACAGACTTCATTTGGATCATTGTTACTAAAACCCACAGGTTGCTCCATGTATATAACTTTATTAAGATTACCATTAAGGAAAGCAGTCGTAACATCAATATGTTCAACTTCCAAGACCATTTCATTTGTTCCTTATTCGTCTATGGTCATGCTTAATCACTAGATTAAGCATTGGCCTACCCAGTAATTGTAGCCATGACTTGATTTCAGTGATGGAGGCCTTTGTCCAGCAGTGTGATTTTATAATGGACTATTTAGGTACCTACTTACAGGATCTGTTGGACATAAACCAGCAATTGCCCGTGATGATGTTTATCCACGGCGGCGGCTGGATGTGCGGCGACTCCAGCACTGTAATGTACGGCCCTGAACTGCTGCTAGACCATCAGGTCATACTAGTCACGGTCAACTACAGATTGGGTAAACTATACATTTTATTAATTCTAGTAGTATTCATATTATTATTATTTTTGCATTCACAATGCTTTTACTAGTTAGTACAAGATAAATACCAGAAAAAATCAACCAATCTCAGGAAGCTCGAGTGGGAATCCAACCCATGACCCTTGGATTACCGGTTCAACGCCCTGACCGCGGAGCTAGCGAGACACCGCCCGTGTGAATTGTAATACCGTATTGTCACTGTCGGCAACAGATATATATGTGGCAGTCAGAATGTATAATCTGCCGAATTACATTACGGCTAGCCGTTTCCAAAAACAGGGCCGTTTTGAAATACGGCGATTCAACGACTAGCCGGATTGTAATTGCGATACAATCTTCATTAAGGCGGCCTATGTTTAGCCGCATCGTACTACTAGTTAGATTGTAGGATGATCATGTCGTGGCCGGATCTTAACATGTATCACTTTATTATGTAATCGACCATTTCATGAAATTGTTGTATTTCATTATATGCCCAGCTTAAACTAATCATATCGTTAAAGCGTTAACGTTTGATGATATGCTCGTTCACGTTTGGCCATAACGTTAATGTAGGACATCTTACCATTGTTAGTACTTTACCTACCTAAAAGTAAAAAAAAAAAAATCTGAGCGAAGCGCAGCGTAGCGAAAGCCAGTCACGGAAGGGGAGCGCAGTAAATAATTTACGATATGATCACTAAAGTTTGACCACTTCATGAAGTAGCTGCGCGTTTAGTTGCCCATATCGAGAAACGATTTCTTATCATTGATCTGCCCACACCACATCATGATGTGGCCAATAGACAGTGAAACATTTCATGAAATAGAAACTGTCAAAGCGGCGGCTAATGACTCGCTGTATTACATTACGGCTAGCCGTGTTGAAGAACGTATGGCGCCGAATACATTCCGGCGGATTTTCATTCAGCCGCATTAAATCCGGCTAGTCGTTGAACCGCCGTATTTTAAAACGGCCCTGTTTTTAAAAACGGCTAGCCGTAATGTAATGCGGCGGATTATACAATCCGACTGCGACATATACATATTTATTTAGTTGCGGTTTATTATGATTCAATGTCTTGGTACTTTCTGAGCTCTGCGTGATTAATCACCTTTAAATGTAACATTTATAGTGTCCAAATCAATATGTACAGTATCTAAGTAGGTAGTGCTACGAGCGCAGCGGAGCATTCATATTTTTTTCTAGTATCATTGTATGTTGTTAAATCTAGTAGCAGCCGAGATAAAGGTACATTGCCATGCCAGAGGTCGTTCCAGAAGAAAATGGCGAGAGGACTTGGACCAAACCGACTGTCGTCTTGATGTAGGCCGGGAAAGACACAAGTGGATTGTACTTGGGGAGTCTTCTCTAAAAGCTGATAATGAAGTTGTAGTAGTTAGCAATGCGTTGGAGTAACAATCTCTATTCTCTATCTATATCCTCTATATATATTCTCTATCTCTTTTATCTATCTCTATTCTCTATTTCCATTCACATATCTCGAACACTTTGCCCAACCTGGAAGTTGAATTCCCTCCGGATATCTGGTAACATTTAAAAAATGGTCTCCAATTGCTAAGAATAAGCACTTTAATAATCTCCTTATTGTGTGCTTTAAGTAAGGCCGCCCGTTCATAATTCGAGGATAACGGAAATTTAACACATTTATTGATCTTAGATCGAGCTGTTTATCTTTTGTTTAGGCACAAAGACTTGCCGTTATATGAGTTCTTCATAAATGTTATGGGTACTACGAAGATCTACATCTACATACGGTTCTAATTATAAATAACATCACTATAACCATTTGATAATATAGGTCCTCTTGGTTTCCTATCAACAAGGGACGAGCATTGTCCTGGGAATAACGGATTGAAGGATCAGCAGGAAGCATTAAGATTTATCCAGAAGACCATAGAGAGTTTTGGCGGTGATAAAGATTCAGTAACAATATTTGGAGAAAGTGCCGGGGGCGCCAGCGTGCATTATCATATGCTATCAAAATCTAGCGCAGGTAAGATATTGCTATCATACTCGTATCATATATCATTAGTTATAATAATCATGTATTGTATTATAAGTGACGAATTTTAGTAACATTTGGTGGTATCATTTTGCCTGCAATCAGGCAGAACAACACACCACCCTGATACCTATTCTCTTTCTTGACGCCAAGCAGCATTTTTTTTGCATTGCTTTTTTCCAGTTTAAAGGATACTACATAGATCTAGTGACGTAACATATTAGGTAGTGTGAGTACCTAGTAGTGTGAGTTTGTTTACTTTAATTCATTCGATTACGTTTACGAAAACGAATTTTTGTATGGCAAAATTTTAGCTCTTCTCGTATGTCGCCGGGAGAGGCTGTTTCATTGCCATACGTAGGTACTAATTCTCGTTTTCGTTAACGTGGTCGGATTTCAAAAATTACTAACACTACGCTCTCAGAGACATAGGAACTAAAGCTTCATTGTCGACAACGCATGTTTTATCCTTATCATTTCAAGCTTCTATTGGCTGTGGTAGTCGCTTTCCACATGACCGTATGCGGGTTTGTCGGCACAGTAACATAACCAATACTTGTTTCAGGGTTATTCCACAAAGCGATATCGGAGTCAGGCACAGCCATAGTGCCGTGGGCCGAGGAATCTCCCGGGGAGTCGGAGAGAAATGCTCTCCTGCTCGGGACCTTCGTCGGGTGTCCGCAGACTGAGTCCTCGCAACTGATAGACTGTCTCCGAACTAAAGACAGCTACGATATCATTAATACGGAATTCAAATTTTATGTGAGTAAAATAAGTAGTGGTGTATGGCCCGTTCTCCATATCCATCCATAGGAAAGGCTCGTGCCCCATCAGTGGGGACATAAAATGAGCTGATGATGATGATGATGATAGAAATAAATTAGCATCACCACGAGTTACAATTTTGACGTACATCTTACTGGAGGGCGTTCGAGTTAAAAATAGGAACAATATACGCAGTGGTTGGCTACATTTGTATGAGGAGAG
The DNA here is from genome assembly GCA_963082485.1 of Eudonia mercurella. Taxonomy (NCBI): domain Eukaryota; kingdom Metazoa; phylum Arthropoda; class Insecta; order Lepidoptera; family Crambidae; genus Eudonia; species Eudonia mercurella. The sequence continues at coordinate 18,667,237 of OY720022.1, forward strand.
CTGTGGCTTGCACGACCATATCCAGCAGTAGACTGATGTAGACCGCTCAGGTAAATGTTAGGCTGAACCAAGAGGATAAGTAACGCTTAAAAACTATTTTTTTAAAAATCTATAAGTACTCCACATCCGAATAAAATTCTTACGTCATCATATTTATTCATCAGTAACTGACCCTTTTGATTGAACATTGAAGTAAAACTATCCCTAAAATTTACGTCAATTACATACATTATTAGTTAGGTACCTTATGATTATTTATCGTAAAAGAATCTCAAGAGACGTTCTAAGCTTTGTTTTAAAATAGGTACTGTATAGGTAGGTATATAACCATTTGCGGAAATGACAGCTGCTGGTACAGCTATATTATGGCCTTTATTACAAAACATTACTTGCTTTTCTTAGTCAATCGTTCACTCTTCTAGAGAAAAAACTATGAGTTTTTACCTCATCTGTGGTCCACCGATTCCAGACCCAGCCGCAGCCGTCCCGTGTACGATGTTTGTGTACTTGGTTGCGTTGTCGTTGGTGGTTAGGCTTGTTTTTCCGCCTGGCTACCTACCGCCATCTTATCTAAATATGTCGCCATAACATCAATGTTTGTAAGTATTGTTGTATTCCGGCAGCTAGCGATAAGATAGCCATGCCAGGGCCTCAGTAGTTGAGGATTCCGGGTGAAGAGCGCTTCCACCTTCGGTCTTATAACCACTTACCATCAGGTAAGATGATGGCCAAATGCTTACCCGTAAGAAATTTGAAGAATAACTATTTTGTCATACTAGCACTTTACCTGCGACTTCGTCCGCGTGGATTTGAGATTTTAAACTTTTGAACGCCACGGTCGGCACTGGACGACAAATGATTGCCCAACACGCCACCGTCGTGTATAACCGACGAGAAAACGACATTTTAAAAATACAAAATAAATATACTAAATTAACTTTTCTGTTTTTTTTTTCCTATTATTTAAAAATACATTAATGATGTATTGTAAAATGGCACGAAGATATATCCATTAGTTACGTTTCACTAGCAAAAATTATCATTAAATATTGCTAATCGAAATCCTTAAAAAAGGTGTTCTCCTCACGCCACAGTCGGCAAGATACGACAGCTAGTGATGGGTAAGTGTAGAAAAGCTATTGGCATAGTTCGTAGCAGCCTCGTTTTTTTTCTAACTTTTTAATGGAACCCAAAATAGCAGAGAAAGATTTTCATAAAATGCGCGAAGGCACTTTTTTGAGCTCTTAGATTGAACTACTGTTCTGAACAAATGAAATAAAAAAACAGAATGTTATCTCCTAAATAGTCGAATAGTTCGTAGCGGCCTCGGAATTTTTAGATAAGGTGAGGGGGGCAAAGTGCACCTAGCGAGCAAGTGCGCCTACCACAAATATCTCGAAAACTACCCATTGGATACTAGTATCCACTACTAGTAGTGACATGACACCGTACATCGATGCTACAAACTAAATTATAGTTCTTGGTTATCACCAAGAACTTTAAGTCATAAATCTCAACAAATTGAGTTTTTACCGACATACGATTGAAGCAAGTGTACAATTTAAATATTTTGCTTTAAGATTCTGACTTTATATCACTCATACCTAGTAAAATTTATATATTGTTTGCAAGTTAAATGTATAGTCTGGGAAGCGAGCCATACTGACTTTTTACACGGTAATAATATCTACAGTATTGTAACTTCATACAAACGGACGAAGCGCGAGCTATACCTACGCGCTCGGATCTCGGCATGCGCTCGGCATGCAACAGGTCGTGAATGTGCCGCAGTGACGAACGGAAAGTGTGTTGTTTTTTAAACAGTAAGCGTGCGATTGTTTTGATTAAAATAAGTTATGGCAAGATTGGCAAGGATCAATAGTAGAATATATTGTGCTGTTTTTGGTTGCATGAATTCATCAATAACGCACCCAGATATAACATTTTTTAGATTACCTGGAAACTCCGAAATGTACTTAAGTAAGACTATAAAATGTTTTTATTTATGTATTTCCTAGTAGGTACGTAATTTGTGTCTTTTTTAATGGATAGGTATTTCGTTTTTTCCTCCGAAAAAATGCCTTGATTAATAAATAAGGTGAACAGGGTAAAGGAAAGTGATACACGAGTGAACGGCTAGTCATAGGCGGTTCGTTTATGATACGGTAGATACGCTCGTGTTAAAACCTCCTGGTTGTAGGTTGTTGGAAACATTATTGAATTAAACGATTGATTGATTGACAACGTATTTTATTTGTTTAAATAAAAAATATACCCCCTTATTCATTTATTTAGTTAATCATCATTATTTTGTCTCTTTTTCTCAAATTCAAAATTATGTTTGTGTGACATTGACAAAACAATATTTAACGAAATAATGCTTAAATAGTTTTTAGGAATAAAAGGGATCATATTTACAATCACAAAATACATTCACAAAACTAGATAGAAACTTAAAGTAGGCAGATGTAATTAAAATACTGTAGGTGGGCAGCCCAGCCAAAGAAAATATACCTACGCCCAGCCCTATCGCGTGTTTACGTACCGCGCGGCTGTAGGTATTTATTTCAAAGATAGGGCCGAGTTACAATACTGTAGATAGTATTACCATAGTAGAATGAAACAAGTAGGTCGACTCGGCCCCCGAGCAAGCGATAATCACCTAAACTTGTAGGGCTGTCGCTTTAATTTAGAATGAGGTAGGTATCTACATATAAAATAAGAACATACTTAGAAATATGAATTCATGGATTTCAGAGAACCCCCGATCTACCTAAACGTAGTTTGTCAACTGTACAACACAACAACTTACAATAGGTATAGGTAAGTAGATACGGTCAACAGCACATCACGGTAAACACTTGCAGTTCGATATTAGCACTTATGCCCACAACATAAGAGCGGTACAAAGTCCAAAGTGTTTCGTCTGACTGTTCCTAATTAGTCCCTTGTTTTCGCGGTAGGGTATACCGTGTAATCTAATAAATTAAACTTACAAATCCGTAGGTACATGTATTTACCTCTCTAATCCACGAAATCTGGAGCAGAACTTAATTCTTTCGGTAGTAAATAACTGACACAAAATTGTGTAATTAGGTTAGGCAGGAGGTACTCAACTCACCGTTCTTGTTCGGTAGGTAAAGTAAAGAAAGAAAATTCTGAATGGACAAGCTGCTATTAAGACATCCATAAACTCTGCAATATCTCTTGTTTTTTTTTGTAACCATCGTTGACCTTGACTTACGTTTAACAAATTATAATCTACGTGCGAGCGGCAGCGGCGCCGGCACAGCGACAAAACACGCAGGCGCGCGCGGCATTATGTACGGCTCAGTCGCGGCTGGCGCAGCATTAGCAGCAATAAACTTTGTCAGTGTGTGCGTGCGACGATGCGTACGGACGGGTTGGTTCGGCTGCGCTCACATACAAGCCGCGCTCGGTGCGTATGTATGAAGATGACCTACTTGTTTCATTCTACTATGGTATTACCGTGCTTTTCTGGAGGTTACAAAGTCAGAGGTTACAAACCTTTTAAAACGTGTCTTTTTATAAGCTTTTATTTAACTTGCAATGTTTGTTTGCTTGTTTGTATGGTCGGGCCAAATCTTGCAACTGAATTTTAAAGCGGTTATCTTCAATTGTGTCAGATTCCAATGACACGACATTGGTTGTAGTTGCAAATCACAGATCCGTACGGTTCCTCGAGAAGTGTCATTCGTGAACTTAAACACAAGTTATATTGCACCAAAGTCAACTATGCAAGACGTATGGCGCACTTTGCCCCCCTCACCTTATCATTGATTTTACATAGAAAAAATCTTATTCTAAACCAAAAAACTTCGAAAATCGCTTTAAGATCGCTGTGAATTTCTCCTATCTACGATAATATTATTGAGCAAAATTTATGCCAGAATAATTGTTACTTCATAACTAAGGAATAAATATTTTTTAATTAATTTATTATCCTATTTCGATAAAAACGATCAATACAACTGCAAAATTACTACAAAATGCGATGCGCCGTCCGTCCGAACTCAGCTTTTTCTCGCAGTGGAAATTTGTAATACTAAGCATGAATTTATTATCCTATTTCGATAAAAACTATAAATACAACTGGAAAATTACTACAAAATGCGAAAATAGGCATTTTACGCAAAATCAAAGTCGAGATGTAATAGGCCTCTTTAAGTAAAGTAAAAACGAAGAAAATCAACTAAAGCTAAGTAATTAATTAGTACTCTAATAGATAATCTTTTCTTTACCTTGTTGTTTATAATTTTTAGTTTACTTAAAATGTCACATCCCTACCTCGCACGCGAAAAGTTGTCAAAGGTCGATTTGTTCTGAATTTGTGGCTTGGTGTGGAAGGGGCGCCGATGCGTTTGCGCTTTGGCGTTCAAAAGGTTAAAGATAAATATTTTTTTCAGTTAAATATAGCCTATGTTTCCCACAAGCATTCTATCAGTGAAAGAATTTTTGAAAATGGATCAGTACTTTCAGAGATTAGCCCTAACATACAAACAAACAAAGTCACAAACGTTACCTCTTTATTAATATGTCATACATCATCATCATCATCATCTCAGCCAAAAGACGTCCACTGCTAGACGAATGCCTCCCCCAAGGACCTCCACAACGACCGGTTTTGTGCTGCTCGCATCCAGCGGCTTCCCGCGACCTTCACCAGATCGTCGGTCCACCTTGTTGGAAGCCTGCTCACATTGCGCTTTCCGGTACGCAGTCGCCACTCGAGGACTGTTCCGCTCCAGCTGCCATCAGTCCTACGAGCAATGTGCTCTGCCCACTGCCACTTGAGCTTAGCAACTCTTCGGGCTATGTCGGTTACCTTTGTTCTTCTGCGGATCTCCTCATTTCTGATTCGATCACGCAGAGAAACCTCGAGCATGGCCCTCTCCATTGCTCTTTGATTGACCTTGAGCCTTCTGATAAGGCCCATAGTGAGCGACCGACTTTAGTCTTGAGACACTGCGGTATATCGGACGAACATACATACATACATACATACATACATACATACATACATACATACATACATTCATACATGTCATACATATGCGAACCTTATTATGTGCTCAAAACTGTATTTAGTGGACTTTTCACAGGCTTGGGACTACGAACCTATGACTCCGTTCAAAGCAGTCGTAGAACCTGATCTTCCTGAGGCTTTTTTGACCAGGCGTGTACGAGAAATAAAAGATGACATTAACTCTGTACCCTGGCTGACGGGTTTGACTAACAGTGAAGGATGCCTAAAATCTGTGTGTAAGTCAAAAAAAAATATTTAGTACTTGTCACCGCAGCGCACCCGCAGAGTTGGCTCGCTATTGCGTGCGTTTTATCATACATATTTTATCAACCGGAAATATTTTGAGAATAAATTCAACAACATAAACAAACTATTTTTTAATGTAAAAACCTTAAAATTTTTTACGCTAGTTTTCAAGAAAAACGCCAAGACATTTCGATTAAAAATCACCCCTTACGCACTTTCGGTAGTTTCAATTCAAAGGAGCCGAAACAGAGAGGCCGCAATGCCTACACCCACGTGCCCGTTCATTCAAAGGAGCCGACACGACAGACACCGCAATGGGTGCTCTTAAAAATATTACAATTTTTGTGTTAGAAAAAGTAGAAATAAAAACTAGCCTGATTTTTTTTTAATGCTAGGGCCTTATTTCTCTGATATAATTAGATGTTTTGTCAAAATATTTGCGGTTGATAAAATGTGACCTTATATTCATATTCATTTGTTCACCATAAATTTATAACAATAAGTACAATAAAAGGTGGTATAATTAAGATGTTATGTTTGTTACAAATTTACCTTTTCAAGGCACTGTGAAATATTAAGCTAACTACAATAATTACAATTTATTTCCAAAATATTCTTCTAAGTTGTAAAAGGAATGATACATAAGAATATTTTTGAGCTCCCTTTTAAATTTACTACCCTGCAATTCTTTGATGTAGTTTGGCAAATGGTTATACAAGTACACTTTAATGGCCATATAATACGATCCATTTTTATATAGCGTACGATGCGCTGGGGGCCTAACCAGGGTGCCTAGTGCGAGTTTCATTCGCCATTCGATCACGATAACAAAAACGAGAATTTGTATGGCAAAATTTTAACTCTTCTCGTATGTCGCCAGGAGGCGCTGTTTTAATGCCATACTAATTTTCGTTTAGGTAATCGAATGAATACGGATAGTAAATAAAACTCACACTAGGACAGTGCCTCGTGTGAGTTTTATTTACGTTACCGCGACACGTGACGTAGCGACTCTGCCTATCTCCGATCTTTTGAAAGTAGTGAGCATTTTTCCTCACAAGCCGGCATAATTCACAAATATAAATAGAAGTTACTGTTAAAACTTGAAATTTTGCAAAAACTTTCGACATGTGTGTTTACTACCTGCTAGAGCTATGATTCTTAAGACATCTTTTTGCAAAATAGACACAGCCGGCACATCAATCGTGTGTCAGGTAGATCCGATCTAGACGTTGTATGTAGAGTTACTTACACCAAATTATTAACTTTAATTTGTCATGCAATTGTTAATGAAATATTTATATTAGTGAGTGAGTAACTCGCATAAGTAAGCAGAAGTGATCATAAATGTAAGTAGTCAGAGGTTACTGACCCGCTAGCGCTGTGACTTGTTCAATTTGATGTGACGTCACAATATATACCTATAAGTATATTATAAAAAATATGTTTAAGTAATCTGCATATAAGATATAGATCGAATACACTTTGGGTCTTTTAATTATGACCACAACTATCTGATACACGTACACACGTTGTACTCGTATAATCTAATTATGTTGCATACTTTTTCAGTATTTAAAAGCTAATCTTTTCTTCTCGTCCGTTATTATAATTTTTTATAGCACTTATTGCTGACATTTATTTCAGGGATTACGACAAATGAAAGTAGATTGGAAGAGTTTATTTCCAAGTTCTCAACAATAGCACCCGTTAGTTTTTATTACGACTCCGTAGCCCGGACTGATGATATTACCAGAATACTTCGTGAAAATTATCTTAAAAACTCTAACATCGAAGCTGTCAAACGAGGTATACTTGAAGTAAGTAAATATTTTAAGTCATAGGAGTATTGTTTCTGAAATGTTTATTATCTCGCTTGCTTTACCGCTCCGATCAATAATGTACTAGATAAAGGATCCGGAAGGGACTTCTTGGCGGGAAAGTGAAGAGTCATGTCTGCGGTTTTGTTTTATTTTCTAAAATTTGTGAAAAAAATGATATTAGAAACCTCAATATAATTTTTTTCTAAACTGAATAGTTTACGCGAGAGACACTTCCAAAGTGGTAAAATATGTGTCCCCCCCCCTGTAACTTCTAAAATAAGAGAATGATAAAACTAAAAAAAATAAATGATGTATATTACCATGCAAACTTCCACCGAAAATTGGTTTGAACGAGATCTAGTAAGTAGTTTTTTTAATACGTCATAAAGTACGGAACCCTTCGTGCGCGAGGCCGACTCGCACTTGGCCTTAATTTTTTTCAGAATTTGTTATTCGAAATTTAAATGTATATGTAGGTATGAGCAAGACTTCTTGGCGGGAAAGTAAAGAGTCATGTCTGCGGTTTTGTTTTATTTGTGTTATGTCGAATATTAATGTGAAATAATGGTGGATTATTAACCGTTAAGTGTTCGTGAGTGTACATGAGTGTTGGCAAATGAAACAAAACAGTGCAACATCACTTTTCAAATTCTCTCAAGAAGTCCGCCCGAGGACTTAGTAAAGCCCCACATCTTTACTGAGATACTCGAGGGGTTGGGGGGTATATCATTTCTCACTTCTCATTTCTATTATCATTCATCATCATCATCATACATGAAAGAAATTAATATTGTTTAGGAAGACTTTTTTATTGGCTAAATGCTTGTGCAAAGCCATTATAAAGACACGTATGGGTTTGATGAAAAAAAAAATTTTGAGTTTCAGTTCTAAGTATGGGGAACCCACAAAATTTATTGTTTTTTTTTCTATTTTTGTGTAAAAATCTTAATGCGGTTCACAGAATACATCTACTTACCAAGTTTCAACAGTATAGTTCTTATAGTTTCGGAAAAAAGTGGCTGTGACATACGGACGGACAGACAGACATGACGAATCCATAAGGGTTCCGTTTTTTGCCATTTGGCTACGGAACCCTATAAACATTGGATAGCATCAACAACTTTAGCTTACTGTGAACCTTAAACATTATACATAAAGATTAATTAAGGTTGAAAAATATTTGTACTTATTATTTACTGTCATCGCTACAAACTTAATTGTGGGATGGCGCCGTGGCCCCAAAGCCCTGGGTGCGTCGTGTGAGTTTTGTTTACGAAAACGAAAATTAGTATGGCATTTTAGCAGCGCCTCCTGGCGACAAACGAGAAGAGTTAAAATTTGCCTTATTTCTCATTTTCGTTAACGTTAACGATTGTCGAATGAAACTCGCACTTGGCACCCTGTTCCATTTTCAAACGCCCATCGGGAATCTAGTACATTGTTGATCGAAGCTTTACCGACATTTACACTCGTTTGCACTAAACTTATGAATCGCCTAAGTCTTGGCTTAACTATTACCCGGTCAAGTTAACGCGGCACCTGGCTCGAAAACGTCGCTTACATTCAGGTGCCGACTTATCTTGACCGGGTAGAAGTGAGCCAAAGACTTAGGCGATTTATAAGTTGAGAGCAAACGGGTGTTATTCTTTTAATTATAGATGTACACTGATTCATATTTCGCATATCCTATGGTAGAAGCCGTTGAGGATGTAATAAAGCATTCAAATTCTCCAGTTTATCTCTATGAGTTGTCATACAGAGCAACTAACAGCTTTTCGCAAATCTTTGGTGATCCTGAAGGAAATTATGGTAAGATTAATATTTATAACATTATATTAATATGGGAGAAGTTTAATTACTTTGGAGCTCTTTTCTGGTATATACTGGTATATACAAATGTGATTGTAATAAGTGTAGGTATTCCAGTACTTCCCGATTCTAGATAAGGATACCTACTGAATAGACATTTATTGTGCAGGTGTCTGTCATGCCGATGAATTAATGCATCTCTTTCCAATACATTTCTTGTCGAAGCCATTCTCTGACAAAGATCACGAAGTTGGCAAACTTATAAGAACTATGTGGACGAATTTCGCTAAGAGTGGGTAAGTTTTCATTAATAATTTTATAGATTTGCATCGTGTTACAGAATGATACATATGATCCATATTGAGACTAGTTTAACGATTGAAGCTTCATTCAAATGCAAAACAAGTGTCAAGGGTTGTTGTGAACCATCGATTTATTTAAATCGATGTTGTGAACCATAAACAATACAACTGATTGTGATCGGTCAAATTCTGCGTAAAAAGTATAATTTAGCGTTTGAGTGCCTTTCTGTCATTCTTCTAGATACTAATGGCCGGTTTCTGATGTTGCCAGTTATGTTCTCGATAGCTATTGATCAGATAAAGTTATGTAGAGTTTAAACGTCGGTTAAACATCACTGCGTTTCTGAAGACTACGATGCTAATTTATACCATTTTAATAATTTTCAAGCTTATAGTTGGTAAACCCAAGTCAATTAAGATGCATTCTCTAGATTTATTAAAAATAACTGTTTGGTTTCCAGAAATCCCAACAAACCGGTGAAGATACCAGCTAAATGGAATAGTGCTTCACTTGGCATGGATTATTTGGATATTGGAAACGAGTTGACTATGAAGAAGAATATAGGCCAGCGTTCAAGGCTCTGGGATTCTTTACCTTTCTGGCACAAATCTATTAACCACCGAAATGTAGATGAGCTTTAAACCATAAGTGAAGTCAATTGCACTAATAATTAAGATTCAATGGATTTTTTATTAGCCTATTTTTGTGTCCTACTGCTGGGAAAAAATACTCCTCAAATAAAATAAAAATTCATAAAAAAATATTTTTTTTAAATAAAATTTATTTAAAAGTAGGTTCCTACTGTTAAATTCTATTTTGAATGGGTGAATGTTGACTCAAGCGCTGACGTGTACGTAACACATACAATTAATAAACAATATTTATCAATGAATGTGCAGAATCATTATTTGGCACAATGTGTATTGTAGACGGATTAAGCGTCATCATAAACAAATGAATCAGACGTTGGATGACAGGTGTTCTTCATATTGCCGCCTGTCCACCAGGTGCCGAAGTTGTCGTAGATCGTGGTGGTGCGCATCAGCTGCTCGTTATTCACCATGGCGCAAAAGTTGCAGTAGTCGTCTGTCTCTGGGCTCTCGTGCCGAAAGTGGTATGAATAATGGTTTTTCCATCGAAAGAAATCGTGGTACCTGGCAGGGTGTTTTATGATCTGATACATTTGGGTGGCTAATTGTTCCGGCTTTACTTTTATAGCGTTCAAGTAGCTGCCATCAGGCATAAACCTGAAAGAGCAAAGTTAGTCAACATATAACAATGTTTTTAAATGATTTCAAAGGGTATGGGCCAAACTGGGCTTAAATTACGTTACAGGAAAAAACAGTTGTTCAAAATTCTTACAACATTTTTTTTATTGTTACTAAATAGCCTATGACTCCCGCGGTTCGGCAAAGGCCCTCATACTTAGTAGAAAACATGTCATTAGTTACTATAATTGATGCTTTGCCCGACCTGGGAATCGAACCCAAGATCTTCGCGTATCGGGCCGAGTGCTTTGCCACTCGACCGAAACGGTTTTTGTTGTTAATCGTAAAATATATTTTATGCATTTTTTGAACGTTTTATATGATATATCAGATATAGGCAGGTATACACAGATATTTAAAGTTTGTTTAACTACCTAATTTTATTTTTTATATATTTTTGATAATTTTAATATGGCATAAAAAAGTTAAAAAAAAATAATGTTATGTTTAATTTTGTCAGTTTAAACGATTAAAACGATTTAGCGATATAAAAGTCAATAATCGTCTTTCTTAAGGATTTGTTAGGTTTTTTTTTGTAGGTATGTCAAGTCAACATTATCAATTATAAGCGCAAATTTTCCCTATAAGAAATTATTTTGGTAGTAACTAAACGAAAAATTGTTACTGTAACGTCAAGTCCAACTTGCTATGAACATTCGCCCATTTTCTTTGACATTATATTATTGTCAATCTTAGATATATCCTGCCAAAATTAATTTCCTACAAATTAATATAAATAGGTACCTTGTGTAGTTTGCTCCACCAAAGACTATAGGCACTGTGTCGTGTTGCAGCGCGTAAACAATCTTTTCAGTGACATAATCTTCACTCAAACCATTTTCAAAAGCCAAGTAGAAATAAAAATCCTTTTCTAGCTTTTTCAGACATCGAGGCATTAATTGGGTGGGACAATCATATTCACCACATTTGCCATACACATAAACCTTTAGGTTATACCTTTTAAGATGCTGTTGCAACTTTTCGACGTACTTTTCTCTGAAGCTTGATGTCGTGCAACTGGACGCAAACCACGCAGCGACTCGAGTTTTCGTTTTGAGCTTAACTTTTAGATCTTCGTCTATTTCGGACATTTCATCACGCCTCAACCAATTCATATTTTGACTTGGGCCCACAACATGATAAGTAGCGTTCCGTATTGCCAAATAGCCCCATAATGCATCTGAATTTAATTTGTATGTCCAAGTCCAATTAAAAAACTCGTTCCAAACATCTAAACAAATGGGATAGTTTGCAGCTGACTCTATGTTCGCGTATACATACTTTTGCGATAATGAACGCCTTCGAGGTATGTCCCGTAGTGCAATCATTTCTAGTAATTGAGGTCCATTGAAAGCTACCACTTCAAACTCCGTCAGATCGCCCAAATAGTTTTCGTCATTAGTGACGTAACAATTCTGCCACCTGCATTTTTTTTTCACAAATATGGTATTACCAGTTTCAAAATAAATAAATGGAGACGCCGATGCTCTTGTCCACAAAAGTATGTATTTGGTTTTATTATAACTAAAAGAGGATTTAGTGTTCAAGCCATTAATTGGTCTATAAACTAAATGTAGGGCTTTTAGATAATAACTTAAATCAACAACCATTATGCCCTTCAATAATCCAATGACTACCACAGCATATAATATTAACTTCCACAACTTTCTTCTCTTTCTTAAAAACAAGTTCACCGTCATGTTGAAGTCGCGATTGAACTTACAATGAAATAAAAACTAAGAGTTCGCTCGGTTGGAATCCATGATATGATTTTTATTTTGTAAACAGGATTTGTATTCTGATTGTCTCTCTATCGTGAAAAATACCAATTCCATAATGGCTCAGTTTGTTCTGTTCAATTCTTCTGATAGGAATTTCGTCGACCCTTGCCCGATTCGATTACATAAGTGTTAAGATTTCATACATCATAGTTAGTTAAATAAAAGAACTTTGATAAAATTTTACAAATATGTTTTGTTGGGATATTTATTTTTAAAAATTAAGTTATAGGTTGACATATCAGTGCAATTTCGGTTAGATTGGGATGTACTTTATAGATTGGTAGGAGGCTCTTCAGCCCCAAACCTTGACGCTCTGGTCCCACGAGCAGCTAGCGAGGGCCACTCCATTCGGCGCGAGAGAAATGGACGTCACACGATTCTCATGAGCGTGTAGCAAACCTGGATAAACATTATTAGGAGAATAGTTTAAATATTGAAAAGACTACATTTGTGAAGAAGACTCAAGCTAAGAACTCTCTTTGTAAACTTTCAAAACAAATGACTTTTGAATCGAGTGTAACATTGATCACAACTCCTGTTGAAGTTGCTTTAATTCAATAATTTATTTTAGTTTATTATCATCATACTAATATTTTAAGCTGAAGAATTTGTTTGTTTGGTTGAACGCGCTAATTTCAGGAACTACTGGTTCGAATTGAAAATTATTTTTGTGTTGAATAGTCCATTTATTGAAAAAGGCTATATTAAAAAAAATGTTTAAAAATAAAAGTACACCCGTGCGAAGCCGGAGCGGGCCGCTATAATTAATATAGTTGTTTAGTGATATGTTTCCTTATATTGTAATAAATTGTAATAAATATTAAAAGGTAGTAACGATAATGATCGTGATTAATGTCGATAAACAGGGTCTAACGAAATTGGTGTCAAGACCAAAAGTATGCTACCTACTCAGTATCGAGTTAAAACAATCTGTTGACATAGTTTTAAATAAAAACAAAAAATGTTGCAGACATTTATACAAAAATAAATATAAATTAATTCACTAAGTCATGTCAACAGATAGTGAGCTGGATACCTACTGAATAAAGTTGTTTCGGATCTGACACCAATTTCGTTTATTTATCGACATTAATTGGCTAACTATGTCATAATTGACTTCTACATGTGAACCTATGGTATGACTAGAAATTTCTGAAGGTACGTGGAGTCACGCTAGTAACAGCTAGAACTCCTAGCGTTACCAGCCAAACCTACATCCATTTAAGCAACCTCTCAAAGGCTGATGATCGATGTTGCACTTGATGCAAGAGTTCGACGTTCCATGGTACAAATTAATTGTCAATAACTCAAAATACAACATTTCATAACAAGGAAGTGCTAAAATCTATTTTTTTAATTGGAATGCTTTTACCTGTGTGAGCAACTTTCAGAGCGTCCCAAGAATGTACATTGTTATCATCTGAACCAGCCATTATATATCTGCCACTAGACGATAGAGCTGCATTAAATAGTAATTACAAATTAATTAAGTCTGTTTATTTATTTATTATTTACAAGTTTAGTATGTGTACTACATGTATTCACCCGTAGAGCTTATGTTGTTACCCTTTTATGTGTGCATAAAAGGGTAACAACATAAGCTCTACGGGTGAATACAGTACAAGGGCGCTGCTTATTTCAGTTCGGAAATATCTTCCAGCAGGCCCGCAAAAGGAAACGTTATAAATAATGGTAGAATTAATGTGTACCACCTGCAATAACTAAAATAAACTTACTTAAATATTTATAATATACATACATACTAATAATTGCATAAACAAAGGAAATTTAATCTACAAAAGAAAAATAAAAGGTGAAAAAAAAAGAAAAGAAATCTTGAATATTAGGTGGCAGCGCGTTCCACAACCTGACAGCATGCACGGAAAAGGAGTAGGAGAAAAAAACGGTTTTATGGGGTGGAGATTATAGGAGGTGGGACATGCAGAGAGCACTAGGAAAATGAGCAAAAGAACAACGTTCTTGCATATAGGATAGATAGGAGGGATTATAAAGGACATTGAAGAGGATACATAAAAGCCTAGTATTCCTGCGTTGGCGAATTGGGAGCCACTTGAGTTTCTCGCGGACTCTTGAAACATGGTTATACTTTTACAGACCGAAAATGAATCGAATGCATAAGTTTTGAAGGCGTTCAAGTTCAATCTATTAGTGAAAGGTGGCGTAGGAGTCGGCAGAGAAAGCGTTGGAGATTTCGGCGACTATAAAGGAGACTGGTAAGAGCCCGGCAAAGATCGAGACAAAGTTTGTTTTGGAAAAACGATTCTTGTTGGCCGCGGGTAGCTTTCACAGAGTAACCGAACGTTTAAGGCGCCAAGAAACTAAAGATTCCTCAATCCTTAGAGGGTTTCTAGAGGGGATGACATAACGCAAGCGTCTCCACGTCCCGTACTAGATAACAAGAATTAGAACTTTGAAGTTTGTATGGGTTACCAAGATGAAGGATGGCTCGACTATTTGAGTTATGTCTCGATCTTTCTATGCTGTTGTTCGTGGGAAAGCATGTAGGGTCGCTCCGCAGACAAAGCCACTTTGATCTTCTTGTAGCGGCAACAGGCAATTCGCAACTACCTGTTTCTACTTATATAACCTACTGCAGCTGTCTAAATTGTATCAAGTTGCTGGTTTCTCAACTGGTAAAAACCGACTGTTAACTAAAGATTTTAAAAGTTTATTTATTTATTAAATTTATTAATTAAGTAAGCTTATTCTAAATAAACTTGTGCACTCCTGTGCACGCGCACGTACCACGCACACTACGCGCGTGCTGTGAACGGCTCGTGTGCAAGTCCACATTCGTGCGCGCACGAACCGCGCAATAAATCCGGTCAGTCGCGTTGGTTACAAAGTGTGAAATGCACGCGAGCCGCTCTCAAACACGTGCGAAACTGTTTCAAAGATGCACGCGAACCGCGCAGGTTGTGTTCGCGAGAAGACAATACGAGTATACCTAACTTGCACGCGAACCGTTCGCGAACACGTCCAAATTTGTTTTTTAGCATGTTTCTAAGATGCACATGCGCATGCACAGATGTGGATCCTACTTACATTGTTGCTGCAAATAACAACGGTGCGCCATCCGTAAGTGACAAGTGTCATATATTTTATTTAAAATGTCTTCGTCCATATTGATTTGATGCCGCGCGGCCATACTAATTTTCTATGAAGAATTTAAGGTGCTTAATGAAAAATACTGGTAAGAGACCCTTGTGTGGTGCCGGGGATAAAGAATTGCACCACCCCATCTCTTCCCGTGGGTGTCGTAAAAGCCGACTAAGGGACCATTTCAGAGGATGGGCAGCAGCATCTCTCTGAGGTTACCCTCAACCTACTGCGATCGCCAACCCGCCTGCCAAGCGTGGCGATTACGGCAAATACCCTTCATATACTTGAGGGAGGACTTTGTCCAGCAGTGGACGTCTTTTGGCTGAGATGATGAATGAAAAATATGATATAAATAATATATATAATATAAATATGAATAACCGCTTTATAAATCGAAAATGTGAGACGGACGACTTGTAGTTTAGACATTGGTGATTGTTTAGACAGTCAGACGTACAATAATTTAGATAAACTATAAGATATCAACTAAACGTCCGCCGCCACTTATTTTCATGATTTTTGCCCCACTTAAAATTATATTGTAGAAAAAACTACAGTGGGTTATGAATTTATGGATCGGACTAATTGTAAACACGTTCCCTTTGATACTAAATATACATTTTATTTATGTAAATACGATAGTATTTTCAATTATATCAACTTAAGCGTGACTGCACTTTTGGCTTTTTTTGGTCGGCGCACCCAAAGTAACCCTGTCTGCGGATCGCCTTATAGGTTAACGATGATGGTTGCATACACGTACCGCAGCTGGTAAAGCCGCAGCTGCCTGGCGGCGTGTAGTGGCCCAACTGCTGGTCGCTGCGGATGTCGAACAGACGAGCGGTCTTGTCCTCGGAAGCGGTCGCGAACGCCTGCCCACCGTTGTGGAACTGACAATTACCACAACAAACAAAAATCAATTAATACCCTTGGAGTCAAATAAATACTATAAAAATAATTCATACAAACGATACAACTTTAAAACCTTAGGGTCTATTAACTGCGGGGGATACATTTTAGTAATCGGTTCGGTTGGTGGTAAAGCGCCATTCATAAATTTAATTATGTTAGTAGCATTGTCGTGTCGCTGGATGCGAGAAGCACAAAACTGTTTGTTATGGAGATCCTTGTCCAGCAGTGGACGTCTTTTGGCTGAGATGATGATGATTGTCGTGTTCCGACAGTTAGAGATAGTAGTTGAAGATTCAGGATAAAGTGCGCTCGGCCATGGCCTTCACCACTTAAATCCAGGTAAGATGAAGGCTAAGTGTTTAAACGTAAAGAATTTCAAAAACGTCCCACTGCTGGGCTTTTTGTGCACTGGCTTTCCTACATGAACATGAGCAGGTGGAGAGATTGAACTAGCATTATGGCCCAAATAATTAGTGGGTTTTAGCAGCTGCCATCTTATGAGGCATATTACACAATCACCAACTTCTTTTATGTACCTACTGCTAGAGCACGGGCCTTCCCTATGAGTAGATAGGGAGAACGGGCCCTATACCATGACGCGGACCTATTGCGGATTGATGTTTTTAACGACTGCTGATGCAGCCAGGACCAACGGCTTCACGCGCCTTCCGAATCTTGGAGAAGCTCGAGATGGTAAATTTTTGGACACGCATCCGATTACCGGCCTTTGCGAAAACACAATGTAGCAAGTTCAGTATTTTACACAGTAAAACACCAATGGGGTTAATAACTGTGGCTAAGTCAAGTGAATGTTTTCAATTTAATGTACCCAGGGTCCATAAATACTATGGTGATAGGACACTTGAAAAACGCCTGCCATATTTATTGAATAGTCTGCCACTGGATCGACTGGAGTCTGACAAGGCTAAATTTAAGGTAAAATAAAAATAAAAAACTAAATTCAAATTTATGTTAATCATACACAAGAATATCGGTTAGGTACCGAATGTTTTGGATAAAACTAAATGTAGATTATAAACTGTTATTATGCTATGTTTATGAGACTGGTAATCTCACAATCAAACCGAATTAATCATTACCTAATGAAAGTTAATAATGTAATGTAGCTACTGTTATAAGAAAATAAAATAATTATCTATACTTACATATAATAAGAACGTAGGAATAAAAATATCTGTAATTGCAAGATATCAAAAAAAAAATTACAGTGTGCCTTAAAATCACTTACGGAACATGATAGAATAGTTTAAAAAGAAATTGTTTGTTTGTTTGTTTATTTGTTTGTTTGTTTATTTGTTTGTTTGTTTGTTTGAACCCGATAAACTTCGAGAATTACTGAACGGATTTTGATCCGGTTTTTACCAAAATGCTAAGAAAATTCCGGAGAATAAGATAGGCTACATAAATACTCGAAAATTGTTAATTTTTTATTTGGTCTAAACCGGGCTTTAATCTTTGGTTACTTGGCAACTGTTGTTTATTATGTAACATAGGGGAATTTTTTAAATGAGTTTTACGGCTCTGGCATCTGAGGCTCTGGCTTTCTATTGCTATCGTGTTTTACGGCTCTGGGTTCTTTGCCCCGCTTCTTTTTCCCTTTTATTAACTCCTTAACTCCTCTTATTCGCTGTTCTCACCATTTGTATGCAGACGACCTGCAATTGTATCGCGATAGTCATGTTACTGACATTGACGCCGCTTGAGCTGCTTTGACGGACGATCTGCGGAGTGTAAGTGATTGGTCGAGGCGGTATAGAGTAACGGTGAATCCTATGAAGTGCCAGGCCATAATAATTATTGGCAGTCAACGTCAGCTGTGTAAGCTTGATATCTCTGCTGTCTCACCTGTAACTTATAACGGTGTTGACATTCCTTTCTGCTCCTGCGTCAAGGACCTTGGTTTGCAAATTAACAGCACACTCAGTTGGTCTCCTCAAGTTACCGAAGTAAGCCGGAAAGTCACCGCTGCACTATGTTCTCTCTACAGGCTTAAGAACTTCCTGTTTCACAAAACCAAAGTTTCGCTCGTACAAAGTCTTATTCTCCCAATTATTGATTATGCTGATGTTTGCTATCCCTATTTAAATAAGGACCTTCTTAATAAATTGGATCGTCTTCTCAATAACTCAATACGCTTTATTTTTGGTTTTCGCAAATACGACCATATATCTTCCTATCGTCTTCAGCTTAAATGGCTGACCATCCCGCAACGTCATAAGTCCAGAATTCTAACAACTCTTTTTTCTATTTTAAACGATCCTAATTCTCCTTTTTACTTAAAATGTAGTTTCAGTCTCCTAAGTTCAACTCATGCCCGCCAACTTCACTCATCAAATAATCATCTTCTTGCCACTCCTTTGCATCATTCAGGATTCGTTGGAGATTCCTTCACGGTTCAGGCCATTCGATTATGGAACGCTCTCCCCGAAAAAGTCAGACAAGCTCCAAGTAAACTGGTCTTTAAAACAATGGTGTATAAACTGTTTCTACAGGAATCAACACCCACGTAAGAGATTTTCCATCATCTTTTCTTCTGTTATGTTTAAGTATGTTTATGTAGTCTATTTTTATTTAAGTTTTTTATTTTTTATTTTATAGTATGTATATTATATTATTATTATTTAATTTAATAAACTCAATATGTATATTTCAGTTCTTATAAATTTATGTAGTATATATTTTATTTACGTTCTTTGTCGCACCGCTTATCAATTTTTCTGTCTAGCCCTTAGGTCGACTGGTAGAGAATGCCATTTGGCATTAAGTCTGCCTTTTGTACTTTATTTTATTTTATTGTGCAATAAAGAATAAATAAATAAATATAGCGTTGTGTTGTCAATTTGTGGTATTCATCTGCAAAGATGAATCTGCATGTCCATCGGTTGCAATCACCTTTGGATAGATGGCACTAATGTCGCTCTTCTAAAGCATTTCAAAAATCAAAAAGCAGTGACAAAATTCAGCGTTACGTCAGCCTTCCCGGTAGCATAACGGTCAGTGCAGCCGCCCGGATTGCGGAAGACCCAGGTTCGATTCCTGGCTGGGTCGGGTGGGCGTTTAATTTTGTCACTGTATTTTATATAAATATTTAATTCAGCTTAAGTGTAGCAATTAACACTTGAAAATAATAAGTAAAAAATAATATAAAGAAATAGTCACTTTGAGCACTCTTCTGAGCAGAGCTCTTTGAACTTATCACACCTTTTCTCTTCCTCAATAGGAGTATACGTGCTGCTCTCCGGAATCACCGCTTCACTGCCTCAAATATTCCATCGTGCTCATGGTGACTCGTTTCTTTGTCGCACCTTCAAAAGATTGAATAGTCTACCAGCAAACATTTTGAGCCTCCATATGGAGGCACCTTGTGGGCTGGCAAAGTGAGGTCGACTGATGCTGTGTTGTTTTTACGCTGCACGAGTTATTTTCGCGTTTGGAATCCATTTCCACTTAAAGTCAGGTGAAGTGGATTAATGGGAAAAATAATGAAATACTTACGCAAACACTATTGACGTCCGCCTCGTGCCCGAAGAAGGTCTGCTTCGCCTTGTCTTCCCGCACGTCCCAGAGCTTGCAGGTTCGGTCCACCGAGCCGGTGACGTACGTCTTCATATCTGGAATATAACAAGACTTACTAACTGCCGCTCTCAACATCAACATCATCACCATGATCAGCATAATAGTCCACTGCTAGACATAGGCCTCTCCAAGTACACGCCATTGCCGCACTCATACAGACATGCACGCCGCCAGAGTTAGATTTATCAACAACAAATATTTACAAGCCCATTCTGGCTGATTAGTGTATCCTCATTTCACTTCAACACACACAGAAAATTTTATTCAAATCGGTCCAGCCGTTAAGAAGGAGTTCAATTTCATACACGCGCACGGAAGATTTATTCATATTAAGATAAACTATGTAGATGTTGAAGAAATCGGCGGAGAAATCAATTCGCACTAGAGGTAGCTAGTAGCATTTAAGTAAATTACTCTTTACCCGTAACTCTCATATAAAATATAATAATATCTCTTAAGACAATGGTAAAATAATGCTTCTAAATATCTCTTCCCGTAAGTATGGATAACATACCTCAAACCACTATGTCAGTCGGTAAAAGTGAGGCGGTTAAACAGGTGAATACTCATTGTATACATATACATATACTTATTTTCGTTTGGATTCTATTTGTAGCAGACTCCACGGCTTTTTACAAAATTCTTCCTTTGTTTAATTATTCATTATAGTGAACAAATTACATTTTAAGTTAAAATATCGTAATGAATAAGTAACATTGTGTAAAGAACACAACTGCCGTGATCTTGATTTTGCGCAAGCGTAGAGCAAACGGCGAAATGTACTGAGTCGGAAATTCTTGCGCGTTTTCTGCGCCGCCCAATTGATAACATAATAATATGTGTATGTACAGTTATGAAATCGTTAGTATATTCTATCTCGCATTTTTTTTTCTTGGTAAGTACCTTATTTCTTTGCTTTGGTCGATGAAACGTTCTTGATACGATGTGCAGGAAGGGAAGTCAAAGTTGTGAGAGCCAAGAATGATGTTAAATGACGCAGTCGCAGCTCGGTGTGGCTCGGCGTAGTGATTTTATTTTGAAGATTTTGTTGTGTCCGTCGGTGAATAGAATGTTGCTGCCATGGTTGATGTAAATACTCCAAATGACTCACGTGTTTTTTCGGGGTACTTCGTTGGAAGGTTGCTTGTTGCTTGAGCGGGGTCACCAGTGTTTACCGTGGTCTACGTATTGGAGGTTGTGACGATGGAGGGTTCCATGGCGATGGTAAATAATGACTGCGTCTCTTTATGTAATGTTGTATATTTACAGTGACTACATTGTGACTAACTTTTTATCCAAACCTTACAAGGCTATTTATACAATATAAACTATGTAGATGTTGGAGGGAGGATGGCGTGTCTTATCTTTTTCAGATCTACACGCGATTAGAAATGAGTTTATAAACTCTTTAACCATACGTGAGGATAAGAAATTATGTGGCGCGGCCGCCACATTAGGTAAAAATACTTTTCGCGTATTTTTTTATATAAATACCTTCTAGTAATTTTACCTGGAGCCAGTGAAATAGTAACGACGTCTCCCGCATGAGCATCAAATTCCTTTGTCCTTTTGCCAGCCTCCAAATCCCAAACGCATCTAAGGAAAATGAGTTACAATTAAATATGAGACAAGACCACAATTTTGCCACACAATGTTTTCATTAACATAATAAGAAGCCCGTTGGTAATAACACGGACACGATTGCGTGATGCCATTCCCTCTAGAAACCCTCAGGTGTTCCGATCACATCTAAGTTGGAATTAGTTGTTTTTTTTAAATCTATATACATATAATGACTTGTCCTGACTGACTGATTCATCATCGCCGAACCGAAACCGATGAAGCTAATTAGATGAAATTTGTACAGTAGGTTAATTGAGTGACGTAACCCGCCACTAAAAAGGGTTTTACGGAAGTCATACCCTAAAGGGGTCAAATAGGGGTTGAAAGTTTGTATGAAAGTCTATCAGTTTTGAAGTATAATACATGAGAATTGGTATTTGGCCTTTTGAAAAGAAATAAAGAATGACGTGTCTCAGAAATTTTGTTTATTTTCCTTGAAAGGAGTAAAAAAGGGAAGAAGGTTTTTTTTGGGGAAATCGTTATTTTCAAAGTAATAATTATAAAAATAAATAATTTAATTGATCTACAGGTATTTCAATAAAAATAAAGAATTACGTGTTTTAGCATTTTTAGAAAAACCTCCCCTAGATAGGTGAAATGAGAGTGGAAAGTTTGTATGGAAATCTGTAATTTTAAAAGTAAAATTCGGTATTTGGCCTGGTTAAAAATTATGAAGTGTTTCATGATTTTTGGAAAATGATCCCATAAGTAGGGAATGACAATTTGTACAGGAGGTTCCAAAACGGACTAAAATTACTAAGTATACAGAGTGATCTATTACGTTGGTTTTCTGTTAGAAACTTTTTACTAATTCTTGCTCACATGGATAGGTTTTTTATTGATAAATAATGAAAGTCTTAATGTTGAAAACTTGAAATGAAATTACATGTTACGGATAAACACAAGTCGTGTAGCTCACATGAGCAAAGCCGCGAACAAAAGCTTGTCCACCATATGATTTTATTTGAACAAAGTAAAATAGACATTAGTATGTATATGGACATTCTGGGATATGGAAATTTTGCACCTTCTGTACATATTGGGTTTTGGACATTGTGAACCTAAAGGGCATTGCTGACTGACCGGTAAAAGGGAGGAGCGAGCGACGAGCGGCTCGGCTCACTGTACTGACTGACCATGCGAATGTTCACATCCAACATGTTACGTTACGATGATACGCTTCGGTCAGTCTCCACCATAACAGTGTGCTCACATTTTCATGTCCCCGGAGCCGGTGAGCAGGTGCGTATCGTCGAGGAACCGGCAGCTGCTGAGGAACCCCTCGTAGCCGGCCAGCTCGCGCACCATCTTGGCCGCGCCGGTCGCGTCGCGGTTGTTCACGTCGTACACCGTACACATGTTGTCCATGCCGCCGCATGCTACACACAATTATGAATAAAAGCATTAAACAGAACAGAGAACTTACTGTAAAATATACCACTACTGGTCACCCAATTCGACCGTAATTTTTTCATTTCTATGACAAAGAAGGCCTGAAAACTCTTTTATATTTCAGCTGAAAAGTTTGATTGTACATTTATGCTTATTGTTGGTTTTTGAAATTGACACTAGAGAAACTTTTTAGCAACTGTCTAAACGATTTTCTTAATAGAAATTGTATGGGAATGGCCTTAGAGCATTTTTAATGCTCTAAGGGGAATGGCACACTATGACGTCACATCATACTCAGTCTTAGAGCATTAAACCAACTTTAATGCTCTAAGTACTCAGTCAATGAATGGTTTGTTAAAAAAAAATAAGTTACAGAAATTCATGCTCAGGTCTAATAAAAATAGGTTAATGTTCTAAAAACCAGCTAGGCTAGGTACTGGCCTACTAGGCCTGCACATCAAGCTATCCAAAACTGTCAAATTTCTTTAATTAATGTTCAACCAGATGCCATAAAGGCAATGATATTATAAACTATAGATATGTTACGTTCATAGTAATTTGCGTTTTATATCTGTCTAAAACTGCACACATTGACAAGTTTCACTGATAAGTAAAACAAAAGATACGAAATAGCACGCAAATGAAAGAGATATGTATAATTTTAATGATTGCACTTCAAATGTTTCTACTAGATCGCTCTCTCTTTCTTCACCTGGACATGGCGTCTTTGCGTCAGTCATTAGATTGTTTGGAAAAATAATTGAAATATACTAAATAATCTAAGTATCTTTGCGTTACATGTGGTATGAGATCCCTTGTATTTTGTTTACTTTAAGGTACACTTCCGAAACACATACGATGGCATTTTTGATTTTTTTGGTAAGGACACAGGAACCTACGGCGCTTCACGCTCGTGACCGCGCTCGACGCAACTTTATGGCATCTTTCGGCGGCGATAAATCGATCTAGCTACGTTTCATTTTTAGAAAACGTCGTTTTATCCGTAAAAAAATACTGAGCAAATCTCGGTCATCCAGGTACAGATCGCGCCAAACTTCTAGTCCCCTCTGAAGTTGGCGCGATTCGCGTCGCAGTAGTAAAAAATAGGCGTCAGTAGGACGAAGGCGGGGACGTGCGGCAGGGCCTGACTTTGTACAGCTGCAGCTGCGCGAAGCAACTTCAGAGGGGACTAGAAGTTTGTCGCGATCTATACTAACTATAAAGTTCAAGTCTATCGAGGTAATTTGACAGTTTGCAGCAGTCTGACGTGTAGGCGGAGGCGGCGTGTGTACGTAAAGTCATTTATACGTTTAATGTTCTAGAATTAATGATTGTTGTTGTCAATTGTTCGAATCGCTAACGCGTGACTCTTACCAACGAAATTGCCTGAGGGTGCGAAGGCGACGCTCATCACCCAGGCGGACCGCAGCGGGATCACCTGCACCTTGTTGCCGCTCCACGTGTCCCATATTATTAGCTTGCCGTCCAGGGAGCCGGTCACGCAATGCCTGACACAAACCGAGCTTTAATCCCTCACTAACATTTTAAATAGGTTAGCGGAACAGTGTCCCATAGGAGCCAATAAAAAAAAACAATGAAACATGTTTATTTCAACAAAAATAGGATAATACAGGATTATATAGTGTACCTTATAGCAACATTACATCCTAATTTGTTGTAAAGATAAAGAAATATCAACAGTTTACGTGTGACATCAACACAAATTTTTGTTTCATTGATGCCAGTACGATTAACAAGAAAAAAAATGATGTCAACGATTTTATACTTTCATATAATCATTGACCTTTCGTCTCCTTGATGCCAGATCCGTCCTACAAACAATTACAATTATATTGTGTCTGTAGTTACAGCTACGACAGGTTAAAGATAGGGGTCAGCAACTGGTTTTTATCATTAGCAACAATTAAATGCCGGCCACCGGCTTCCTTGCTGTCTGTCATCCCTTAGTATTTCAATGAATATCTATGTAGTTTTGGCGACAAAAACTCTGTCGAACTCTGGCCTTAAAGTGTTGAACATTGGTGCCATTACACTTCATAATTTTTTAAAGTTCATGCGCAATTGCGCACACTGCATTATGAATAGGGAATATGCATAGAATTTAAATTTGTCTTAAATACTTTTTTCTAGATACTTTATTGTCTTTACATTATACTTAAAAGGTATTTCTTTATTTAGTTATTTATTATTTAAATCCAGAATATATTATATAAAAACCGGCCAAGTGAGTGTCGGGCCACGCGCAGTGTAAGGTTTCGTAGCCCATCTCAATAATGCGTATATTTTTAAATGGCTCATATACTTAAATGTAGATACTACCGGTTTCACATACCTGACAACGGTATTGAAGTAGTTCCCAATGAGGAATATGTACTGCGCCAAGTACATTTTATAAGTTGGTCGACTGTCACTAGTAAACTTTTAAAGCCTACTTAGCTGTGATAGCTTTCCTTTTAACTTCATCATAAATACAACTACCGTGAAGTTTAAAAAAAAAAAAATTGTGAAAAATCGGCCCACCTACATTTTACACGAAAACTCATGTTTTAATTTTTTGAATGAAACATGTATTATATTCGTATTGTTTACTAAACAACGTATTTTTTTTTATAAAGTCATTCGACTCTCATCACAGAATAGAACTGAAGCCCATTGGTCTATAGTCCATTCAAGATGTTCCCTCGCGAATTGAAGTCTGACTTGGCGATGAACTACGGTCAGTTGTGGTCCTGTTGATGGATTGTGAGGTCTTAAGTTATGTTCACGAAGTCTTCTTCTCACAGTACTGTCACTAATAGCCACACCCCGTACTTCACGCAGCCGTCGCTGGAGATCTACACCAGGAAAATGCCGATTTCTTAAAGACGATGTCACAATAAAGCGGTTATCTCTTTGAATGGTAACCCTTTGTTTTCCAAATCTTGTTCTTCTACGGTACTGCCTAGTCTCTTGAAACCTCTGGTAAACTCTCCGAACCGCAGATCGACTGACATGTAAACTTCGAGCGACAATACGTTGACTAAAACCCTCTCGTAGCAAAGCCACAACTTGGGCCGATTCAGCTTCAGTAGTATCCATTATTCCAGGCTAATTTAATCCGAATTACAGTGATATTCAATAAAGTAAGAATCGTCAATAACAATTACACTGTTGCAAACACCTGGTTGCGAATTAAACAGGGCCAAAGTGAATACTGACGCATTCATCTAACCGGCATAGAGCAGTGTTTACCTTAAAAAAGTTTATTATGTACCTTCATGTGCGTTAAGATTTATGGGAATCAAATGTCAAACATCTTACCCGACCCTAGATATGTACAAAACGTACTTCTAAACGCTTATCTTTGAAATTATAAAGAGCAATAGTGCAAAAACAGGGTGGGTCGATTTTTGTGATGACCAGTGTAGATGCATTAATAATGTCAGCATATTTTACATCAAATCTCAATTTTACGAGCGCAGAGATCAAAAGAGTGAAAGCTGCAGGGTAATATTATGTTACATGGTTTATTTTAGTCCAACATAGATTTTTATTCTTAACCCCTGTCATACCTGTGGTATAGGTTTGTTATAAACCCATTTCAGGCACCAGCCCTTCACAATTTTAGGTTATGTACTTGTATTTTAACATCCTATATAAAATTGTAATGTTTGTGAAGGATTTTATTAATCCTTGTTGTTGACATTGAATTGGCGCCTTTGGCTTTCAAAGTAAAAATTGTTGAATAACTTCGGCGGGCTGGTTAGAACCACTATAGCTCAATTGGAAGAACACCTGACCCGGAATGTCAGAAGGGTACAGGTTCAAATCCTGCTCGTGGAAATTTTTTCAACATTTGTGTTTTTGTAACATAGGCTATATTAGAAAAAATACCCACCCGTGCGAAGCAGGGACACGCCGCTAGTATTAGATAAATACGATATTCCGAGTTACATGAACAATTTTCTTTCAGTATTTTAAGTGCTTGTTTGTTTCAGATCAGAACGAGAATCTTACGGTAATTCAGCATCCATAGTATTTATTTATTAATTGTGCACTACTTTTTGTTGCGTGGTTTATTCACAAAACGGGCTATCGCATTTGTTCACAAACAATGGCCACTTTTGGTGTTAGCGAATGAATACAAAAACAAACCTGAAAGTAGTGCACAATTATTAAATAATAGATGTTTGCCTAGTGTCGGAAGGTCCGCAATGTTTAAAAAAAAATCCAGTTTAGCAGTTATCAAATTAAATCCATTAGCGGCGCTAGTGTGCCTTACCCTTCGCCTTAACCGTAGATTACATTTTTCTCCTCTCTGTTTCATTATGTTATCTAATATATAAAATTTTTGCGTCACTGTTTTCGTTGCCCTACTCCTCCGAAACGGCTTGACCGATTTTGATGAAATTTTTTGTGCTTATCCGGTATCTATGAGAATCGGCCAACATCTATTTTTCATCCCCCTAAATGTTAGGGGTAGTCCACCCCAAATTTTTTATTTTATTTTTTATGGCAAAACAACGTTTGCCGGGTCATCCGGTATCTATGAGAATCGGCCAACATCTATTTTTCACCCCCCTAAATGTTAGGGGTAGTCCAAACCAAATTTTTTTTTTATTTTTTATGGCAAAACAACGTTTGCCGGGTCATCCGGTATCTATGAGAATCGGCCAACATCTATTTTTCATCCCCCTAAATGTTAGGGGTAGTCCACCCCTACATTTTTTTTTTATTTTTTATGGCAAAACAACGTTTGCCGGGTCATCCGGTATCTATGAGAATCGGCCAACATCTATTTTTCATCCCCCTAAATGTTAGGGGTAGTCCACCCCTAAATATTTTTTTTATTTTTTATGGCAAAACAACGTTTGCCGGGTCATCCGGTATCTATGAGAATCGGCCAACATCTATTTTTCATCACCCTAAATGTTAGCGGTAGTCCACCCCTAAATTTTATTTTTATTTTTTATGGCAAAACAACGTTTGCCGGGTCATCCGGTATTTATGAGAATCGGCCAACATCTATTTTTCATCACCCTAAATGTTAGCGGTAGTCCACCGCTAAATTTTTTTTTTATTTTTTATGGCAAAACAACGTTTGCCGGGTCATCCGGTATCTATGAGAATCGGCCAACATCTATTTTTCATCTCCCTAAATGTTAGGGGTAGTCCACCCCTAATTTTTTATTTTATTTTTTATGGCAAAACGACGTTTGCCGGGTCAGCTAGTATTCAATATAATTAACTGTATCTTCCTTAACCTGACATAAATCATCAAAATTTTGTAAAACCACAACAGGAATAAGCTAGCTCTTTAGAGAAATTTTAATGAACTTTTGTAAACTAGGTTAGGTTAGTTTTAGACCGAATCTTCTACTGCATAATAGCTAATTCTCACTAAGCTGTACATAAATATAGCAAACTTACGTAAAAATGATCTTCACAACAAAATACAACCGATAATGAAGATACATTATCCCTTCTCATTATCTTACACCATTGCATTGCGTGGAATACGTAAACACTTTATCGGGTGTACTAATAATAGTGTTTTTGCACTTCGGTACCATACAATATTTGTAAGAAGGTTTTTGAACTTTTTCTATGATTTGTAAAGCAATTAAAACTGAAAATATGTATGAAGTAACTAACCAATGACGTTATAAAATGGTGGCGTTTGAACGGCTCAAATTTATTCAATGTTTTAAATTTCACTTTGAAAAATAATTTGACGATTTTCAAGCCTATTTATATTTTTTTTCTATGTTATAAAGATGTAAATGATTAGTTTAAGAAATAAAAAAAAATCACGCATATTTCCTATTGTCACTTTATATTCCCCACGACCTGATAAAACCGATCTAGCACACGCTTGCGTGATGCCATCCCTTCTGTGAGGATGTTTCGATCACACAGCTTGAAAACCCTTTAAGTTTCCCGTAAAGGCACAGAAAGACCAACGGCGGCGCGTATATGGAAACCCTTCCAGTATTCAGATCTCCCATAGTTCTGACGTACGGGAGGGATTACAATGGTTGATTTCAGTATTTCGATGTTTAAATGCTACCATGATTTTAGTTCTGAGCTCGGGGAGGAATTAAACGCACTAAGAAACATTTTAAAAATGAAACCCTTCCGTGACTCAGCTCTTTACGACATACTAAACAATATTAAATCTCTTTGCTTATAGAACACGTGAAACGACGTCGAATATTTAGAATGAATAAAAAGACTGGTTAGGCGGTGTGGTTACTATTTATTATAATCTAAAATTATTTAGTTATTGGTCGGAATTGATATTATAAATATATAAGTTGTGGTAACTCAAGCAAAGTGTACTTTATTTAGTCAAAATAATGGTGTGTATAAAAGGTATTTTTAACTAAATTATCGAGCATGAGGAAAAACTTTAAATACTTTTTATGCCCTATAGGCCTTTTGCAATAAAATACATATTTTAGTTTTTTATTTGATTTGTTTTGAAATGTACTATGAAATTAATACCCAAACTTAGATCGTTCGCAGATCTGAATAACGGAAGAGTTTAGGTACTGAGATTATTGTTTGAAATTGTTTAAACTTATATCAGTGGCCGTGTTGAATACTGGAAGGGTTTCCACATACTTGGGTGGATTCGCGTTTTGGATTTTTTCTGATTTATTTTGAAGCCTTCTTGTAAATTAATCTGAAATGCGTGCAAAGTTTCAAAAATCGAAAGAAGTACTATTAAGTAAGATCTGCTAAACAAAGGCACTCTTATTTAATCAAGAAATTAGATAATATTTGATCTAAAAAATAATAAGAGAAATGGTAATGACGTTAGGCTAATGGCAATGATTTTTTGAGGATGGTAATGATTAGGGATGCTTGGTAATGACGATATTTGACGGCAAAAATAATAATTAAGTACCTGATAGCTATTTTAGAAGACATACACTTACACACACACACACACACATAGACATATACTTATAAGTAAGCTACTTATAAGTAGTTATTATCATTTATTATTTATTTATTTATTATTATTTATTTATTAGTAATAAAACAAAAATTAAAATTCAACTAATCTCGTAACAAACACAATCTCGGTCTTTAATTTAACTATGCTATCGTGGCTCAATCCAACTCGCCGAAATTAATCAACACTATGTAGATAGAGATACATATATAGCCAAAGGAGCCCTATTCAATGTCGTCATCAACATCCGATCTAAATATTTTTACAAATATTGAAAGATCGGTTAAGAATTAGGCAAGCAATATTAATGATTACAATCCTGGAATCTGCTCTCGAGCCCCTTAGTGCTAGCTACACACATCAAATTATTATGAGCGATTTTAACAATGATCTTTTAAAACAATCGTATTATTTCCTTAAACTCTCATTCCTGATTACTTCTCATAATTTTGTTGTTCTTCCACTTAATCCCACCGATCATAACTTACATTCGCCTGACACCTGGCTCGGTTTAATTATCACCTCCAACCAATGTCCTCACTCATGCACAACATTTGGCTCCAGGGTTTTCTCGGCACGACCTTTTACTAATCAGTTACAGACTTCTTAGCACTAAACCGAAGTCAGTAGTGGTACCTATGCGTAATTTTGCCCGCATCGATCTTGTTGCCTTTAAGTATGATGCGGCGCATATCGACTGGTGCCCCATGCTTGAGTCGGCCAGTATAGATGTCATGGTTGAGCGCTTCAATGGGACTGTCATGGCACTATTTGACAAGCACGCTCCGTTAAGACGTGTTAAGCTGAAGCGCTCTCCTGCGCCCTGGTTTACCAAAAGAGTGCGGATGGCCATGACTAGACGCGATCGTGCTTTCCGCAAGTTCAAGCGGGAACGTAACCGACTTTACAACGGAGAGTGTGCCGAGGAGCTTTTTGAGCTCATACCACCATCGCCTTTTTACCACCGAACCTCCAGACGTACTGCAGGATATCATCCCCACCTAGCAGAAATTTTACTATGTCGCACTAAGCGCTTCATGTCATCATTTTTACTGCGCACTGGCAGGGAGTGGAATTCTCTGCCATCGTCTGTGTTCCCAAAAACTTATAACCTGAATGCCTTCAAGGCGAGAGTTAATAAGCATCTTCTGGGGCAGCTCGCTCCATCGTAGACCTCATCTACGCTCACAAATAATCATCTTCTCACTACTCCTTTGCATCATTCAGGATTCGTTGCAGATTCCTTCACTTCCAGCTGGTATTTCGGTTACGTTAAAGCATGAAAACAATTACAACATTATATATACGAAATTTCGAAACCCTTAATTCATCATTCCCATTAACATAACGTCATTACCATCAACACAAATCAAACGGTAATGATGATGATGGTAATGACAAACGTAGTAATTTTTTTGAACAAATAGTGAATTCTTAGCGCTAATAATTTGTGACCGCCTTTTTGAGAATTTGTCCTGGGAGTCACAATAAGTTCTAATGCTAACAATATATATATATGTCGGAGATGGAAACGGATTTTGTTTGAAAACGTCGTCTCCGTCCGCCATTTTGTGCGTAGAATAGAGTCAGTGCGCACACGTCCGGCACAGTCGAGCTCCAGAAGTAAAGTGAGTGCGAGAGTGCGTTTCACAAACTAACGTTACCTCACTGACAAGTGACAGTGACAGATGTCATAGACGCACTATGCTCCCACTACTCGCTCGAACTACTGACTCAGGGATAATTTCATAATGCCAAGCTATTCTGCCAAGCTATTCAGCCTAATATCGATAGATGCCGTTACTAGTCTATGAAATAACTCCGACACGGCCATTCTGACACTGCGCGCGTCCTCGAGCGCAGCAGTTCCTGAGCTCTTCTTTTAAGAGCAACTAGATTCAAATGCGAAAACATTAAAGCACGAAGTGCGGAGCTTCCAATGCGTAAGCGTTGAAGTACGAAGCGCGGAGCTTCCAATGCGTAAGCGTTGAAGCACGAAGCGCGGAGCTTCCAATGCGTAAGCGTTGAAGCACGAAGCGCGGAGCTGCCAATGCGTAAGCGTGACTGCATGAAGCGCGAAGCTTCCAATGCGAAAGCGTTGAAGCATGAAGCGCGGAGCTTCCAATACGAAAGCGTGACTGCATGAAGCGCGGAGCTTCCAATGCGAAAGCGTTGAAGCATGAAGCGCGGAGCTTCCAATACGAAAGCGCGACTGCATGAAGCGCGGAGCTTCTCATGCGAAAGCGTTGAAGCATGAAGCGCGGAGCTTCCAATACGAAAGCGTGACTGCATGAAGCGCGGAGCTTCCAATGCGAAAGCGTTGAAGCATGAAGCGCGGAGCTTCCAATACGAAAGCGTGACTGCATGAAGCGCGGAGCTTCCAATGCGAAAGCGTTGAAGCATGAAGCGCGGAGCTTCCAATACGAAAGCGTGACTGCATGAAGCGCGGAGCTTCCAATGCGAAAGCGTTGAAGCATGAAGCGCGGAGCTTCCAATGCGTAAGCGTTGAAGCACGAAGCGCGGAGCTTCCAATGCGTAAGCGTTGAATAGAAGAAAACAAAAAGAAATCAAAGAACATTTGCTGTTAACTTTAACTTTAAAAATCTAATGAACGTTTTATGCAGGCTTCCTTTTTTTTTTGTAACAAAAGATAACCAAGCACAGTATTTCCCGTTCGGTCTATCCTGACCAAACAATAATTGACTCTTACATTTAGCTCCACAGTAGGCACTATAATAGGCTCTACAGTAGACTCTGCAGTAAGCCTCACAGTAGGCCCTACATAAAGCTCTACATAAGTCTCTACATAAGTCTCTACATAATTCTCCACATAAGTCTCCACATAAGTCTCCACATAAGTCTCCACATAAGCCTCCACATAAGTCTCTACATAAGTCTCTACATAAGTCTCTACATAAGACTACATAAGACTCTACATAAGACTCTACATAAGACTCTACATAAGACTCTACATAAGACTCTACATAAGACTCTACATAAGATTATCTTATTTAAAACTGAAAACTAAACCTTTTCGATTTAGAAAGATAACAAATCAAATGTAACATAACAAAAGAAAAGGTAACTAGAAAATCCAAATCCAAACTAGATAACCAGGTAACCAGGGCCATTAACCATTCGTTGCACAAATCAAAAGTCGCTATTTACAAGCTATGTAAGCTTTAAAATCACCTCGAGTTACCCCTCCAATGCCACGGCTCTCACAGCCGAACAGCGATCCCAGTCGCTTACGCGTGTCCATCTCAGTGGAACCCTGCGCACGTCTGCATCACCCTCTGACTACACACTACTGTCCTGATAGACCACGACCTCCGCGAGAGCTAAACACGCACCGCGCACCCACGGACTACTTGAGTTTCCTCAATAGACACCGATTTCTACCGGGCTACGACTATGTAATAGCTACTGGTATGGTCGACACTTGTTACGGCCATTAGAGCACTAACTCGAGTTCACACAACAACTTTACTCATTATCAATCGGGTCACAATGTACCTCCACCTCAACTTCGACTGGTACATGACCTTCTGGCATCCCTGTTAATCTATAGTGTGTGTATTTGTAAGTTCGCTTAGAATTTAATGCTTTCAACGTATCATAATCATGAGCTACCTCCATCAGGTACCCGCACACAGCTCATCATTTAATAAACTACTGGCTCTCTCTAACAAACCCTCATGTCTATGGTAAACGTAAGTTCTAGTGAGTCTACTTCTAATGCCGCAGTTATAAAAAACGAGTCTCTAAATTTATTATCTAACTTGGTTTTGTTTTGTTCACTATTTTTAACCAAGACAAAATCACCTGTAATACTTGTCCAACTGTAATAACCAACAGTACAGTGCTAATAACATTAGATTGCCCAGTAACTCTCATTGTCACTTCGGTAAGTAAACGTTTTCCTCTGGCTATTTGACTTTTTTATCATAGAAATTTCTAAGCATTATAAAATGATCATACTGAATCATGAAAACATCACCAGAAACATTCAGCGTCCAGCAGGGTTGCCGATGCAGCACAGGTCTGTTTACCCGATGACGCTGGTTCACGTTGCTCGCCATGCTGCCGGTGTCGGTGTCGCTGCTGCCGGTTGCACCGCAGTTGCTAGTAGCGCCCTTCCCCGTGCTCCGCAGTGATGGTATGAGCGCGTGGGCACATGTTTGTAAAAGGATCCGTGCCTCTAAATATGGAGAATGTAGCAATCCATACGTCGACTGTAGCTACGCACGCGTATAAACTCCGGTAATGAATCTCCTCATGTGCTTTCTGAACATCAAGTAACGCCATCCAATTCTGATTTTGCTGTTCCAACATCCGTTGTCATTTACGATAAAACTTGGCATCGTTTTCTTCTAGTTGTTCGCGTCGATTACATCCTTAGAGCAAAGGTTACATCCCACTTCTGATGTCGGAGATGGAAACGGATTTTGTTTGAAAACGTCGTCTCCGTCCGCCATTTTGTGCGTAGAATAGAGTCAGTGCGCACACGTCCGGCACAGTCGAGCTCCAGAAGTAAAGTGAGTGCGAGAGTGCGTTTCACAAACTAACGTTACCTCACTGACAAGTGACAGTGACAGATGTCATAGACGCACTATGCTCCCACTACTCGCTCGAACTACTGACTCAGGGATAATTTCATAATGCCAAGCTATTCTGCCAAGCTATTCAGCCTAATATCGATAGATGCCGTTACTAGTCTATGAAATAACTCCGACATATATACTTAATTTATAGTTACCTAGAAAACGTATTTACCGGTAATGATGGAAATACGTGACAACCAATTCCTGGACACATGGTTTGTAACAAAAAAGTATTTAAAGAGCACTTACCGTGACGTGCGCTGTGGTACATTTCGTGCAAGCGACTGAGGAGAACGGTGTGCGAGGGACAGTAATAAGATACATCGCGTAAATCTTTTAAGAGAGTAAATTTGACGTTAGCGCGATGGTATTGACGAATTTCTGTTACAAACTCTTGAAATTTCGTTTTGACTATTGTTTTGTTCTGTATTATAAACGCTATTTATTATGTTATTTACGGTAAAATACAGATTACTAAACGTTTGAAAAAATCGGGTTAGGCGCTCTTAATTATTGAAATATTTATTTTGAAAGTTTTGTGCACATATATTTTCTTATATGGTTATGATGTTTTAATTAGTTTTAATGAAATTACAAAATGAGTTTTTAGAATTCAAGGTTCGTGACTGTGCCACCTTACGTTAAATTATGTTTAAAACCTCGCTTAAACGAGAGAATTAAAAAAGAAAAATGAGATATAATTTTTTATCAACTAGAAATATTTTTTTCCGTGTTTCGCGAAATGACCCACCTACGCAACGGACGGTGGCGGTGTTTCCAAAAAAATAACTTTTTAAAGTTATAATTATAACACTGCAAACGAGAACAAGCAGGCGAACTATCTGATACGAAGTGGTCATCGCCACTTATAGACATCTGCACCATCCGGGGAGCTCACTATTCGTTATGGCCCCCACTCACGGGCACTTCACTCCATCGCTCTAAATTTCATACTATAATTAATTGGATTGCGTGGCATCGCTCGGGGCATTGGATATTCAAACATTTCGAAATCCATCTCTAATATGGAGTGATGGAGTGGCGCGAATGAAGTACCCGTGACATAAGGTCTTTATTTTGAATACGAATCCACTCGCGTTTATTTTATATAGACGAACTTAGGGCTAACCCTTGCAAGTCGTTATAAACGTTATAAAAAGATAATTTGAAATATGCATCCGGGATCCGGTATGTCTAATTATCTAGCTACCGGAAAAATTACTACGCGATTGAGATAAAACGTTGCTTATAGAATAACATAAGTATCTACTCGCATTTCTCTACAGACACATATAAACATAGGTCCCATTATAGAGCATTGATTAAGATTTTCGCAAAAGCGGATGATAATGTAAAATCTCTTGACTCAACATTGAATAAACATGTAGAAGTATGTATGTACACATTAACATATTTACCTGGAATCCCCGCTGTAGTGAACCGAGTTGACTTTATTGATGTGTCCTTTCAAGGTTTTTTTGACGATAAGCCTTATCTTGGGAAGGTCCGCCATATCGCCACATTTTTCAGCCAGCTTAGCATCAGCTCCTTTGTCTTGTTCAACCTTAGAAAATCAAAAGTTTTTAAGAGATTCGGGTGTTAATATTTTTGCGAAGCCGCACATGCTTGGTTGACAAAACGAGATTTAAATGAAATGAAATGAATGAAATTAAATATTTGTTTACCATTTACAATGTTGTACTTATTACTAGTACCCTTAGATTATTACATGCATCCGAAAAGGTGTTACATTCTAATACTAGCATGAAGTAAAAGTTGGCGCCTACTATTGCATCTGTATTAAACAAGGGGCCGTAGCTTCAGCCTAAATGTTGAGCGAGTAAAATACGGAAATAAAACTGCGAATCAAATAAGTCTCAGTTCACTATACCCAACCAGTCACCCAGCCAGCCAGCCATCTAGCCAGTCAGCCAGCCCGCTTCCTATTGCTGAGCGATAACAAAATATGCCGACAACATAATTGTCCCGTGCAGCGTAAGGCTTCAGCCTCAGGCTTAACATAAAAAAACTACGTTTATGTAAAAGAGGGTTTGCCTGTGCAACTAAAGAGTTTTGATTATGCTAGTGGCACCAGTGTCAGCTTTATAAAACTTTAAAACCAAATTTCGACTCAGTTCGCCAAAAATAAAATAGATTTTTATTGTTACGGGACCACTGCTAGCTAGCAGGTGGTCTGTATACCATAGTTGCTAAATACTAAATCAGTTGCTAAAAGTAATCGGCATTGCCCATCGAAAGTGGCAGTGGGTCGGTCATATTAGCCGCAGAACCGATGATCGTTGGGAAAACGAGTTCTCGAGTCGAGACCGCGTATCAGCAAACGTAGTGTAGGACGCCCTCAGACTTGGTAGAGCGACGATCTTCGCAAGGTGGCCTGGCAAGAGATGGATGGGAGTAGTCGCGGATCGTGCTCGGTGGCGTGCACTTGGAGAGGCCTATGTCCAGCAGTGGACTAGTATAGGCTGATGATGATGATGATGATGATGATGAAATCAATTGCTGACCCCTTATTTTAAATGGTTAAAGGACAAAATGTCGATCACTGGTAGGTACCTGTCGAACACCGGTGCCACCACCCTAGTTGGTAATGAATTTTTACCTTAACTTTAGCTATCAAATCTGTTAGTTCTTTCTTGAGGGCTGTGGTCTCCGGGTCTTCTTTCGGCATGGTTCCCAAGGGCTCTGCGATGAAACACTAGGAACGTGTGTCAGCGGCGGCGGCTGGGGCAAGTGTGGACCCTGTGTCTGATCTAGCTCGTACTTTTAATCGTATTAGTAAAATTGGATTTCCATTTACCGTCCGCCGGAAGCTTTACATGTGCGGGGAGTGCCTACCTATCTATAGTTGACATAGTTTCCTTTCAACCTGGGACCAGTGGTATGACCACTGGTCTCGGGTTCAGGATCAAAGTTCGATTCCAAGCAGAGGTATTTTGGTGAATTTGGTTACTACAAGTTGGTTCTATACCCACTTGGAAATCACGTCGGGGTCACCAATATTACTGAGGGTCTTGCTTAGGGTCAGTAATGATACCCGTGGTAAGTGTAGAAGAGAAGAAGAAGAAGAAGAATAATATTTATTTACAAAACTTAACTTACTAAAGTACTAAAACATGATATCGCAACTAGCGCTATGACAAACAATATGAAACTTACAAGCTAAAGTAATACAAACATTCTATAGTATATATACAGAGATCGTGTTGTACTGCGCTGTGATTGGTCCGCGTCTTAGTATGGACATTGGTACAACTGTTGTGCTGCCACAACTATCTTATCTAAGTCTGTGTTATTATAAAAAAATGTTACCTATAAGTTTTATTGTGTTTCATCAGTTAAAAAATTAGATAGCCAATTCCTCAGTGTTTAGGGATTTCGGAACGAATGCATTCCTATTTTTGGCCTTATCGACATACCACCATACAAAGCGCTTGCTTGCCTGTCAAGAAGTTAAAAAAAAATTAAATATCCTAATAATGTAAAGCTTTTCATTATTATTTTAGCTTATTATTTATTATATTAGCTTTTCATTCAAGATGTGGGGACTCAACCCCAAAATCATTAGGTGGATCTACATGACGATACGGTGAGACCGATCGTCACATATGGCAGCATCGTCTGGTTGCCCAGAACCAGGCTAAAGATCTGTAAGAATGCTCTTAGCAAACTTCAACAGCTTGTTTGGCGATCACTGGTGCCTACCTTCCATCTTGCGCAAATATATTGGAACACAAACAACGTCAGACGTTCATACGTCTTCATACGAGTTCACTCAGGCCACCAAATACTATGTTACAACCAAGCAGCCAGAGTATTCAAAAATATGGAACAACCTAAGAAAATGGACTTTAACACAAGTGTACTAAAGTTCAATGAGAGCTTCACTTGAGAAAAATTCGAATTCAAATTCGTAGCTTGTAACTGGTTATTTCACAAATACGATTAAAATAATCGTCCGTTCAGGAAATTGTATATAAGGTAAGGTCATATTATACTGCTTAAAAAATTGATAAATAAATGGTAATTCATTTTCTTTATTTCCTCGCTTTAGTATTTCCTTTCCTCGTATTTTCAGTTTCGAATTTACATACTGCGAAGTGTGTAACAGAAAGTCGGGAAAGCGCGCGTAGAGTTGGCCGCCGGATGGTACCAACCAATCGAGGAAGCGCGCGCCATTTGATTTGACGAATGAGCACGCAGTGTTGCATTACTCTTACGTGTCAATTAAACAAAATATTATTTTCATTAAAAAGAATTATTCTTTGATATGAAGAATCATTTCAAATAATACCATTTTTTTTCAGAATATAATGTTAAAATTGCTTGCTTGCTTTCTTTAATAGTCATCTAGACCTCTCCGTATGAACCCGTTGATATTCAGTATAGAAGCAAACGCTCTAACCACTATTTCAAAGAGGTGAAGCATGTCCGGCAGTCTTAATTGCTGAAAACTAAAGCAAACCTCCTTTTATATTAATCTTCTAATTGTTGGTGGTTTGGTCTCGTTTTCGTAAACATAGCGAGTGCGAGTTACAATTTTGACAGTTCGGAGAGCGACTTGTGATAAAACTTATAGTAAACGAGACCGAATACTTCTTCACTGTAAATTTTGTAGTGAGAGCAGTTACGAAGAGTTTGTTTTCATGAAATCCAAAGCTAAATATATTTAATATTATCTCAGGAAGTTCTTTTTTCGCCTTGAGATTGTGTTTAACAGCCAAAGATCAAGATAAACGTAAATTACTCGGCTGATATTAAAGTTTGTGCAAAAACGTCTAGGGATCCAATACTATATGGATATGGAGAAACAATTTAGAAATAGATACTGCTTCAACAATGCGGTACTTGTGCAAGGATTTACAAGAATTAACTAATATGATAGCATTCCAACGGGGTTCTCTCACACTATGGTATGTACCTACATAAGTGCCTATCAAATCTTACTTGCGTTATTATTGTCACTTAATTAACTAGACTAACTTTCATTTTGTTTTAACAGGTAGGTATGTGTGTGCACACATACTGTGCTTTTATTTATTGTAACAGTGTCCTATCGAAGGCGTGTTGGAATTGCAAACATGTATATCAGTGCAGTGATTATATTGAGCAAGTTAGCCTGTCTCTGCCAGACAAGCAGTTTCCCAAGGGTAGGTACAAAATAATTTTAATTTAATTAATAATAATTTTAAATCAACTTATTTAATTTTTTTCAATATTTCTATAACTTAATATAGTGGGTGATAGGTAGAGTGTGGTGATGGGAGTCATTTTAAAATAGTTCTGCCTAAAGAATCTATCTAACCAAGAAAAAGAACATAGATATTACCGCTGAGCTACCGACGAGGCCAGCTCAGCGGTCAGAGCATTGGCATGATAAAAATAGATAAGTACTTTTGTAACACTTCGGCCTATTCACCTAAGTGAACGGCGCAAATTGTAAATGGTCAGTACTTACCGGTTGGCATACATTGAGCAGCATTTTAATAATTTTACATAAAGAAGATTTATGATATATGGTTATAAAACTAACATAATAAAATGTAAACAAACAACCTGCTGACAGATGCGTTTGAACTGTCATCCGTTTGGGAACAGAACGATCTCGCTTTCGATCGCTTTGAAAGCGAGGCGAGGGCCCCGCTTTCAAAGCGATCGAAAGCGAGAGTGTTAGGCGGTTGGGGGCTGGGTCAGTTCGAGAAGGTTCTCGTTCGATGCCGGCTATATAAGGGTGGCAGAGGGGATGAACACCCTCTTTCATCAACCAGCATTCCTGCCGTCACTCTGCTCGATTGTT
Source organism: Eudonia mercurella (assembly GCA_963082485.1). Taxonomy (NCBI): domain Eukaryota; kingdom Metazoa; phylum Arthropoda; class Insecta; order Lepidoptera; family Crambidae; genus Eudonia; species Eudonia mercurella. The sequence continues at coordinate 18,707,544 of OY720022.1, forward strand.
TAATAGTTAATACCAGTTGAATCCGTCCCTTGTATTAAGTTGGTACAATGTTTATTTTGTTATTTTTAGGTAAGGAGATCTTAGGTAAGAATAGATAGGTGTAGCACAAAGGGCCATGGAGCGTGCCATGCTCAGCATCAGACTTCAAGACCGAGTCCTAAATACCGAAATCCGACAACAAACTAAAGTCCAAAACATCGAGAAAAGGGTGATGGGACTCAAGTGGAGTTGGGAGGACTCTTAGCTAGACGACGAGGTGATGGCAAGTGGAGCAAAGCAAGTACCGAGTGGCGGCCAAGACTTGGACATAGAAGCGTCGGTCGTCAGGTGGCAAGGTGGACTGACGACATTATCAGGATAGCGGAAAAGCCGTAGATGCGTATGGCTTGGGATAAAGATGAGTGCCAGACACGAAAGGAGAGGGAGGGTATCTCTGGGCTGAAATGATGATGATGGAGAAGATCTTAACAAACTATTATCAAATTTTAAAGGGATATAATTTTAGCAAAAAGAAAATGGGAGCAACTTGTCAATGTATTTAGTGATGATAGTAGAGATACAAAGATGATTGAAAAGTGAAAATAAGGTAAGTTCATCTTAGTGTGTACAACACAGTGTTATCCAAAGAATTTTATGAAGTGTTGGCATTTTTTCAGTAGAATTGTTTTCTTTTTAGGTAAAGTGACTATATAAAAAAAAATAACTGCTAGTGTCCACAGAGCTGTAACTGGAAATGCTGGGGGGCCAGTGGTGGGCGGTTCAGTCTAGCCTCACCGAAATTAAACCTAATTGGTGTGCAGGCTGCTGCAGGCTTGCATAGGCAAGACCCTTGGCTTGGTTACTTGAATAGTCTAGAAGCCGGATTACCACAGGTACATACCATATTATTATTATATTATTAATTAATTATTTTTATTAATTCACTTTAAAACCAATCTCATAAACTTGTAAGCAACAATAAGAAAAATAACTAGTTCATCATCATCAGCTCATGTTATGTTCCCACTGCTGGGGCATCATCATCTCAGCCAAAAGACGTCCACTGCTGGACAAAGGCCTCCCCCAAGGATCTCCACAACGACCGGTTTTGTGCAGCTCGCATCCAGCGGCTTCCCGCGACCTTCACCAGATCGTCGGTCCACCTTGTTGGAGGCCTGCCCACACTGCGCTTTCCGGTACGCGGTCGCCACTCGAGGACTGCTCCGCCCCAGCGGCCATCAGTCCTGCGAGCAATGTGCCCTGCCCACTGCCACTTGAGCTTAGCAACTCTTCGGGCTATGTCGGTTACCTTTGTTCTTCTGCGGATCTCCTCATTTCTGATTCGATCTCGCAGAGAAACCCCGAGCATAGCCCTCTCCATTGCTCTTTGAGTGACCTTGAGCCTTAAAAACAAGCCTATAATTAAGAAACTCTTACTTTTATTTAAATCCCCTTTTGTTGTAGCAATTATTGGGAACCTATAATATGTAGCATAGTCTACTTAATGCATACTAAAGAGGAAGGCTTGAACCCAGCAGCCAAAGTAATTTATGATTTAAATTATATCTATTTCATAATAATAATTAATTTTCATAGACATTAAATATGAAAATAGCACTGTGAAAGTTTTTACAATGTACAGTCACGTGCAATGAAATGTATACATGGACAGAATTTTGAATAAATGTTTACTCTGAAAATTTCAAAAACAAATAATCACCTTAACAATACATACTATATAACCATCAGAGTTTCTCGCAATAATGTACACATTTTTGGTAAAAATATGTACACAAATTGTTTTCAGACATTTGCTTACACGTTCATATGCAAAAATATGAAGCCATTATGAATTACAATAATAAGTAAACGATGTTATTTCACAAAAATGTAAACAATACCGTTTCATAATGTAAACAATGATGACTGTGATATTTTTCTTTCATATGTATACACTTATAAAACTGTAGCAGTTTTTACTATTTTGTCAAATGTGTATTAATTTCGATAAAATGTACACAATGTAGATTGCAATATAATGTAAACATTCATTTTTGTCTTTTACAAGCTTTTATTTAGTTTTAATTATAAAATAAAAATTATTATGACATGGAGCTGATCTGATGATGGAACCGGAAGATGGCCATAGGAACTCTGTAGTTAAACCACACAACCTCATCGACTTTGGACTTGTTTGATCCGTCTTGACGAGTACTTTGGAGCTAGATGGTAACCAGGGTCTGATGATGGAGCTCGAAGATGGCCATAGGAACTCGGTAATTAAACGACACAACCCCATCGAGTTTGGGCTCGTATGATTCGTCTTGACGAGTACTTTGGTGCTAGATGGTAACCAGGGTCTAATGATGTAGCTGTAAGATGGTCATAGGAACTCGGTAATTAAACGACACAACCCCATCGAGTTTGGGCTCGTATGATTCGTCTTGACGAGTACTTTGGTGCTAGATGGTAACCAGGGTCTGATGATGGAGCTGGAAGATGGTCATAGGAACTCGGTAATTAAACGACACTACCCCATCGAGTTTGGGCTCGTATGATTCGTCTTGACAAGTACTTTGGTGCTAGATGGTAACCAGGGTATAATGATGGAGCTGGAAGATGGTCATAGGAACTCGGTAATTAAACGACACAACCTCATCGAGTTTAGGCTCGTATGATTGACGAGTACTTTGGTGCTAGATGGTAACCAGGGTCTGATGATGGAGCTCGAAGATGGCCATAGGAACTCGGTAATTAAACGACACAACCCCATCGAGTTTGGGCTCGTATGATTCGTCTTGACGAGTACTTTGGTGCTAGATGGTAACCAGGATCTAATAATGGAGCTGGAAGATGGCCATAGGAACTCGGTAATTAAACGACACAACTCCATCGAGTTTGGGCTTGTATGATTCGTCTTGACGAGTACTTAGATGGTAAATGGTAACCAGGGTCTGATGATGAAGCTGGAAGATGGTCATAGGAACTCGGTAATTAAACGATACAACCAAGAACTAAAAAGTTAAAAAAAAGTAAAATTTTAAAAACAAGCTTTTATTAAGTAGGTACTTATTAATAAAAAAGAACTAAAAATTTAAAAATAATTTAAACCTGATAATAAGAAAGTCTTCGCGTTTTTTATCACAGACCCAATTTTTTTATAAATAAAAGCGTGTTACATTTTGATGGAACATTAAAGAACATTTAGCATAATACACTTTCATTATTTTTCTTTTGCAATCACAATTCACAATGTAACACGCTTTTATTTATAAAAAAATTGGGTCTGTGATAAAAACGCAAAGGTTTTCTTATTATGAGGTTTAAATTATGTTTAACTTTTTAGTTATTTTCCTATTAATAATTAGTAATATAAGCTAGTTTTTAAAAATTTTATTTTATTTTATTTTTTTAATATGTTATGAAGGTAGCCAAGACGCGGCGCGGCGCGGCGGGCGGTAGCGTGGACTGTTTTATTCGGTTATGCGTTATGCGCGTAGTTTGTAATTGTTATGAGTTGCAGCGGAATTTAAATAATCGTTTACGTAAAGCATTATCTATTGTTGTGTTTGTTTTTATAATGAAGGACAGAAAGAGTAATAATAATGTGCCGTACCAGATTTCTTTACATGAAAAACATAAAATTGTTGTTTTAAAAGAACAGGGCCGCTCTGTTACCGATATTTCAAATAAAATAAGAATCACTGTCGGTAGGTATATATTACATGTTTAAATCATGATTAATTAATTAATACTTGGTTAATCACTGACTGCATTATAATCAATTAAAATGAATGTCAAAATCTTTTATTTCATATGCATCAACCCCTCAGAAACGGTAAATCTACCTACCTACCTTATGCATTTTATAAATTAATGATTAATGATGTAACATACTTATATATTTATATTATATAATACAATACATTATAGCGTGTATACATTGTTTTAAAATTGCATTGTATACACCGTTGGCCTGAATAACCCGAAAGATTTAAACCACGTATTCTTAACGACAGTACGAGTAAATAACGTTATATTAACATGGGTCGAAATGTGTGTTTTAATTGACCCACTTTTTCAATACAAATTAAATCATAGTAATAGCGTGTTTCTTTATGGTCAAGCCTTTACTTCAGAGAGTAAATAATTATTTTCGGTAGTAAAACCTTTTTGTCGACAGGTACCAAACTTACTTAGGTAAAACTGGTTGACACCGATGCACCTAGGTAAGTGCGTCTGCGTGAAAGTAGTAGGTCTCTACGTCATACCTTAGGGTGTGTTATACTTGATATTTTTTTTATTATTATTTGTTTTAAATAATGAATATCTCCTTTATTATGGGGTTTAGGACTATGTGTTACATAACTTTATATACTCTAATTAGGCTGTAGAATCGTTAAGTTAAATCTTTCGGGTTATTCAGGCCAACGGTGTATATGTTAAAGATATTGTCACATATACATAATTATAAACTTGGAAGTGTATAGTATGCACTGATAGTGTTCTGTATACTTCACTATGAAAACAAAGTATACCTAATTTTGACCCAGTTTGAAGAATATATGATTTTTAATACAACACGACATACTTATATTTGAAATATCAAATATTTACATATTTTTGAAAATGTATCACTGTATACATATCAGTGCACGTGACTGTACTTTAGACAATAGATTGACTGACTGACTGAATTTGGAATTGCAAGACTGGACAACTAAATAAAAAAATGTATTCTTTGATTTACTCTTTATTCAAATTGTAAACAGTCATGGAGCTTAATATGTAAGTACTTTGAAAAAATGCCTATGTTTTCCTCTGTATCAATACCAAATTTAATTGCATTATTATGTAGGGCCTAGCAAGCCAATATAATTTTAGTGCATTTCAATGGTTTGTAATGTAGCACTCCTTTGTGCAGACAAACACCACTGACTTTTAAGTCTTGAAAAAGTATCATGTGTTTTTGATTATCAATAGGTTGGTTCTGGTGTACCTAAAGAGGCTTCTAAAATAGGTGTCATAAGCCATGGGCGATGGGCGTTAGGGATACCCAGTGTTTTCTAAAACAAAAAGTGAACACTTCAATATTTTGCAATATAAATAAAATAAAATAAATAGTACTTAATGGGTACATTGTGCTGAGGCTACTATACCTAAAAGCCAGACCATTTCCTTTGCATGTAAGCATTTATGGAACTATTTTCCCATATAACGGCATCATGGTTCGCACAGCTTCACATATCTAAAGAGGAAACATTCACATTTATATTTAAAGCATTTATTGAAGTTATAGATCATAAGTTATCTATTAAATAGATTTGCGTGCTCTTAAGTTATTTACTATTTGCACATTAAGTGAACAATATTTTATGCAAAAGTACTTATTATCTATTTTTATTTTATTTTATTTTTATTTTGAATTTTGCATTCACAATGCTATAGCTAGTTACAAGATATCTTATCTTATCTTATCTTAGTGGGGCCTGCTGAGGTTTCCCTCTTGCAGTAGCACTTCGACCCATCGGGATCTTTTGTGCAACCCCGTCCTTTCACTCTTCTTCCTCTGTAAAGATAGATGCCATAAGTTTGACCACGTCCTTAAGGGCGAAGAGCCTGAAGTCCTCCGGTTTCAATAGGCCGACCCCAGGAGTCCCATTCTTTTCCTAGCCAGAGAGTCACAGTCACACAGTAGGTGTTGCATTGACTCCGTTTCCTCTCCACATGCCCTACACAAGCTATTTGTTGATAGATGCATTCTGTGAAGCATTTGTTTTGTGGCATAGTGCCCTGTCAATGCACCGATGGTTAGTCGGGCCTGCCTTCTACTGCCTCCGCATATGAACTTACTCCGTCCTAAGGCGTTTTCACCTAGGAAGGATTTGGAGTGTTTCATACCCGGCTGCTCCTTCCATTCGATGCCATGCCTGTTTTTGATGTGGTCTTTTAAGGCCTTGTTGATGGTACTTGGTGCAAGTGCCACGAACGGCTCAGGACCAATGACCTGGGTCTCTGAGCCCTCCCTGGCAAGTGTATCCGCCATCTCGTTGCCGTGGATTCCCATATGGCCTGGGACCCAAATCAATCGCACCTTGTTATGTCCACCTAGCTTGTTTAGAGCTTTGGTGGTTTCTAGGACAAGGCCAGAGTCGATTCGGGGCGAAATGAGTGACTTGAGCGCTGCTTGGCTGTCACTCAGGATGAATAAATTGCGCTTCTTCATAGCTAGCTCTATATTCTGCTTTGTGCATAGGAGAATTGCGAAAGTTTCGGCTTGGTAAACCGTGGCAAATTTCCCCATGCTTTGACTATGATTGAAGTCGTTGTTAAAGACGCCTGCCCCTGTACCCGACTTAATTTTTGATCCGTCGGTGTAGTTACAAGATAAAATTTTACTGAAAACTAGCCTCAGGCAGCTCGAAAGGGAATCGAACCCACAACCTTTGGATAACCAGTCTAATGCTCTGACCGCTGAGCTGGCCTCGGTAGCTCAGCGGTAATATCTATGTTCTTTTTCTTGAGGTAGATAGATTCTTTAGGTAGAACTATTTTAAAATGACTCCCATCAACACACTCTACCTATCACCCACTATATTAAGTTATAGAAATATTGAAAAATAATCAAATGAGTTGATTTAAAATTATTATTAATTAAATTAAAATTATTTTGTACCTACCCTTGGGAAACTGCTTGTCTGGCAGAGACAGGCTAACTTGCTCAATATAATCACTGCACTGATATACATGTTTGCAATTCCAACAGGCCTTCGATAGGACACTGTTACAATAAATAAAAGCACAGTATGTGTGCACACACATACCTACCTGTTAAAACAAAATGAAAGTTAGTCTAGTTAATTAAGTGACAATAATAACGCAAGTAAGATTTGATAGGCACTTATGTAGGTACATACCATAGTGTGAGAGAACCCCGTTGGAATGCTATCATATTAGTTAATTCTTGTAAATCCTTGCACAAGTACCGCATTGTTGAAGCAGTATCTATTTCTAAATTGTTTCTCCATATCCATATAGTATTGGATCCCTAGACGTTCTTGCACAAACTTTAATATCAGCCGAGTAATTTACGTTTATCTTGATCTTTGGCTGTTAAACACAATCTCAAGGCGAAAAAAGAACTTCCTGAGATAATATTAAATAAATTTAGCTTTGGATTTCATGAAAACAAACTCTTCGTAACTGCTCTCACTACAAAATTTAAAGTGAGAAGAATTCGGTCACAAGTCGCTCTCCGAACTGTCAAAATTGTAACTCGCAATCGCTATGTTTACGAAAACGAGACCAAACAACCAATCACGTCAAAGAACGCTCTCGCTGTATTCAACTATTCGCCCGTCGCAGTTCGTTTCCGTTTTCTTAGGAACTCGCACTCGCATGTTTAGTTTCACCTCGTATTCCACTAGAGGCGCTGCTTCAATCCCATACTAATTTTCGTTTTCGTAAACGTAATCGAAAGAATACGGATAGTAAACAAAACTCTGTGGTTTGGAACTTGCACTCGCATGCTTTCCGTTGTAGCCGTAGTTGCTGTTTAGTCACAAAACGAGATAGCAAGCTTTGCGATCGTTTACTATGCAACTCGCACTAGGCACTCTGACACAGCGATCGAACTGGGCATATCTGTAAGTAGATTTTTCCAGACAATATATACGTAACTATATATTTTTTTAAATATTTGCAACATTTACATTTTATTAAGGGGGTGCAGCGCGGAATTTGAAAATTTACGTGTTTTTAAGTCACTGGTGCTAGGCGCTGAATAGATCTTATACATTAAAAGGACTAGTGTAGGTTAGCTTGATCCTTTCACAAGGTCATGGTTGTCTTGGAATTTGAAACAAATACCCAGAAACTGCATAAACATTACGTAAAATAATGATATCTAAAAACTTATTTCTTCAGAAACTTTGTAAATATAGCACAAATGAAACAATGATCCTACATCAAAATGTTTGTATTGATATTCCGCAGGTCACTGTTGTCTTATTTTTCAATTAAAAAACATGAATATGAAAATATTAAGACTTTTATAATTTTTTACCCAATCGCCTATGATTTTACGAAAGTAAACATTGCTCTAATTAAATCACCAGCCTACTCTGTACAGATATTAGTGTGCGTGCGTATTCGTAGTCGTGCGCCGTTGTCACCACAGAACAATAAAAAAGGTTCTGTGGTTGTCACACCACTGCCACGCGCCGCTCGCTCGCTATCATAAAGAAACTTGAAACTCGCAGTTTTGCGTCCGCGCTGCACCCCCTTAACTATTAAATTTTTATTTTTATTTTTAACTCTTTGTTACAATGGCATTTATTTTAGAGAAATATAGTATACCGATGGACGGAGCGATGTAGATATGATATGATGTATATGGAAGGCAATCTCCAGAACCATATTGACCGCCCTCGTGGAACGGCCGTCGACCAAGACAGAAATATTGTTCAGCGAGCTCAAAGCAGTCGATTTGCGAATTCGGCAAAAGCCTCAGAATTTGGGCTGTCACAAGCTACGATAAGGCGGCGCTTTGGATGTTTCAAAATATTTACTCATTGTTACTGCTACTTTATATACGACGCTGATGTACAAGTAGAAGAATTTTTGTATTTACTTAGTGTATTTGAACATCATTTAGAAATAGCTTGTAACTATATTTATTCCAGTAAGCAGCTTAATCAACTTTTATTATTATATATGTTTTATTTGGAATATAATAAACGAAAGCAATACTGAATAAATCTTAACGTTTTTATGACTGACCAAAAATTTAAACTGTAGAGTAAAAACGGCCACTCATGAAATTTAACACTTTGTAATGTAATACATGTTACTGTTAGTACTTTATTATTTAATGTCTTTATACTCGTACATACCTATACGGAGATTTTTGGAAACTTTGAACATCATTTTATATTTTTAACTCAAGCATCAAAGTTACTTATTAAGGTTTTTTTGGTGAATCACGTTAGATAAAGTGCGCTAGGTACTAGGTATAACTAATATCTGTGATGATTAAATTTTTAGTTTAGACATTACAATGGTAACCCTCTTTTACCACAAACGCATTAGCTTTGTTAGTTTTTTTTTTAAATATAAGTGTTGGAATATAAATTTGATAGAATTTTATGTCTATATGGTTATTAGTACTGACTGATATTCGGTTGAGTTAAAAAGAAACATGTCTGAAGTGTTTTCAAATATTAAGAAGTGTTTGTCAAGAATAGAAAAAACAGATTCAGTTGTTGATTTCTGCAGAAAGCCAGAAACGTAAAATGCCAGAAACGCAAAATGCCAGTAACGCAAAATGTTAATCATGCCAATTGTTTATAAAAATGTTGTCAACATTCTATATACCTGAACAGGAAGCAAACTATTTCATAAAGATACCTATATACTTGAAATGTATTCTGGTCACTTATACATAGAGCTTTTGACTAAAGTACATCAATGTTATATTGTACTTGTGACAGTTTCTGAATAGTTCTGTTAGGTAGACCACCAGCTTGCTGTTCGGTTTGTGGGGCCTATAGCTGTCAATGTGGACTTGTGGACCCGTCTATTCAGGCGATACTTTTCTGACTCACCTGTTCCTTAGCTGGCCGCTCCTCCGAGCTATATTGGCTAAAAGGACAGAGATGGAGATGGCGGGCAAGGGAGAATTAAAAAAGATACCTAAGGATTCTAGAGCCAACAGCTCGCGCCTAAATCGGTCGGTATCTTTGCCAGTCGCGTGTTTGGTGCCTCCAATTGGCACGCAAGACCGGCAGGCGTCAGCAGGGCGCCGATGCCGATCGTTTTTCAATTCACGCTTACACCTCGTGTTCACTTGCTCTAAGGAGCCACCCAAGTTTTTACTAGTACAACAACTCTAGCCCTGTCCTCGGCAGGACATTACATTCAAAAGCCAAAAAATGTACAATTCACTCTCGCCAGAGGTTAACAGTCACAACAAGATATCAAAAGACAAAAACAAGGGATGTCGCGAGCAAAAGGACAACTTTGAGTTTCGGAGCCGTCCCCCGACACGGATCAGTCCATCAAAGTCATCAAGAAAGGGATTCAAGCGGGCTACCGAACTGTTATATATTGTAACCGTATGTATTAGTGCAAGAGTAAGCCCCCTTGCAGAAACCCTTGTAAACTAGCTGACTAAGCTTTTAGTCGAGGTAGCGCCGACGATCGGCGCGGGCATTCAGTCTCGCCTAAACCTTCGAGTTGAACACATCCTAATTCCAATTGTAATCGCTCCTCTGTTCCTATAAATAAAATATGTTTAATTTAAATAGTTTTTTTTAAAAAGACTACCAGCGGGCTCAATCTAACATTGGTGGCAGCGTTAAAGGGATCTAAAGAGGTCCCCCGGTACGCCTCAGTTCCGCGAGTGTTTCTTCTGTGAATATCATCTGTGTACTCCTTTCTGCTGTGCGTGTCTCCAGAACTGAGACCTTGAACATTTAATCTTTTGAGAACTTCTACTGATTCCGGTGAACTTCTGTGAACTTCTATGAACTTCTGTGAACTTCTGTTATACATTGTGCGCGTCCTTAAAACTTCCAAAATATCTTCGGTGAACTTCTGTGTTCCTGTGTGTACCATACCGCGACCTGAAAAAGAAATCTTTTTGTAAATATATACATTATTTACTTACCATGTCCAAGCTGAGCAACATCCTCCTCTTCGTGTTCCTGTAAGTTGAAAAACAAGTGAATAATCAAGTGACTTAAAGTGATAGTGACATAGTGACACGAAACTTAATTAACAATTCTTTCTAATACTAATTAATTGTCCTTATCTGAGAGCAACGTAGCTAACCACCGTAGACTCGTATCGCGTAGCTTGCCCGGAGTTTTGTTTTGACTAACTCCTTATCTCGTCCGGTACCATATGCCTAAAGACGAATCAAATACCATGGGGTCTAGCAACGAATTCGAATTAAGCATACTTTGTAAGTTCATAAACAAATTCGATGGCAATCGAGATAAATTAAACGCGTTCATTCACAATTGCCGAAACGCGATAAAATCTTGCGTCACAGTCCCAGCAGGACATTCTGTTAAAATATGTTATTAGTCAACTTGAGGGGCGCGCCGAAGTCGCGTGCTCAATTAAAGATTTTGAATCATGGCAACAACTTGAAGACTTTCTAAAGTCACAATTTGCTGAAAGAAAACATTACGCTGCGTTGCTATTATTACTTACATTTTGTAGGCGTGAGAGGATTTTTTTGTTTTTATCCTTAAGATCCCACTTCTGAACTGTTGGCGACAGTCAACAATTCAAAAGACAAAACTTCGTTTTAATAATTTATTCCATAAAGTCAGTATTTCAGCATTTCCTTTCATATTTTATCCATATTCTTATCCTTATCCATCTTTAATTTATCATATATTCCCATTTTCCATCCTTTCCATATGTTAAAAACCCGCCAATGCGTCTTACCATAGACCCAGATTGGCGTCAGTGTTGCCAACTTTATTTTTGAGGAGATCGTACCACAGAGTAAAAAAGATCGTATTTTACTAGGATTTCTAAAAAAAAAATAGTACGCATTAAAACTCAATAAAACAACCAATTTCCTTTAGGTTTTATTTTATTTAAGTGTTTTTAGTCACTATCTTCAGCAAAAGGCAACGTGTTTATTCTTGTATACATATTTACATTTAGTTTTGATAGCATTTCGTTAGATGGCTTAAAATCAATGCACGATCCATGTTCCTTTACATGCTGGGTCGCCAGCAGAGTCCCGTTAACTGTCTCTGTGGACAGTTTATTACGAACTTTAGTTTTCATAAGGTTAACGTGGCTGAAAACTCTTTCACACTGTGCATTAGAATGCGGGATACATAATGTATCTAACGCAAACTGTGATAACTCCTTATAATTTTCGCACAGGTACAACTCACTCCAAAATTTGTCGACCGGTAAAGTCAAATCCAGTTCATTAAACTTGGATGGGAGAGTTCTACATTGATCATCGATTTTTTGAATTAAATTTACATTTTCTTCCGAGACTACTCTAGGTAGTAACTGGATCAATGGAAATATCGAGGGAGCAACTTCGCGGAATTTTGCTGATGCAGCATTTGTGGCATGCAGTATATGAAGTTTTGATAAAAGCGGGTCATTCATGCAATAACGCTTTTTAATTTCTTTTGCGCTTGTAATCAGGAAGTTCCGACAAACATGATAAAATCTATTTAGTTCGACTCTGTTTCTTATAACTTCTGGATTTTTGAGGTCATTCATGACTCTAACACCCAAGTACAGTTGCTCATTTCTTAACCAATTTTCTTGGTTTTCAAAATTTATAACTTCAAGCTCATGTCGCATAACGTAATCTCTGTTTAAAAAACAAAGCAGGATGTCCATGTATATTTCCCGAATCTTATCATTTAGTGAAGTTATCATAACACTTTCGGATTGAAAGAATTTGTTGAACTCTGTGAATTTAGGCAAGATCCATGCGAGAAAACTGTAATACATTTTGATGAATGGATCATTTAATGCATTATGTATGACTTCTGTTGAAACAAGCTTTTCACTGAGCCATGTGTTTGTAAAGAAAAGTTTCAATGCATCCCACTGTTCGAGTATTCTGTCCACAACTGCAACAAGTGACAGCCAACGAGTCTGGGAAGGATGAAGCATTTTATGTGGTTTCAATTTAAGGAATTCCTGGAACTCTGCGAATTGACATTGTCTTTTGGAACTACATTTGAAAAATCCGTATATTTCTCGAGCTAAATCCTCGCATCTTCTAGGTAGCTCTTTACAAGCTTGAGATGCACACAGGTGGACAGAGTGACATACACATTTCATTATTATAATACCAGGACAAGATTCCTTGAGGCGACTGGCAACTGAATTATTTTCTCCCATCATTACACTGCACCCGTCAGCAGCAAATCCTATTAAGTTGGTCAGTGGAACACTCTCCTTTTCAAATGACTTAATAAGGGAATTAAATAAGTTTTTGCCTGTAGCTCCTTCGTTAGCTAAGTCCGGATTTGATGAATCAAATATTTTTGACAGCTCCCAAAATCTACTGACAATTTGTTTTGACTTTTCGTCATAAAATCTCACGACAATGCAAGACGACTTTTGGGTACTTATATCAGTGGATTCGTCACTGATTGCACTGAACTTACTTAGCTTTAATTTCGCCGCCAAAACTTCTTTTTCAGTCTCTCTTATGACCGCTGTGGCAATTGCAGTCGCTTTTGTCCTTTTAAGAGAAATTTGTTGCGCTATCTTAGAATCTGGGAATATGTTCTTTAATAAGTCTGTCATGTGGTCTATCGTTCTAAATGACAAGTTATGTTCCACTAAAAAACCGGAAAGTTTAACTTCTGCTGTTTGAACGAGTGGTGGGTCTTTTTTCTGTATAAAGGAAGCCATGGCAGATACTTGCTTGTTTGTTGATGCTAATTTTTTCATTGCCTCTATGTGTTTTTGTCTATTGGCATGAGTTTTAAGAACACCGATCTCTGCAGTTAAAATAGAGTTACAAACACCACATTTGGCTTTATATTCGTCAGGGCCCGGTTTAAGCCATTTCTTAAACATGTCCAATTCTTCCCAATCGGGACGATATTTCTGAGCCCTATGTTTTGGACGCTCTGATTTTGGTAATTCATTTCTTTGTTGAAGAGTTCTTTTTGGTGTGCTTTGCCTATTTCTAGATGTCTCCGCCATGATTCTAAAGAGAAAAGAAATTATCAAATAGAGACGGATGTAAATAAACGTACCTTATTTTTCTTTGGAACAAACTTATATATAAATACCAACCTTATTTCGTAACGAAAATCAAGCGAAGTAAAAACACCAACCACGTTACTAAAAATATCAATACTCAAGGTAATAATACGTATTGTATTATGTTTTACAATAAAAACTCCGAAACAAACATCAAAAACTACTAAACACTGAACTGAACACTGTGATTGTCTACAATTTGTACCTACAAACCTGCAATGTACTGCAAGGTAAAGTACCGAGAATACGTTAGATTGCGCGGGCTGGGGAAGTACCGTGCTGGTGACAAAGATAAAGAGGACAACACATCGCGTATTACTAAAGAGTGAGTGCGACAGACAGGTCAGTACACTTTTGGATGCGTTCCTAAAAGTGTAAAATAATTTATGACTCGTTCAAGTTTGAAATACATACGAGTAGGTAAGTACTGCTTTTTTATTCTTTATTCTTAAAAATCAACTTACTTACGGTAGTATTTTTCTTAATTGGTTACAAAAATGATGACTTTTGATAAGATCGTATGTTTCGCGTACGATTTTGAATTCATGATCGTACATCACACCAGACACCAAAAAGTCGTATGAATACGATTTAAATCGTACGGTTGGCAACGCTGATTGGCGTCCCTTCTTTACGCCCGGAAGCGGAAAGAACACGCCAATTGAATAAATACTTTTTACATTAAAACCTTATTATATTTTAAAACAATAAGTTATAAAAACCTTATATAAATGCATTTCTAATATTTAAGATATTTTAGTTATTATCAAAGATCTTTTGCACAAAAGATCCCGATGGGTCGAAGTGCTACTGCAAGAGGGAAACCTCAGCAGGCCCCACTAAGATTATCAAAGATCGAATACATTTTTGTCTTAGCATCGATAATCAAGTCTGGAATAATAACTTAACCTAACAATGATGAATGAGTTCTGATTTGATATTATGCTTATGTTTTCAAACTTTAGGCATAACTTTAATTAACAATATCCTGCTTGTGTTGTTTTGAAATCAAACTACTAATACATAATTATTTTAAACGTAGTAGGTATATTTAATAAAATAAATAAATAAATAAATAATATTTTTATTTTATTTTTTAAATTGGTTAACTAATAATAATAAATAAATAAATAATATTTTTATTTTACTTCTTAAATTGGTTAACATAGGTAGGTACTTAAGGTTTATTACTTTTTTCATAGACGTAGCAATCGCTCTCAAATTACCTTCTTGTTTCTGTTTCATCCATAAAAGGTTCAACTAAATTCTACCAATAAAACAGTTAAGATACCAAGAATTAAAAACCGACAAGCTGTAGGTAAGTAGGTAGGTAGGCAGTATTCAACACGAAAGTGTTTGTCGGATCGTTTTGTCGTCTGTCTACGGCTACGCTAACAGCTACCAAAATTTCGCTTTCAAAAACTTTCATTTCACGGTGATTCGTTTTTTCTTCGACTGAATAGAGAATAGCTCTCACATTTTCCGTTATAATCAATTTGATGGCTGATGTCGGTCCGATGATAGCAGTCGAGGTTCGGAGGCTTTAGGGGTACCATGCCTTTTCTGGGACATCGTTGTTTTCCATTAAAATGCTGTTGCTGGGTGATAGCAATATTAATAGCTCTTCGGTCCGGCAGATCCCAAGAATTTTGCTCAAAGAACGAAGATGAAGCCTCCCAGTAGACCAATTTGTATATAGAAGGTAGGTGTTATCATTATACAAGTATTTACAAAAAAGCTTTGCGATTATTACAATGTATTTTATATCTAAGCCTCTATTGGTATTTGCCATACCAATTTTTTAGAACAGAAACGAGGCGTGCTTATTTTACAGCATTACATTCATACATTACATACATTCATAGCAACAATACAGTTGGGCGCATACTAATTCCCTGATGTGTTACATATTGATATCATCAGCTTGATAAATGATGGCCCAACCAATCTCTAATTGCGCTACCTAATCGTCTTTGTGTGAAGGTCTAAGTCTTGTTTAGGTATAAGCTGCGAGTTTAATTTTCCAATCGATCACGTTAAAACGAAAACGAGAATTATTATGGTAAAATTTCAACTCCTCGTTTATCACTAGGCGTCCAGGGTACCTAGTGTGAGTTGCATAATATATTAAGTTTTCCCAGCCAAAGCCACATAATTTGTATTAATAAATTAACGAAGTTGTATTTTAATAATCGTTACATGCACGGATCCTTTGTATTTAAACAATCTTTCTAGGCCTAACTACATAGGTACCTACCTGAAATTATTATTTTACAACAAGTTAGTAATAATAAAGTTGTAGCCGGGCACTAGATCACTAATATGTACCTACAGCTCACGCAAATCACATTAAACTACTTTTTAATTGGATTTTATTTATCATCTAAGTATTTACCAAATTATGTAATTACTTACCTTACTGCTTCTATGTTACAAAAGATAGTTTAAATATCTAGGCAAAATAACCATAGCTAGCTACCAAATATCATTTAAAATCATGGTCGTACCAAATCATGAAGGTTAGGCACCTTCATTCATTAGGTATTTTTAACCGACTTCAAAAAAAGGAGGAGGTTATCAATTCGGTTTTATGTTTTTTTTTAATGTTTGTTACCTCATAACTCCGTCATTTATACACCGATTTGGAAATATTTTTTTTCATTTGAAAGGATATACCTACTTCCAGATTGGTCCCATTTTTATCAAAATCCAGTTCTGATGATGGAATCCTTAAGGAACTCAAATATTGTAGGCATACCTATAGCGATTTTGGTATTTTCAGCAATAAGTCATGCATTTGCATTCAGAAAGCATCATTTGATGAAGTGTAACTGATGACAACCGGAACTCCTCAATGATAAGTATTTCATGGCAAAAGAAGGCAGGCACCGGAACTCAGTTCTGATGATGGAATCCTTGAGGAATTGAGAAAATTCCTCAAATATTGTAGGCATAAGTACATACCTATAGCGGTTTTGGTATTTTCAGCCACTCCGGCTAGCTCCAGCTATAAATCCTTCGGAACTAATATTGTAAATGCGAAAGCTGTTTGTTTGTCCGTCTTCCACTGTTGCCTGGAAGATATCGCTTTAAGCGATAAGGCCGCCTTTGTACACAACAAATGTAAGACTTTTCGTGTATTGGATGTTTCCTTGTGCAATAAAGAGTCTATCTATCTATCTACACTGATGGAATTTCCCGTCCCGCGCTGTAGGTATAATTAGCGGGCAACCTTACGTACCTACGACCGTGCGTACATAAAGCGCGCGAGGGCTTAACAATGTCACACCGGAACAATGTTTCATTTGTGATGTAGTTTCTCGTTTTCTTCGCTTGTCTCATTTAAACGGCGCTGTCTCATACGAGCAGGACGTTTAGTAGGTCTTCTCATATTCACTTTTGATAAATAGAAGATAAATAGATCGAAAAAAAAATCACTAAAAAGCGAGAAATAAACAAAAAATTAACAAAAAAAAACCGACTCCAAAAAATTAAACTGAAAAAATTGCACTAAAAAGTAAAAAATAATTGCGTGTTTAGTTTGTTCAATTTACTTGCAATTAATAATAATAATAATAACATTTTCATCCCCCCATCTCGGAAAGAGTATTTTTACTCTTCGATATCTGAGTGCAAAAGCCGTTTTTATCCGCTAGAGGATAAAGTAAATTGAATTTAGAACATCGTGTGCACTAAGTTTGTGAATTCAAAACATCATCAAACCTATTTACTTCTACCTCCATGGTGCCGAATTTATTAGTACTGTAGCAACCGGGACTCCTTGCTCGGGCATACTTACTGGCAGCCGCTGTGGCCTGAATTCAAACGTAGTAGAAGAAAAAGGGATGGAAGAAAAAAGAAGAACATCGCGGACTCGGTGACGGGCCGCGACGACGATTTGATTGTTATGATTTCATGTTGAAAGCAATATAGATATTCAAAGCTTTTAAAGTGTTATTATTCGATACAACCCCCGAATATCTACAAACTTATTTCTTCAGAAACTTTGTAAATATAGCACAAATGAATCAATAATCCGACATCAAAATGTTTGTATTGATATTCCACAGGCCACTGTTGTCATATTTTCAATTAAAAAATATAAATATGAAAATAGTAAGACTTTTATTATTTTTTACCCAAACGCCTATGATTTTACGAAAGTAAACAGTGCTCTAATTAAATCACCAGCCTACTCTGTGCAGATATTAGTGTGCGTGCGTATTTGTAGTCGTGCGCCGTTGTCATACCACTGCCAAGCGCCACTCGCTCTCTATCATAAAGAAACTTGAAACTCGCAGTTTTGCGTCCGCGCTGCACCCCCTTAAGTAACTGTAGCAACGTTACTTTCAATTTTTCTTAATTATACCTAAGTATTACCTATCATAATGTAGTAGTTAATACCTAAACTGTAATAAAATCTTCTTGTGATTGTAAATGTTTTTTTTTTGCATTTAGTCATTTCCTCGCTGAGGTGGGATGAAAAGTTACGTGTTGCACTCGAGTGCAAAGATTTTTCACCTGGTGCTCTTTTGATTCCCTCGCTAACGCTCAGGATTCTAATTTTTGAATCACTCGCTGCGCTCGTGATTCAATTTTAGAATCCTTCGCTTGCTCGGTCATCAAAATTGAGCACGCGGTTAAAAAGCAACTTTGCACTCTTGTATAACAAATAACTATTATTGCTTCATAAGTGTACATAGGTGGTGATCTTAAACTAATAGTCTCAACTTATGACCCTGCAAGGGTATTGCAAATCATATTGTATATTAATTACTAAGTATCTTACACCAGGCCTACGTCACTCCATGTACTTGCGCGCGTTAGATACCTACCGAGCGGCTTACCGCCGGCGATATAAAAGCCAGTGGACTGTCGCAAGCGCTCGTTATCGTACGCTCGTTCGCTGTGCACGTTACGTCATTCATAAAACATCGATCATTTGTAGGTATTCTGTAGTTATTATTAAATAAGTATTGTAAATAGTGAATAAGTTTAATATAAATGTTGATCGACATTTGTGTGGTTTAGATTATTGTAAATAGTAATTAGGTGATTTAAAATCTCGTTTCAATAATATAAACCAATGCCGCCCGCGCCTGGAAATTTTTGTGAAGTTGATGATTGTAAATCTAATAAAAGGAATTAAAACCTGTCATTATTTAGTTTGCCTGTTGATGAAGTAAGGTAAGTACCTACCTAATGAAACCCTTTAAATTATATACATTATAGATACCTACTTATTTGGATGAATTTATAGAATAAAATAGGTTGGTTTTAATTACTTACTTTCAACATTAAAGGCGGATTTTGAGTCACAACATAAAAATATAAATCTAAAAATGTATGAAACAATGTATGTATGAAATCGATTACGTTCCGACTCGCGTCGCGACACGACACGTCAGACAAAAATAAATGACCTGTGACTATGTCTGCATTAAAGTTGTGACAACACGTTTGGTGTGGTGGTTAGTGACCCAGCCTGCCACGTCAGCGGTCGTGGGTTCGAATCCCGTTAGGGGCAAATGTTTGTATGATGAATGTGGATACCTATTTTATACTCGAGTTATGGGTGTTTATACTCGAGTTATGAGGAATATAATCCATCTCTATACCTACTCAGTTCTCTTTCATATCATAACACTTTCATACGAAGGAAAATCTATATTCCAGCAGTGGGATATTATGGACTGATGATGATGAAGATTTATAACTAAGTAGGTAATTCATTTAATATCATAGGTAACATTATAATGTTCTCTTATGGAACTCGATTCATACTGATCATAAACAATTGAGCTTTTCAATTTATCATTCATTTTAATTTAGATTACAAAGCTTAAACAAGCCATTTAGACACAGGTTAATTTAGGTACAAGTTATTGTGTGTGAACAATATTTTTATCGTAGCAACAGCCCTATCATTACTACGATGGCAGCAAGGCCGCGCGGCTGCCAATCGATAACAACTCTATAGTCGAGCCTATTAGGCATAATTTAGCACGCAGCGGTCGCCGACGCGTCGCGACGAAATGAAGTAGGCTATTAACGCGGTAGGTATACGAATTTTTGTAGGGAGTGATTTATCTGTTACGAAGTAACTATTACCTAATCTGTGCTTACACTAATAATTAGTCGTTCATGTTAATAATATTATGTTAAATTATAAAATTAAATAATTATTTAATAAAATTAAGATACAACAAGTGATATTTTTCTTTCTAGTATTTATTGTATCTTACTTAAATTATAGAACTCTTGGATACTATAAAGACACTTTGAAATAAGAAATTCTTTTAGTTTGGCTAAGAATAATGAGTCTTTTTTAATGGTTTTTAAATAGGTAGGCAGTTTATTAGACTATTATGGACATGTGGTAGACTCCTGATCTTACCAGATGAAGCTTAGTGTTGGGTAATGCTAATCTATCCTTGTATCTCAAGTTACGGGGTGCTAAATATTGTTCTTTTGCTTGGGAGTAATTCATTTTATTCTCTCTAACAAGTTTACATAGACCTAGAATATAAATTGAAGTTAAAGTCATAATTTTTAGTGATGTGAAGTGCTTTCTACAACTTTCAGATTCTGTTATATTTACCAAGATTCTGACACATTTTTTCTGAAGTATGAACAGGTGATTGGCATCAGTGCTGTTCCCCCACAATATCACTCCATAACTGAGCCAAGCATGCGCATATGCGTAATATGCAGATGTTGCTGTTTTTTGATCAGTGCATTTTTTTTATTCGTATAGTGCATAAATAAATCTGGATAGCTTAGTCGAGATTTTATTTACATGTGGTTTCCAATTTAAGTAGGTGTCAACTTCTACGCCCAGTAGATTGCATGAATTAGCCTCTTCTACACATTTGCCATTATATTTACATTTTATTATTAAAGGTTTTTTCTGATGAGGATGATATTGAATGAGTTTTGTTTTTGAAATATTTAATTTAAGATTGTGTTCATTTAACCAGTTCTCAATGTTTTGTAAATTAATATCTATTTTTTGTACTAATTCTTCGCTGCTACTAGTTGGTATAATAATATTAATATCATCAGCATACAAAATACACTTCTCTTCTGTCATTTGTGGCAAGTCATTTATGTAAATTAAAAATAAAATACATCCCAAGACGCTTCCTTGAGGTATAGAGCAATTAGTTTTTAGTTTCTGTGAATAAACTAACTAAAATTAACCCATATTATACTCAATCTTATATTCTTTCTTAGGAAAATATATAGGTACAATTATTGTTATTTTTGGAGTCGGTGCCAGGCCATACATACATACATACATACAGGTACACTCGAAAAACATAACCCTCCTTCTGACGCAATCGGGTAAAAAGAATAGAGTCAATGCCAATGAATTATTCATAGCTTGACAGCTCCTAATTTTGTGGTTTGACAGTAGTTTTAACTCGCGCGACTTATTTCATTCAATCAAACTGAAACGTCACACTGACACTACTAACAATAATGGGTATGTTCCGATATACACTGCGAGCACTGTCCAGTGCCATAATAGAATAAAATAAGTATGGTATCTTTATACATACGCACCGAGCGCAGCTTGTATGTGAACGCGGCCCAGCCAGCCTGTCCGTACGCATCGTCACATGCACACACTGACAAAGTTTATTGATGCTAATGATGCGCCAGTCGCGGCTGAGCCGTACGTAGTACGTACGTAATGCCGCGCGCGACTACGTGACTGCTCGTTGGTTATAATTTGTTAAACGTAAGTCAAGGTGTTGACCTTGTTTTTTTTGTAGCCATCGTTGGATGGCTACAAAAAAAACAAGAGATATTGCAGTGTAGAATGTCTAAATAGTAGCTTGTCAAATCTAGAATTTTCTTTCTTTACTTTACTTACCGAACAAGAACGGTGAGTACCTCCTGCCTAACCTAATTACATAATTTTGTGTTAGTTATTTACTACCTAAAGAGTTAAGTTCTGCTCCAGATTTCGTGGATTAGGGGTAAGTACGAGGGCGGCACTGAAAATTTCGGGAATCAAGGAAGTGACACAACATAACTATTTAAAAATGTATTTATTGCTTTTCGAAGTATTCTCCGCGAAATTTGACACATTTTTCCATACGATGGAACCAATCATTGAAGCAACCATTCCATTCGGAAGTTGGGGTCTCCAAAATGGCCGTTTTGTAGGCGTCCACAGCTTCTTCGGGTGATGAAAATCTCTGACCACACAATTTATTCTTTATTTTAGGGAAAGTATAGAAATCATTAGGGCTTAGGTCGGGGCTGTACGGCGGATGGTCTAATAATTCTATGTTTTCTTGCTCTAAAAACTCTTTTGTTCTGTGCGCGGTGTGAGAACTCGCATTGTCGTGATGGAGGATGATGCGGCGGTTGCAGTTCTCTTTACGGAGTTCAGAAACGACCTGTGGCAAACAAATGCTAGCATACCATTCTGCATTAACCGTTCTTTGTCCCTCAAGAGGAATAGTCGCAACATGGCCGGTTTTGGAGACAAACGTGGCCACCATTTTTTTTGCAACACTCCGTGAACGAACAATTTTTGTTGACTTTATCTCATTTTCGAACACCCAAACTCGTGACTGGTTTTTTGTTTCGGGTTCGTACGCGTATATCCAGGATTCGTCACCTGATACGATGTTGTATACAGCATTTGAGGATCCTGCGTGGAATCTTTCGAGAGTTCTGACACACCAAGTAACGCGAGCCGCTTTTTGCTCTTCACAGAGCGAATGCGGTATCCATCGGGAAAACAACTTTCTTACACCTAATTGTTCATGCAAGATTATTTGTATTTGACTCATGCCAATGTCTAAAGTTGCTTGAATTTTGCGGTATGTCACATGTCGATCTTCCTCAATCAGCTTACGCACAGCATCAACGTTTTCTTGGCTGACTGCAGTTTTTGGACGACCTTGACGGGGATCATCACTGAGCTTGACACGTCCACGTTGAAATTCAGCAAACCAGCGATAAATTGTGGTTTTGGATGGGGCTTCATCACCAAATGCAGAAATCATCCGGTCAACACACTGTTTTTGTGATAAACCACTTCGAAAGTCATAATAAATCATCGCTCTTGAATTTTCTCGAGTCAATTCCATTTTCTCAACGACTAAACAAGTTTGACAAAACTTTGTGACAAGACCGAGAATCTTTTTTTAAATAAATAAATGGTATTCGATTTTTAAAACCAAGGAGTTTTCAATTAAAAAGATTTAAATATGACAGGAACAGTGGTAATATACCATTTCCGATACTTTTAGTGCAGCCCTCGCAAGTAGGTACCTACGGATTTGTAAGTTTCATTTATTAGATTACACGGTACACCCTACCGCATAAACAAGGGACTAATTAGGTACAGTCAGACTAAACACTTTGGACTTTGTACCGCTCTTATGTTGTGGGCATAAGTACTAATATCGAACTGGAAGTGTTTACCGTGATGTGCTGTTGACCGTACCTACTTATCTATTGCAAGTTGTTGTGTTGTACAGTTGACAAACTACGTTTAGGTAGATCGGGGGTTCTCTGGAATCCATGAATTCATATTTCTAAGTAGGTTCTTATTTTATACTAGTTGTCGCCCGCGACATCGTTCGCGAAGACTACACCATCTCACAGGATCCTGTTATCGGGATAAAAAATATTCTATATCCTAGTCCGGGGCATGGTCTGTCTATGTGCAAAGTTTCGTACAAATCCGTTCAGCCATTTTTATGTGATGCGCGGTCAAATAAACAGACAAACAGACTAACATTCTAAAAACTGTTGGAACGTGTTCTGTTATCGATTCTAAATATTCTTAGCCAATTTTTTTTCGAATATCGTCCATGTACAGACGTTCGACCTTTTTAGCTTTATTATATATACCTCGTTCTAATTAAGAGCGACGGCCCAATAAGTTTAGGTGATTATCGCTCGCTCGGGGGCCGAGTCACTTTGTATTATTCTACTATGCCAGTGCTCTTACTGGTGAGAAATTTGTTCCGTTATGGACTGACAGTATACTGCTGCCACTGCCGCAGTATTCTAGGGAAATATATGACGTCATAAATCGTTGCCATTTTTGTACTGTAAGCACTGGCATTTTCGAGGTAAGGTACTCTCAGTTCCTTGATCACGTGATCAACAGCGTCCAGGAATGTCATGGATGACAGTATACTGGACTGCGTTCCGTTTTAAACAGTAACCAGTATAGCTCACTATAAAGGAACGGTTTCGCAGTATATTAAATTGACGTCACACCTTACAGTGTTCGCAGTAGCAATGTGTCTATCGTTTTTTGGAATCACGAAACCAAAACGTTACCCGTTTGCAAATAACGTTATTAAAACTATCTATTTTTGACAACTATCTATTTCCACAACTTCGTCGAACTGTATGAATATTAACATTTTATGTTTTTATGTTTGAGTTGTTAACGTTTTCAATTAACTTTTCTTCGTACTTTACCAGGCTTAGGACTGCCTATATTGCTTTATTGTAAGTGAAGTATAAATAATCACACTTATAAAAACGTCATAATATAGTTTCGTTCATTAGCTCACGTGTGAACAAACTATCTATCGTTTTGTCGTTTACTTAAAGTGTATATTCGCTCGGTTATAGAAGTTTAGAGCGTTGTGGAAAATAGATTTTTTTTTCGTTGGATAACTAGTGATCGTTGTTCAAAGTTGAATAACGCCCATCGTCGCTAGCTCGCAGTGTATATCGGAACATACCCAATGTACACTGTTGTTGGTCGTACCTAGAGATGGGTAGTGCTAATAATCCGATTAATATTATTTGGCTAATAATGGATTAAAAGCAGTTAATAGCCATTAATAACCGATTTCGGATGGTAACCCTGCTATTAATGTTATACTGATGATTAAAAATTTCCCTTCATGGTTTTCAGGCTTAGGACTGTCAGGTTAGTTTCTCCTTATTATCGTCGTTCTTAGTTAGTCAATACAAATAGAATAAAGTAATTTAATATTAACCTGGCCCATTTAGAAATTTTTAATCAACTATGTACAGCGATTTTCTTTTTTGTAATTGTCAATAATTTGCGATGATTTTAGGTATCATATTTTTTTGCGTTTTTGTTGTTTTTTTTTTAATTTTTTCATTTTTAATCTAAAATATTATTACTAAAATAAGGAAATATTTTCATTCTAATCACTGCTAGATTCACTAGAATCATCATTTCTAAGGTTCATTAATATATTATGTGACATTTGATCGGACTGTAATGGGTCCGTCAGATCCTTATCCTGTGTATTTGGTTGTTCATGTTCATCACTGTCACAGGTGATTTCTTCAATTTCTAAGTTTGGAGAGCAAGGTTCCGAAAAACAATCCATGTAAAGGTCCCGTTCTGTAATCTTACTTGATGACGGTTTGTTTTCTAAATTCCAGTTGTGTGATATGTAGGTTATTTTCCCTGCCCGTTCAGTAGTCAGTTTATTCCTTTTATTTGTATGTATATCAGCTTGAGCACTAAATGTCCTTTCAGTGGCTGCTGACGTGCAAGGAGCTGATAAAATAGCTATTGCGATTTTGTGTAGCTGAGTAGAGCTGTAGATCCCCTTCCACCAGCTAAGTGCATCAGTTTCTTCAGCTTGTGACCAGATAAATCGATTCTTCCAAAAATTATCTTTTGCTTTATAGTCGGCTAATTCTTTCATGATATTTATTTTAAAATGTTGGCCCAGTTCATAAATATATTGCATTGCTCTAATATCTTCGTCAGAATCTAATTCTATTCCGTGTGAAGCAGGGTTGAGCAAATAAGCTGCAAAATGTATTGGTTAAATAGCCATTGTAGTTCGATTGTCGATAAATATCATAATTGTTTTCTTATCATCATTGTCAAGAATTGTAACATCAGATAAGACAAAACTGATTTGTGACCTTAAATCTTTGAATGTAAGAAAAACATTGTAAATTTTTGCGTTATCGCCTTCTAATTTAGTAATAGCATTGGCGAACGGCTCCAAGATGCAAGAAATTTGCTTCAAAAGGTCCCAAAACGATTCCTGGAGCAAATCATTTTTAATATCTGAAGGAAGATGTGCAGCTTTTTCGTCAATAGCTAGTGTTTTTAATGCCGATTTTGTGTTAAGTAAACTTTTTAACGAGGTAAAATGACTACTCCATCTGGTTTTCACTGGTAGTTTAAGTGTTTCTCCTGATTTTTTGGACTTGACTATTTCCTGAAGCAATGAACTTAAAACTTGATGGTTTTTTATAGAATTCACAACTTTAGTTGCCCTGCTTATAATTTTATCTATAATATCAATTTTGATGAAATCATGGCATAGCAAATTTAGAATATGAGCGGCACATCCAAGCTTGGTGACATGTGGATATTGCAATTTAACGAGCTGAAAAGCCTTTTGCATATTTTTAGCGTTATCTCCAATTAGAACAATGAACTTTTTATCATCAAATTGTTTCATAATTCGAATGATTTGGGAAGAAATATATTCTGCTGTATGACGTGATTGTTCGGTAGGCAGAGATTCTATAAAAACAGGTTCTGGTGTTGATAAGACAAAATTTACAATTCCTTCGTGGCGAATGTTGCTCCATCCATCGCATTGTAAGTGCAAGTATTGGCTGAGGGTTACCTTTTCTGTTATAGACTGCTTCATGTCCGTGTAACAGCTTTCAAGAAGCGTCGTTGAAAGTGTTTTTCTAGTTGGTATTTTATAAAATGGGTTTAGATCATCAAAAAAACTTTGATGTAAAGACAACGGACAGCGAGACACGAACACTGCCTTTGCATATTTACTGTTAAATCTTGATTTTTGTTCAACAGTCATTTCACAAAAAACATCACAATGAGTGGTTCGTGCTCTAGATACTTCAGATTTTTCGCTTAAAATATTTGATTGGCTTAAATTTATTTCTTTTTCTCGGTTTGTTGTCTGGCTTGAGGAACTTCCAGGTATATTACATTTTATCTCAACTGGACACTTAAAACATTTAGTTAAATGTTGAGTCATTCTTTTTAAATTGGCTTGTTTATAAATCATTTCACAGTGTTTACATTTCACCGGTTTATCTTCCAAAGTTTCATAATTGTTCCACACGGGATTATTCTTTGGCCTTACCATTTTATCACTGTGAAAACGCACAAGGTAGAAACATAACGTTCTTACTGAACCACGTCAAGCGACAAACTGATGCATTAGTGCAATCACTTTCCGATACGCAGAAGACGCCATTTGCAATTTCATGGCCTTTCTGGCACGTATAGTTTGTTGCTACTCCGCTATTCCACTACGCAAAATGTCAATATAGTCTATGCACTGTTGCCACTCTTATCAATGGATTGGATGCCTAGGTACCCTGTCGGAACTCGGGGCGCCTTTCGGCATTGGTCAACGCGAGAGCGCGACGAGCCCCTTCCGCCCGCACTACCCCTTTCGCCGCACGCGCCGATCACCGGCCGGCCGGCACTATCAATTGACTTTGACCTACGTGCCTTTTGTATGCATCGCGCCTAGCGGAACGCGGGACGTATGCACTAACAGCATAAATTTTCTAACAGTCTGGATTTTTCATAATATTTGAACTTTTTAACACGGATACTACTTACTATGTTTACAATGTATATTTTTTAAAGGCAATTTTTACTTAATTACAATCAGTCATAAAATGTTTTTTAATTACATTTATGTCGTTTAATATTTTTTAGTTCTTTTTTTGTTTCTTTGACTAATATTTAATTTTAAAATTGAGTTAAATTACGAAGGTGGAAGAAAAAAAATTACGAAACTATTAATAGCGGGGTTATTAGCCAATGGATTGCTAATAATGGCTATTAATGGATTATAATCGCTAATAATCCAAACAATCGGGCTATTAACCCATCTCTAGTCGTACCACGGTAATAATAATATCGTACCGTACTCGTCGGGGCGTCACTCACATCACTCACAGTCAATTGTTTCAGTTTAGGTAGTTTCTAGTTTGCTGTTTGTGTACGTAAGGAACCGTTCATGTGTTAGTGTTAAATCTATTAGGTAGGTTATTAGGTAGGTACATTAGAATTTACATTAGAATCATAACATCAATGAAATATAAAACCATATGTGGCGAACGGGTGATCTCATTTGTTTAATAGCGTTGGGATCGAATAACGAGAGGAAGCAACTAGTTTTATCGCAGTCCGACGTCACATAGTGACTGAAAACTTATCGTTAGGAAGCGGGAGCACATAATACATCATATCTGGAACAGTGGGAGCAATAAACGAGTCTTTCTTTAGCCTGCGCGTTGTTTTAACGAGCCGCAATTTATGTAGCACTGCACAGAAGTCCATTGAACTGAACGAACATGGAAAAATCAGGAAGGCTTGTACAAATATTAGCTGCAATATTATTTGTTACTAGTCAAGTTGCAGCTAAAGGTAAGATTTATTAATCTTGCTGGCGAGATTCATTATAATACGATAATGTGCATTGTTTTATCGTAGCATTACTATATTATTTTTTGTCCGTTTCTTGAACCTTCATCATTAATGAAGTGTGTTGTGTGTGTTTGAATATGTGTTTGTTATTTTAATATTTAGTAACATTCTTTTGTAATCGCTGTGCTTTTCAAGGTTGCATAAAAAGAATTGTCAAATTATACAAATCAAAATAACGAAGCTTATAAAGTTTCTGTAACTTTAATAATTGTTTATTAAATCACTTAAACATTTTATTCACTAGCCACATTTTCCTAGTTTGAGTAGTATTAAAATTTCAAGTGTATTTTACCAAGTAATAAAAGCTAATTTTTAGATATTTTTTATAAAGATTATATTGTCTTTTGTACCTAGAACAAAATCCATATACCATTCGTTTATTTTATGTTTATGCCTATTGATGTTTTCATCATTTTTATTTTTATTTCATGTTTTAAGTCAGAAAAGTAAATAAAGATTTATAACTTTAAATAAATTTATATAAATTATACTAGCAATTAGGTATACCAAATGAAATTATTTTGATGCATACAAAAAAAATCAAAATAAAAACAAGGGCTTATTAATTTTAGATCAAGTATCAGTTTTTACTGTTGCTACTGATGATAACGATGGGTTTGAGAGATTCCTTCGCTCAGCCAAGGTGTATGGAATTGATGTCAAAGTACTCGGCATGGGGAAAGAGTGGGCTGGTGGGGATATGGATTTTGCTGGTGGGGGACAAAAAATCAATATGCTGAAAAATGAACTGAAGGAAATGATGAAATTAGATGACAGCAAGAACCAAATCATACTTTTTACGGATGGGTATAATTTTGTTACACTAGTTCTACTTTGATTAGCTACTAAAAATTATTCAATAATATTGATATAATATTTGGTTTCAGCTATGATGTTATGTTCCTTGCACCGATAGAGGATATTATCAAGAAATTCAAATCTTTCGTAAATACTAGAGTTCTCTTTTCTGCTGAACATGTTTGTTGGCCAGATATAAAGTTAGCTGAGCAGTATCCCAAACCTGAACTAGCTAACCGCTACTTGAACTCTGGCGGATTCATTGGTACTGTATTTTAATTCTTAATATTTCATAAGTTTGCCTTTAATAAATACATACTTGTTTAACTAATTAAAAATAAGTAATATGTAAGTTAATATTGTTAGGTTGAATTATTTTATGTTCCTACTACAGTTGCTGCTCTATTTATTACGAGTGTATGTGATCTATCACAGAGCCATTGTTTTAATTCAGCTTATCCATATTATGATTGGGCTGTCTAAATAATATTGTTTCATTATATTGTGTACCTTTCTTAGATTGAGCAAATGGATCATGTCTTACTAGTAAACATTATCATATATCATATATAACCTTCTAGAACAATACATCTAGTAGGTTCCATTTTACTAAAACATAACATACTGATATTGTTTTAGGTTATTTGCCTGAGCTTTTTGAAATAGTTAATTACAAATCAATCAATGACAAATACGATGATCAGCTCTACTACACTCAGATCTTCCTAAACCAGAGTTTGCGAGAAAAATTTAAAATGTCTTTAGATTATGATTCAGTTATATTCCAATCTTTACATGGAGCACTTTGTAAGTAGTTGTTCATCAGATTTTTTTAATCCGATAATTGTGTATAAAATCTATTTTAATATTAACTTCTTGTTCTTAAATTATACAGCTGATGTAAAATTGAGGTCTAACACTACAGAAGATTGGCCTTATATAGAAAATGTGGCGACAAACGAAAGGCCTTTGATTGTGCATGCAAATGGTCCATCAAAAATTGTGCTAAACCACCTAGGTAACTACTTGGCAAAATCATGGTCACTCAAAGATGGGTGCACGATATGTGAGGAGAAAAAAATTGAACTGGAGGTAAGTTTTATATAAAATATGAAAACATTAAAAAAAATCCTTAGTGTCCTACTCATGGATCTAGAGCAAAATAAAATATAAAAGTGTTAACAAAAGGACTCAAATTAACTTTTCAGGAAAAAGAATTACCAAATGTCATGATGGCAGTGTTCATAGAACAAGGGACACCATTTTTAGAAGAGTTTTTGCAGCAAATTACTGACATTGACTATCCAAAATCAAAGATAAGTTTGATTTTAAGAAATAATGTGGAATATCATGAAACAGAAATTAATTATTTCTTCGAAGCCAACTCTAAGAACTATGCTTCTGCAAAGCGTATCAAACCAAGTGATTTTATATCTGTAGATAAAGCGAGGAACATTGTTAAGTAAGAACTAAGTATAATAATATTTTATTCAATAACAAGTTTTATTTTGTTAAACCTTTCTAATCAATGTAATTTGTGTATTTATATTTTGTTTAAATGTGCTTTTTCAGGGATAGGTGCATCAATAGCGATTGCGATTATCTATTCTCCATCGACAGCATGTCTCGGTTGCAAAGCAAGACATTGCGTCATCTAATATCATCTGGGTTTGACGTCGTGGCGCCCATGCTCGTGCGCCCCGGCCAAGCTTGGTCTAATTTTTGGGGATCCCTCAACTCTGCTGGTTTCTACGCAAGGTCATCGGACTACATGGACATTGTGTATTACTCTATCAGGTAACATATACCAATTTTTCAACATCAATATTATCTTTTTTAAACGTCCACATAATGTTGACGTATTAAATATTGTAAAACAACAAACGCAAAACTTTCTTAAAACTTAGATTTAATTTAAATTTAAAATTTTAATTAATTTTTTTATTTATTTATTTTATTTATTTATTTAGGTTTGCCAACATTTGTGTACAGTCAGCCAAAAATGTGGTCTACCACCCTACGGTTGAGATTCGTTTAAACGTCATGAAACAACAAGGTCAATTTTCCCTGGCAATAAGATTGTGTCAGTGACTATTGCTCTCTTTGTCATTTATGATATAACGTCATGCCAAGTGTCAAGTTTTAATTATCGCATATATCTAACCTTCTTGTCTAAGCACTGTCTGGATTGATTCGGTCAATTCGAAAACAGCCAAAGTTACTATGGGTTTCAAAGTGACTTTGGTTATACTCAAACTGATGCAATTTTCATCTAATAGTAAATACAACTATTTACGGACTTTTGAGCCAATTCGCGAGTTATTCCTATACAGTGGCCCGCTACAACCAAATTAAATTCACAAAAATGATTCAGATATTTCAGTTGGCATTTATCAGTCTTTATTAGAACCATTAACTTAAATATTATTTCATTCAATCAAATTAAAAACAAAAATATAAAATGATGATCCTACTAATATCTAGTGTATCCGCCGTCAGCGTCGACAACTGCTTGAAGACGGTCTCTCATTGATCCGACAAGCCGTTGACAGAGATCGGAACCGCGGGTATCCTCCCATACTTCATTATCATTACAGTGTTGCTCAAGAACTTCCCGTGTTCTCTCGTGACGGTTCCACCATCTCTGAACCATAAGGCCCCAAAGGTTCTCGATAGGGTTCAAATCGGGCGATTTTGCAGGCCAAGGTATTAAATTAATTTCCGGGTGTGCACGAAACCAGGCACGCGTCACTAACGCTTTGTGCAAAGAACAATTATCTTGGCAGTAATTAAATTGAGGCATTTCATTTTCTGTATAAAAAGTCCGGACAGTTGGCAACATTGAATTTTGAAGGACATCAACATAATCAAGTGCCCTCGCTCGCGGTGGCATACAGCACAGCTCACCAACTCCGTCAGCAGTCATCCAACCATAAATATTGACAGAAATGCGGCCCGATTCCTTGTTCGGTATGACATGGTCTTGTGTGTAACGCGTCCCATCCCGACGCCAAAGTTGTAATCGCCCATGCTGGCTGGACTGAAACGTTTTCTCATCACAGAACACAGTATTACTCCAATCGAAATCTAAGTGCTCCGTAGCAAAATTTAATCGAGTGATTCTATGATTTTCAGTCATATCAATTTTCTTTGCGTAATGTCTGTAATGTAAACCCATGTAATGCAAGTGGTTTCTGATTGTTTGAGTAGTAACATCAAACATTGTTGCGAAATGTTTAGTCGGAATGAAGCCATTATTTTCATATTCACGTCTCATAATTTCTCTTTGATCGTCCGAAATTTCACGTCGGCGACCGCTTCGATGACGATCATTTAAATTTCCCTCTTCGCCGTCACGTCGAATCCATAAACGAACAGCTTGTCTCTAAAATTTAGAATGAAACAAACATAGGAGTAAAAAGAATAAGTAAAAATAATATTTAAATACGGCGTGGTGAACTTAGTAATACTTACGGACACATTTAGATGTCTTGAAATCTCACTGATATTGAAGCCCTCGTTATGAAGTGCTATAATATTAGCTCGTTCGGCTTCCGATAAATTACGAGGCATTGCAGCAGCAGAAAATCAAGCAATTTATTAGAACAATATGAAGAAATAGTAACAGATTGGTATTAATATTTCATTGACGGAAATACTTGACAGTAAACTTGTCAGTGAGACTTTCTTTTTCAGTAGTAATAAGTTTCTCTTCAAAAACATGGTTTTAGTTGAGTAAAATAGATTATCGCATTTAATAATAGAGGTCAAACTAAGTCACCCAATGACGTCAAATGTCAGGCATCTCAGATAACAGACAAAACGTCATAACATAATTGTGCATGTGTTAAACTCTGTTAGAAAAGTCAACCTTAGCGATCGTTACATCTCGCAGAAACTTTTCTCAAAAGTGGTAGACCACTTTCTTGGCCGACTGTACAACAATACATAAGCTCACTTAAATACTATATATATATATATATAAAAAAAACTATTTGTCACAAATTCTTACAGGCAAACACAGCATGCACTAAAACAATTATATTTGCCAAAAGAAACTAATAATAATAAAGTAAATTATTCTATTGCTATGATTCCTATAGGCCTTAGAGCATTAAACCAACTGGAGACGCCACTGTCAGGCGTTCCCCTCTGCCAAAAGAGTATGACCGCCGATCATACTCGTTATATAAAACTAGTTCCAGCGTGTTCCAGTGTCATCAAACGTCTCAGTTCGTTCGCCGCGCAGGACGCACGTACGCTCGTGCTCCGTCGCGCGCTCGGCCTGTTCCGTTTGAATTTTACTCGGTCCCTTTCTACTGTGTACCGGTAAGGCTCCGGTGCACAGTACGTCGCGTTATAGCGCTCTCGACGCAATTTTCATTGCGGGAGCGCTACCCTTCGCCGTTTCACAGCGATAACTGTCATTGAAAGACTACGCTTAGTAGCCGACTGGTGGATACCTAACGGTGACAACTAAACCAGTTGGGGCACTGACCCGGCTGCCCTCCTGACCCTCCTGGGGGGAAAACACTCCGGAAGAGTTCTGGCAAAGTTGGCCTTGGGGGATCTCCTAGTCAACTCAGAACTAGTAGCTACACTTTCAGTTTAGGGACAAACACACCCTACGGTGAATTGATTTTCACCGGAGGACACACCTAGGGCCATTCAGGCAGTAGGTTCTTTTCAAACACACGCCTCCCTGCCTGTGGCGGGGAGGGTCTGACACATACACACGCATCTTAGCCATTGCACTCCGGCTAAGATGGAGCTCGAGGTGATAGAGCTCTTGCTAGGGCAAAGTCACCCCGAGGCGTATGAAGTCCTTAAGACTGCCCATCACAACAAGTTGTCCTCCCCCGCGTCCACCCCGCTCCCCTCGCCCTACGCGAAGCCCATACAAGTGCCTTCCGGGCACTTTGTCCCCACGCCCACCGCGCATCTAAACATTAGGCCCATCATTCGGATGGATCAACCCGCGTCCCCGTCCGCTCCCGAAATGGAGATGGAGGTCTGTCCCTCCGCCTCCAAAACTATCCCTCCCGTCTCGGACTCCGAGCCCGACGATGTTGTCACGTCGGACTCGGACTACGAAACAGTCACCCGCAAAGGGAAGCGGGCCCGTAAGGCCGCCCCTCCCTCTGTCCCTCCGCCTAAGGCCGCTAAATCCAATAGCGCGCCCTCTTCCCGTCCTTGCTCCCCGAGGCCCGAGCCGAGCCAGCCGCGCAAGGAAAAGAAGCCCCCTCCGCTCTATATCCAGACCACCAAGGACTGGGTTGAACTTTCGCGTTCTCTGAAGGCGCGTCACAACATTATCCCTCTAAAAATTCGCCTCATTAACCTTTTGAACGCCACGGTCGGCACTGGACGACAAATGAAAAAGTGCCCAACACGCCACCGTCGTGTATAGCCGACGAGAAAACGAAATTTTTAAAATACAAAATAAATATACTAAATTAACTTTTTTGTGTTTCTTTTTCCTATTATTTAAAAGTACAGTAATGATATATTGTAAAATGGCACGAAGATATATCCATTAGTTACATTTCACTAGCAAAAATTATCATTAAATATTGCTAATCGAAATCCTTAAAAAAGGTGTTCTCCTCACGCCACAGTCGGCAAGATACGACAGCTAGTGAAGGGTAAGTTAGGTAAATTTATTGAATAGTGCAGAATAGCTATTGGCATATAATAGTTCGTAGCGGCCTCGCTTTTTGTAAATTTTGCTTACCTTTTTAATGAAAACCAAAATAGTAGAGAAAGATTTTCATAAAATGCGCGAAGGCACTTATTTGAGCTCCTAGATTGAACCACTGTTCTAAACAAATGAAATAAAAAAAATAGAATGTTATCTCTTATATAGTCGAATAGTTCGTAGCGGCCTCGGAATTTTTAGATATCATTGATTTTACATTTTACATTTTTACATTTTTACATTTTACAAAACTTCTAAAATCGCTTTAAGATCGATGTGAATTTCTCCTATCTACGATAATATTATTGAGCAAAATTTATACCAGAATAATTGTTACTTCATGAGGAATAAACATTTAATAATGAATTTATAATCCTATTTCGATAAAAACGATAAATACAACTGCAAAATTACTATAAAATGCGATGCGCCGGCCGTCCGAACTCAGCTTTTTCTCGCAGAGTGGAAATTTGTAATACTAAGGATGAATTTATTATTCGATAAAAACGATAAATACAACTGGAAAATTACTACAAAATACGAAACTGGGCATTTTACGCAAAAATCACAGTCGAGATGTAATAGGCCTCTTAATAATTAGTACTCTAATAGACAACCTTTTCTTTACCTTGTTGTTTATAATTTTTAGTTTACTTGAAATGTCACATCCCTACCTCACACGCGAGAAAGTTGTCAAAGGTCGTGCCAACCACGCCATAGTCGGGTCTTCCCGACAGCGGATGACTTAACGAACGAGATTAGTGATGTACCTTATTATTATCTGATTTATTCGTTTGCAGTTCTAATGTCTACTTTTACTTTGTTTAGAATTTTGTAACTGCTGTTAAATGATACGAAATAGTGTCAAATAAAGATTGATATAACGAGTAATATTTTATTTCAAAAATATGTGACGAATAGCAATTATTAAATTGGTTATTGACAAATTATCGATAAGATCGTTAGCATTCCTATTTTATTTGTAGGTATTTGCTCTGAATTTGTGGCTTGGCGTGGAAGGGGCGCCAATGCGTTTGCGCTCTGGCGTTCAAAAGGTAGGCGAAACCGAGATGATAAAAATTAATCTTGCTACCTCGACCGAATTCCGCCAATGCACGGCGTTTTTCCGCACACTTAACGTGCCTTTCCACACGTTCTCGCTCCCCGAGGAGCGAGTACTCTCCGTCGTTATCCGCGGTCTTCCCACGGATTGGGACCCTAAGGTAGTGCTGGACGACCTTAAGTCGCAAGGCTACCCTGTCCTTGAAGTGACCCGGATGCTCGGCAAGGACAAAGCCCCTTTACGCCTCCTAAAGACACAGTTAGAAAATACCCCCGAGGGTAAATCCATTTTCGACGTAAAGTCCATTGTAGGCTTCGATGGCCTATCGATCGAGGCCCCTCACAAGCGTGGCATTGTAGGTCAATGCCACAAATGCCAACGTTACGGGCATGCCGCCCGTAACTGCTTCGGCCGTCCCCGATGCGTTAAGTGCCTGGGTGACCATGGCACTGAAGCGTGTTCAAGGCCTAAAGCGCCGGTTCCCGAAGACCCGCCC
The DNA here is from genome assembly GCA_963082485.1 of Eudonia mercurella. Taxonomy (NCBI): domain Eukaryota; kingdom Metazoa; phylum Arthropoda; class Insecta; order Lepidoptera; family Crambidae; genus Eudonia; species Eudonia mercurella. The sequence continues at coordinate 18,743,827 of OY720022.1, forward strand.
GGTTGCGTAAACTGCGTCACTTTGGGACACACCGCGAACTATCGCGGCTGCCCCAAAGCGCCGCGTAGTAACGCCAACCGCGGGTCGGGACCGCGACGTAACCCCGCGACTCGCGCCCCTCCGCCTTCGCAGATCGCGAAAGTCTCGCTCCGCCCCGCGGCCCCCTTACCACCGCCCCGCAACCCATGGGCCACCCCGCGGGCTTCCCAGCCCGCGGCTCAAGCCCCCGCGACAGACTCGCTTGTCGACTTTCCTGCGACTGGCCCGGCTCGTACCCCACAACCGCTTCCGGCTGAAACTCCAATGGAGCAAAGCCCTCCCGAGGCCCCTCAGGCCACGGCCCCTAAGGCCAAAGCCCCTAAAGCTAAAGCCACTAAGGCCAAGGCTACTAAGGCCCAGCCCCGTAAGCCAAAACGGCAAACCCCCGCCCCTAAGGCTGCCCCTAAACCCAAATTCAACGATCGCCCGCAACACCCGTTCGCCGCGACCGTAGGTTCCCTCCCAATCACCTTCTCATCCATCTCTACGGTTGTCGAACTTGTAAAGATTTATCGTTACAAGGACGAGATCGTGGAGGTGGATAGGAAGTTGCGCGAAGCCGCCTCTGCCCCCAACGCTTGTCCCGCTATGATTATAGCGACAATCTTTTCTGATCACGGTCCCCTCCTAGACAAGATCACGTCTCTCATTGACTCTCTTAAAGACTCAAAATGAATAATACGCCCCCACAAAGAATTAAGCCCCGCTCTCTTACGGTTGCGTTTTTCAACGCGAACGGTCTCAGTAGTCAACGCGACGAGGTGTCCGGCTTTCTAGTCGAACACGCCGTCGATGTTTTTCTCGTACAGGAAACTTTCCTAAAACCTTCCATCCGAGACCCGCGTTTGGCAAACTACAACCTTGTCCGTAATGATAGAGTTGGCCGCGGTGGCGGCACTCTTATCTATTACAAGCGGTCGCTTCACTGTGTCCCGCTCGATCCCCCACAGCTATCCGACTTAGAGGCTTCGGTCTGTCGGCTAGGCATGACGGGCCACCCGTCGATTACTATCGCGTCCGCTTACTTGTCCCCCAACAAGCTTCTTACACAACCCGATCTCGAAGCGCTGTTTGCTATGGATAACGCCGTCATTATTGCCGGCGATTTCAATAGCAAACACGCTCAGTGGGGTTGCAACTCAACCAACCGTAATGGTCGGGTGATGAGCCACCTCGCTGAGTCGCTGCTCTTCGATATCGTTGTGCCTATGGAGCCCACCCACTATCCGTTAGTTGATAACCACACCCTGAACCCGTTAGATATGGCGTTGCTAAGGAACGTAACTTTACGGTTGCGTTCCATAGAAACGATCCACGCGCTCTCCTCCGATCATAGGCCGGTTGTTTTACAGTTAGGCCCCCCCACCGACCCCACCCCCGTTATTAAGGTTGTGACTGACTGGGATAAGCTTGAGAAATCTCTCGAGCCTACCGCCAGTGAGTCATTAAACCAAATCCCCGATGTCATTGCCTCGCCTCACGAGACAGTGGCCGCGGTCGAGGCCCTCAATAGCGACGGGCGACCATGGCTTCAAACTGCCGGACGATGTGAGGCAACTGTTGAGGGCTAAGAACGCCGCCACGCGCGCGTACGACTCTTATCCCACTTCGGACAACCGAGTTCTTCGTATGCGTTCTTTGCAGCGCGCTGCTAAGGAACGCATAAAAGAGCTCCACGGTGCGAACTGGGATGGCCTACTTAAAGAGATCTCGCCACACCACCAAGCTTATTGGAAGTTGGCGAGAGCCTTTAAGTCGGACACAGTCACGTCTTTGCCCCCGCTTAACAAACCCGACAACTCGATCGCCTTTGACGACGACGACAAAGCCGAATGCCTCGCCGACAGCCTCGAGTCTCAATGCTCGCCTAGCACCCTCCCAGTCCCTCAGGACCATGTCGATATGGTAGATAGCGAAGTCGATAGACTCTCGTCCCTCCCCCCCACCGCTACCCTCCCGCCTGTTACGGAGGATGAGGTGCAAACTCTAATTAGGCGTCTCAAACCCCGTAGTGCCCCCGGGGCAGACGGCATCTCAAACAAGATCCTTAAGATCTTACCCGCCCAACTTATCGTTTTAATCGTAGCTATCTTCAATAGCGCCATGGCAAACGCAATCTTTCCCGCTGAGTGGAAGGATGCGGTTGTCATAGGTATTCATAAACCCGGTAAACCGCGTAACGCCCCCTCTAGTTATCGCCCCATCAGTCTTCTCAAATCGTTGGGAAAACTGTATGAACGCGTTCTAGTATCCCGTTTAAGGGAATACGTCTCCGCTAACAATATCCTTATCAACGAGCAGTTTGGGTTCCGCCCCAAACACTCGTGTACCCATCAATTGCACCGCCTCACGGAGCATATCCTTTCCGGTCTCAATAAAAACGTCCCGTGGGAACCGGAGCTCTTTTCTTCGATGTCGCGAAAGCATTTGACAAAGTCTGGCACAACGGCTTAATTTATAAGCTTTACCAATTTGGCGTGCCAGACAGACTTGTGCACATCATACGAGACTATCTGTCAAATCGCACTTTTCGCTTCCGCGTCGAAGGAACGCTCTCCACCCCTCGTCCTATTCGCGCCGGCGTCCCGCAGGGATCCGTGCTCTCCCCAATCCTTTTTGCGCTTTACGCAAATGACATCCCCAAGACCCCACGCGTAGACCTAGCTCTATTCGCGGATGACACCGCGCTATTTTCGTCCGGTAGAGACAGAGCCGCGGTTTCCAACCGACTCCAAAAAGCCGCTAACACCCTCGGCGTTTGGTTTCGCAAATGGCGGATCGAAGTTAACCCCGAGAATAGCGCCGCTGTGTTCTTTTCTCGGGGTAACGACGATCGTTGCCCTCCCATCCGTTTATTTGACCGTGCTATCCCTTGGGTAAAGCAAGTGAAATATCTCGGTGTCACCCTCGATAGAAGATTGACGTTTGCGTCTCATCTTAAAATCGTCCGTAACAGGGCCGCGTTTATATTAGGCCGGCTCTTTCACCTTATAGGCAGACGAAGTAAAATGTCTCTTAGACATAAGACGACAATTTACAAAGCCTGCATTCGCCCGGTCATGACTTACGCTAGCGTAGTTTTCGCGCATACCGCGCCCTCCTACCTGTATCCCTTACAAACTTTCCAAAACCGTTTCATGCGTGGTGCCACGGGCTGCCCGTGGTACTATCGCAATGTAGATCTCCACCGTGATCTTGATCTTCCCACTATCAAAGATTTCATCAAAGACGTTTCCAGACGTTACTTTGATAACGCCCCCCACCACCCCAACCCGCTTGTTGTGGCGGCCGCCAACTATAACGTTGGTGCCCTTCCACCAACAAGACGGTTCTCATCTAGGCGTCCTAAACACGTCTTAGACGACCCCGACGACCCCATAACAGTTGCGAATGCCCCCCCGCCCGATCCTCTAAATGTCACTACACATTTACAGAATACACCAAACATGCACACTAGCTTAGGTCCAAGACACCGTACTCGTAGAACAAGGGTACGTAGAACCGGTTCACACGCGCTCTATACCAGGTACAGACATGTACCTGGGCGCTTCTCTCCTCCTCCACGGCCCGGTCTACCCGAGCCGAGGTCCGAGCCTTTAGAGGCGCCCTCGGGTGGTTCCGCCCCCCGATCCGATTCGAACCCTTCGGAGAATCTAGTAGGGCACGGGGACGCGCACTAGTGCGCGATGCCGTTCCCTCTAGAAAACCTCCAAAGGTGATTCGTTTCACACGGCTTGAGGGACCCTTTACGTTCCGCGCCGCCCCCAAAAAAGCCCGGTGAAGCTGAAAATGCCGTCTGAGGCAATCAGCAAACTCTCTCAAAAAAAAAAAAAAAATCCAGTGTCATTTGCAAATCACGGTGCACGCGATAAGACCTGAGCAAAAAATGCCAAATTGCAGCGTGTTTTCATGTAAAAAGCTATCAGAAACGTCGATTGTACAAAAGGATAACGTTACTTTTCATCTGTAACTATTATTTTGTCTTAATATTATTGAATAATGCACAAAATTTGCAAAAAACTGAAAAAATATTGTTAATCAAAAAGTGTTGCCACTAAAACGTCAAGTTGCAACTTTGCGTAACTTTTAAAGTTGAATGAGCCAACATTGAATAACAATTTATATTTCACGTTCTATAAAGTTAAAACTGTATTTTTACTATAAATGCTTATTTAATTAATGATAGATCACTACTTATAAATTGTAACTTATTTTGTTTTTACAGATTTTTTTTCAACTTAATTGCATTAAAAATTTTCAATACTATGAAACTGTATGTTTATGATCGGTCTACTTCATTAATATATTATATTTACGTCCCGTCACTTATCCCGAAAATAGGAAATTTTAATTTAATTACATTGGCCACACTGCAACAAAGTTAGAGCTGTGACAGTACAAAAACACAATATTGATATCGACTTCATCATAATGTTTATTCTGGCTATTATAGGAAAATAATAATATAGATAAATAAATTTAAAAAAAAAACAAATTATTAGAGATCGAAACATACTTATCTCCATTTGGAGAAAAGGTAGTGGAATATAAAGCGGGCTTCATAGTATTTTCTACTAAAAAATTAAACGCAGTACATGCATAAAGAGTTTATGTGAGGAGCCAAATGACAAAAGTTTAACATACCAAAAAAGTCGTGGTGGCGTATTGTATGCATCAAAAGAAGTTATTGATTTATGTCTCCTTTGTGAATTAAAGATCCGCTTAACTGATGACAAAAAAAAATAAAATAAAAAAAAAACTTATTAAATGAATACAACATTATAAGCATCAAAATAATAGTTAATTTCTGACAGAAATAACAACACCTACACCATAGAATTTACTTAAAACTATAAGATTACGTTTTTTATTCCATTTTTTTTAAACTATATGAACACTTAGAGTAGCTTTGATGCATTAAAGAACTTTGCATCATTCAAAGATTTAACCTCAGAAAGCAGTTTAAACCTTGACAGCATTAGGTATATTTCGCTGTTTGTTTGTATGATATCATTCTGGAGTTCGGTACATACCTGTATATTGAGATTTTTTTTTTCAATTAAAGTCTCTTGCTTTTAAATTCAGCCTTATTTGGAAACTTATATAGAAATAAAAAGAATCTCTCGAATAATTGCATTTGGAAATCTGAAAAAGACGTTACCTACAAAAAAGAATTGATCTGCTTTATGGAACCATGAAAGTACTAAACATGTTATTAAATTTTTCGGTTCCTCTTGATTGAGAGTCGGTTAGATAGGTAGCAAACTATTTTTCCATAATGAAAGAATAAGATTGCAGCTTTTCTTAAAAACAACAATTCTCCTTGGAATGGATTAAAATTATAAAGGTATACTAGCTGTGCCCTGCGGTTTCACCCGCGTTAATTAGCGACTGTTCCACTCCTATTAGTCATAGCGTGATGTAATATAACTTATAGCCTTCCTCAATAAATGGACTATTCAACACAAAAATAATTTTTCAATTCGAACCAGTAGTTCCTGAGATTAGCGCGTTCAAACAAACAAACAAACAAACAAACAAACTCTTCAGCTTTATAATATTAGTATAGATTTTGCAGATTTTGACTTATCCTAATTAATAACTGTCGATTTTAACAATAAAGAAAAGCAAAGTGTCTACCTTAATTAACCATACTGAAGAGCCTGATTTAAACAAAAAAAAATCACATTAATATTCATCATCATCATCATCATCTCAGCCAAAAGGCGTCCACTGCTGGACAAAGGCCTCCCCCAAGGATCTCCAATACGACCGGTTTTGTGCAGCCCGCATCCAGCGGCTTCCCGCGATCTTTACCAGATCGTCGGTATACCTTGTTGGAGGCCTGCTGACACTGCGCTTTCCGGTACGCGGTCACCACTCGAGGACTGTTCCGCCCCAGCGGCCATCAGTCCTGCGAGCGATGTGGGGCACTTGAGCTTAGCAACTTTTCGGGCTATGTCATTATTATTGGTATCGACAAATTAAATCGATAGTGTCAAGCACTATCGACGTTTACATAAAGTTGCCGTCAGACTCGTGCACGGACAGGTTATCCCTGTGTGTGAATTTATTAGTGTGCGTCTAGTTTATGCTAGTGTTTAATAATTTTGTCGTTTGCGTGCGTAGCGACGTCTTTGAAAAATGCATCAGTGTGAAACTGTATTTGTGTGTATTACCTCGTCCCCCGCAGAAAATGACAGACTTTTTTTCATAGAAATTAGTGCGCATGGCGTCTCCATTTGGTTTAATGCTCTAAGCTATAGGCACTTAAATTTGGTACAAAAAATGATTCTTTTTTGATTGTATGGAAGTAATAAATGAAATTTTTACTTAAACCAAAAATAAAGTAAACCAAAAAAAAAACAAAACAACCGAAGCGGGACAAGAAAGACAATAGGACAAAAAAGCAATCTTAAGATTGCGCTTCACTGTTAAGCATGGCCAAAATTATCCTACGGACCTTAAGGTACAATTATTGAAAATTACAAATCTACAATAAGTGCTTGATGAAGTTAATGCAAAATATTGTTCAGTCGAAGGCAATAGAGAAGTCGGTCTTAAAAGAGCGCCTGTCTATAGAGTACATGTTGTCGGCGGTGCACTCGTACACGCCCGCGTCCATTTGGGTCGCGGGGTCGATTTCTATCTTGGACTTGACGCGGTCGTCGCCGATTGGCCACTCGTGAATCTAAAAAAAATATAAAAGAACTCTTTAACAAAACAGATAGGAAAAAAGGAAATCTTGATGACTGAAGTTCGTTTCATTTGCCGTTACATAACATGTTGTTATGTTCGGTTTGTTTGTTGGCACGGCTTGTTTTAAATCCGCCTGGCTAGCTACCAATCTTATCTGAGTCTGCCACCATAACCCTATTATAAGTAAAGTAACATTTGTAGTTCAGTATTCTGGACGACGTGTCCCTTCGGCTTAATCGTCACTTATCATGAGGTGATATGAAGACCAAGCAATTACCCTTTGTGGCAAATATAAAAACTAGACTGAATACCAGGCGTCGTATATATAACAAAGAAATAATTTACAATTTTGTTTTTGTGATAGTTCTTATCGACCCAAACGAGAACATTAAATTGTTGAATGCGTTTGTTCTATTGCTGATCATGTGTCGCAATTGATGCGTGATTGTAGTCAGATGAGTTAATAATATCAACGAAGTCCCCATTCTCCACTCCCCCTTCATCATTGATGTAGTGTAAGTTGTTGTAATTGTACGTATTAAGGGTCATGCTACCAAATCAATGGAGCTATTGATAAAAGCTAAAGTAAGTTATTGAAGTATCGTTAACTTACATGTAAATAATGATGGGCGAATATCTCGACTCCATCTTTAAACCACGTGATGTGCGGCCTTGGAGAACCTTTAGCGATGCATAAAAATGCAATTTTGTGACCGAGAACGTACTCCAGATCAAAATGAGATGCGAGCAATATCTTTGCGCCCTGAAACGAGTTTTAATAAATTGATAAATAGCGCGTTAGTTCACATGCTCATAACCTATGTACCTACTTAAAAAGTACTGAGTACATGACCAAGGCACACCAATACTTTACAGAGCTTCCTTAAATTCATCTTAAAATATTGATTAAGAAATTGTTCGCTGTGCGTTAACATTACATTGAACTATGTCCCGCTTTAAAAAATCTTTACTTACATCATTATTGTTGTAATATTGATCCGATTCAGGATCTCTATATTTTCCGGTAATTGGTAAACCGATTTGTACCTGCAAATGTAGTTAAACAAAAATTATTTTGCTAAATCAATTGTTAGCAATTATAAGTTAGGATTAAGTTACCTTCGATTTGGTCCTGCTCCTGGTGCGTCCACGTCTTGCTTCGTTCGGACACACCAAAAAGGCAAGTATCAGAAGCAGTCCAAGAAGCGACTTGCCTTTTTTGAGCAACATTTGTGCTGGCTTCGCGAGATCAGGTGTCAAGTGCGGGCAGTGCGGGCCCGGCGGCACACTCGTTCTGGTATGTGCTTGCGAGGAGTCGGAGTGCAACTGCTGGCGGCGGACTCTGCCGCGTTAATCTCTCAATTGGCTAATGACAGAGGTGATCGCAGGAGGGCCCTTGTCTCCCCCTATCTGATATATGGCACTCGTCATTTCCTTTCGCATTTCGTTCGCCGATAGAATAGCATAGGTGTCGTGTGGTGTACTGTTTTGATATGTGGATTGTCGAGGTGCCCTCGTTCTTCTAACTCAACATATAATGTATTGTAGCACCTTATTATTCTAAGTGTAGCACTAATAAAAAATACTCGTTTAAGATACAATTTTTAATCGTCAGGATGTGTGTATCTGTATCAGAATGTTTGAAAAAAAGGGCTGCTATTGTTTTCTGTCCTTTTTGTAGTATAGGTGAGGTTTACAAACAGTTGCTTACACTATTTTTGCTATTAGGTTTCTTACAGAATATTAGCTACCTAAATATAAAAACTTATTATTATTTTTTTTTTAATTTAATACAGGTAAACACTGCTTGCATAGATGAAAAGTATGGGTAGGCAAGAAGTTAGTCAAGATTGGGTAATCAGACAGATATTTTTATTAGTAGTATTTTATTATAATATGAGAAATAAACTCTTCGTAAGATTTCTAATGTCTGCAATTTTCTAGCAATTTGTGTTGTTCATTTAAGCGCTCCACATGCCTCGGTCGTGGTATTTTTCAGTGTCTAAAACTCTCGATACGGCAATTGTCTTGTTACTGTTAAATGTAAACAATATTAACAATTGTTGTAACAAACAAAACCAAATATTGAATACGCATAGCTATTTATGGTTACTTAAAAATAATAATCGAGCGGTACTCGACCCCGCACATTCTGTCAAAACGAGTCTAAATCTATCTTTTTCCTGCACATTTTTTCGAATAATAACTTGTTTGCAAAAGAAAATTGCGTAAAATTAATAATAAATATCAATCTATGTAAGTATTTTAAATTATAGTGTGCACGTAGGTATTTGGTATTACCATAGTAGAATGAAACAAGTAGGTCATCTTCATACATACGCACCGAGCGCGGCTTGTATGTGAGCGCAGCCGAGCAAACCCGTCCGTACGCATCGTCGCACGCACACACTGACAAAGTTTATTGATACTAATGATGCGCCAGTCGCGGCTGAGCCGTACATAATACCGCGCGCGCCTGCGTGTTTCGTCGCTGTGCGCGCGCCGCTGCCGCTCGCACGTAGATTATAATTTGTTAAACGTAAGTCAAGGTCAACGATGGTTACAAAAAAAACAAGAGATATTGCAGTGTTTATGGATGTCTTAATAGCAGCTTGTCCATCCAGAATTTTCTTTCTTTACTTTACCTACCGAACAAGAACGGTGAGTGAGTACCTCCTGCCTAACCTAATTACACAATTTTGTGTCAGTTATTTACTACCGAAAGAGTTAAGTTCTGCTCCAGATTTCGTGGATTAGAGAGGTAAATACATGTACCTACGGATTTCTAAGTTTAATTTATTAGATTACACGGCACACCCTACCGCGAAAACAAGGGACTAATTAGGAACAGTCAGACGAAACACTTTGGACTTTGTACCGCTCTTATGTTGTGGACATAAGTACTAATATCGAACTGCAAGTGTTTACCATGATGTGCTGTTGACCGTACCTACTTACCTATTGTAAATTGTTGTGTTGTACAGTTGACAAACTACGTTTAGGTAGATCGGGGGTTCTCTGGAATCCATGAATTCATATTTCTAAGTATGTTCTTATTTTATATGTAGATACCTAACTCATTCTAATTAAAAGCGACAGCCCTACAAGTTTAGGTGATTATCGCTTGCTCGGGGGCCGAGTCGCCCTACTTGTTTCATTCTACTATGGTATTACTGTTGTTATTCGTGACTGTTTTATTACCAGCCAATTGTACACAGTACGTGCAGATAAACATGTTTCAAACTCAGCTAGCAATAGTTTTAAGAAAACTTTAATCAAGCATACTCACTTCCAATAATTGCGCGTCATAACTTGTACTTTCACCCCCGCCTCGGTTGCATGCTCGAAAATTAAACGACTGTTGTTTTTTGAGTATACTTGAAACAAGCTTGCTTATTGTAAGCAAATTTTCCATATGCTACTAAGAATGGCAAATTATGGCATGTTTTCGTGCTAGTATTCTTTTCTTTATTAGGAAAATCTACTGCTTATAATATATTTAAGTAATTAAAATTAAAAACAAGGATAACAAGTTTTACGCATAAGTAAACTAAAAAAAAAGAAAATTAACGACATTGCACATCGTTTATCGTGAGGTAGTTTGCTTTAAGCCTACGGATCCGCACAGTCCCTTCGTGGAATATGTCGATGTGATTAACGATTATTTTTGAGCATGTCTGTCCACGCACTAATAACTAGCATTTTTTATGTAGCAATGTCAAAGGTTATCAGGGGCCGGTGGGTGGCATAAGAATAGAATAAGGTCTACTCTCTTTCTCCGAAACGAAAATTCGCAAGCATACGAAATTGAAACGAAACTTCGTCACAAACCCTACCCTATCTTTTTCGAATACGCACAAAAAGTTCGAATCCATAGACCAAACTTCGTGAACGAATGGAATGATTAAAGAGTGTAGGTTTTTTTTTATGTCGTTACCGGTAAACTGCGGTTTTTATTTTAACGTAATTTTATTAAACTTTTTTGCTTTCTTTTTAAGTTTAACATTTATTGTGTGATTTATTAAGCGTTTCTAGTAACATTCATGCTATAAAGCTAAACATACAAATCAAATAATTGTTTGCGACGAAAATAATTGAGACTCTATAAAACACCCACTTACTGTCATTGTTATGCGACTAATTTAAAAAGTACTATTTCATGCAGACTTTTGGTAGTAACGTGTGACAACTAAATTTTCCGTATATTCACACGTAATGTCATGATTCAAATTAAATGTCAAATTCAAATTTTAATTTGCTATTTTTTTCATATCAAGTCAGTCTGCATTTTGAAAGTGTATTCACAAGTTGTTTGGACTTAAAAACTTTGTAAGTAAAACTTTACTTTCCTATGTGTACCCAATACACAAATAAATTTCTTTTTCACAATATCTATTAGATTACTATTACTTTTGATTGTCATTTCCTATTCGCTTTTTCAATATCGTTATTTGATACCTATCATTTATATTTATCACTTTTACAGTTTTATATTGCTCCACATACGGGTTCTGCACTTCTGAGCAAATAGATGCGCTCCTCAATTTCTTAGAAATCAACAGCACCCCGACTCTCACAATGGGAGTTGAAAGTCCTCTCCATAATGGGAGATGGGTTTGGTGAACGCCAAACTGGAGCCAGAGTGCCAGCCTTTGGTGAGGTAACCTATCACATTTTCATATTCATGTTAAAGTAAATTCGCAATATGTTTTATTTCAAAATTCAAAATTTGTTATTGTACGCTAAAATATACTTAAGTAAATTTTAAACACTGAAAAAAGACGACACCTCAGGCGGGAATCGAACCCAGCACCTTCTGCTTAGCGGAAGCTTAGGTAGTTTAAAATTCAAAATTATATTTTTATGTAATATAGGAAATATATCCAATGTCTATTATACACTAAATTAAATGTTCTTTTCAGACCAATGACCCATTGCGTTCAACCCCCAGTCAAAGCCAACCACCGAGCTTTCCACAGCCTCTTAAAGTTATAAGTGACGAAGTGTTTTGTTGTATGTGGAGCCTAAGATTAAGATTAAATAATTTATAAAATGTTTTAAATTATTTGTTAATTATTTATTATTTTTAATTTTTTTTTTTTTATTTGTTTGTTTTTATGTTTTTTTTTTTTTTTTTTTTTTTTGTTTAATTTTTTTTTTAGTTCTCTAAGCCTTGGGCACATATTTGCGCCGTTTGGGGTTGAAACTTTGGGACCATGGGGACCGGCAGCTCGAAAGCTATTTAAAGAAATTTCCGCTCGCCTTATAGAGACCACTGGTGACCCTCGAGCTGGCGCGTATTTTGGCCAACGTTTAAGTTTGGTCATTCAAAGAGGCAACGCCGCCAGCGTCCTGGGCACTCTCCCGCTTGGCAGCGATTTGGAGTCCCTTTTTTATTTGTAAAAATTATGTGTATATTTTTATTTCTATTTCCAATAGAACTTATATATTAAATGTTTTTGTTTTGTTTATATAATTTTAACGCAAGTTGCGAAACAAATTACAAAAACACAAATGTTGGAAAAGAAAATCTTGTTAAAATAAAGTTTTTAAATTTTTACTAACAGTTAAGACAAAATAATTGTTTTATAGTTAAAAAAGGGTGTTACATTCTTGTATGGAAAAAAAACTTCATCACTTTGAAAGGTGTGATAATGCTGATGAAAAGTTATCAAGAAGCTCTCTGCTACATATCTTCATAAATTTGTCTCCTAAAACAAAGTAAAAATAAATTAGATTCAATGAAGTTTATTTTGTCTATTTGTATAAAATAAAATTGCTTGGATATAACTTTATCTTACCTATTCCTTTCCAACATTTGCACTAATAGAGCTCTTGCCCTTTTGGCCAGCTTGTAGAGCTTGAGCTGAAGAAGCAGTTGATTCAGCGAGTACCTGCCTACTTCTTTCGGATAGGAGTTCATCTTCTGTCAACTCGAGAACATCAATACCAACCCTTATACACAAATTATGTAGAACACTGCAGGCTATCATAATTTTACCTGCTGTTTCAGGACATTAATGAAGTTCCCGAGCTGCCAAAAGACATCTCCATCGACCTTTTAATATCCCAAATGAAATTATTTCATTCATTATTATAATTTTTGAACCCATTACGATAAAATTTACAATACAATTCACATTTACGAAAGTCAAAAGGTAACACTTTTGGTTTCGTCAATTTGAGGTTATACTTCCGAACAATCACCTGTCAAAATCAAATGTTCGTTTGCAACTTTTGTGAATAAGAGTAGGTTTAGAAAATCTAAATGTCAAACAATTTGCGGGCGGACGAAATTTGGAAACAAAAAGAACCATGATAAGAAACAAGCGAATATTCGTTGAATTTTCGTTTTCGTATGAATTAGAGTAGAGCTCCAGTGACGTACGGTTGCGTCACGCTCGCTGTGAACATCAGTAGGAGCTGACTGTTATGTTGTGTTTGTTTTGTTGAGGTTTGGGTCTTCACAATAATACTACTACAGCTCAGTCAGTGGTCTTCAGCTCCACGTTATTTATTCCAACAACAAGTACATATTAGTAAACGGGTACATCGTCTGTCGTCGGCCGCTCCGACACCAGTGTAATACAAAATATGGCGGCTCTGTAGGGATGTACCACTACGCACAATCTATGTAGTGATGTACCTAACATCCCCCTTCTTAATTCTTATACAATGTCAATAGAGTTTAAATTACTACATTTTTTTATTAGTCTATTTCCTTAATCCATCTTCTAGGCGGTCTTACAACACGACCAGATCGAGTTACAATTTCTGAATTTTTTTGGAGTATTTCTATGTAATAATGCTATAATATATGCATGGGCGTACCCAGGGGGGGGGGGGGGGAAGGTTTTTTTTTGTTGACAACGTAAGCGACTAGGGTTCTGTCTGTAGCTCATTTTATTTTGTTTACAATAATGTAATGATAATAAGAATAACATTTTTAATTAGTTTTAACTGAATAATTTAAACTGATTAAAACAAACGCGATTACACTCGCCTGCGCAAGCGCTACGTAACGTACGTACCTACTCCGCATAACTACCTCGCGCGCGCCTAATTTATAATTTGAACAGAGATAAAAAAATGACTTACCTAGTAATTAAAAAAAGTTTGGGTAACTTAAGTCTAATTTTCGATCCCTAAAAAGTACCAGGGGCAATTCCTGGTATGGGCGGAGTCACAAGAAAGCATGCGCGTGCGTATTTTTTCTTAAAAGGTTCTGTAGCTCATTTTATTTTTCTAATCGCTTTGATTGACCCGGTATAAAATGTAAGCATTCCTGAAAACCTAACTATTTGTATGAATTTTTATTAGGTAAACTTAGTTTAACGTCGTATCACACAAAGTTTCAATACTTAAAACATTCGTTTTTGTTTACAATAATGTATTGATAATAAGAATAACATTTTAAGGGCCGATTTTTCAATTGACGGATAAAACTTATTCGTTTGATAAATTATTAGATAACCATTTTAAAAATGTATTGTCAAACATAACTTTTCTTTTTAAACTGGTGACATTTAAGCTCGTTTGCGTAATACTTTATCAGAAGGATAAGTTTTATCCGATGATTGAAAAATCAGCCCTTAAACATCTGTGACATAAGTACTAAATAAAACTTACGTGTGATGGAAGATGTTATCACCAATTGACTAAATTAATAGCAACAAACGTAAAAATATTACCTTTTTTATTTATTGTTCAAATCATTTTACAAAATCCTACTTACATTACAATAATCCTAACACGGAAACCTTATAAGGTTTATCTGTGAAGGAGAGCCACTCTTAAATACTTAAAAATTAAGTTAAATGCAAACAAGAGTAGGTATGATTTTTTACAAAAAAAAAACTAGTAAGGTAGATTATAAAGATGACAATTTTGTAAGAAATTTTTTAAAATTTTGATTCATACTTAGCAATGACCGTGTCCGAGTACAATTTTTGAAGGACATTAGGTAAGTCATTTAAATAAGCTGGTATCAAGTAACGTAATTTTCTACTTCCATGTACATTATTATATTTAGGCAGAACATATTTTTTAAGATATGTTATTTTTCTTAAGTTGTCATGTCTTTTGTATACATACAGATGTCTCGTGTCATTGCATTCAGTTAAAATGGAATATTTAATTTTATCAAAAATATTTATGATGTTACAATATCGAAACAGTTCTTGGGCGTTGTCTTTATATTTGTTTAATATATGTTTAGGAACAATTATTTTCAATAATGTGATTTGATTGTCTGAGAATTTTATAAGGAAGCTTATACTTTAATATGGATGGTCTGCTAGCAATCGATCTTAATTTGGCACAAACGTGGTCTTTATGCGGCCCCCAACAGAATCACTCGTCGATCACGAGACCTATATACATGTGCTGCTTTACATTTTCAATGGGTAGACATGAGCAAGTTTTGGTTGGGCTGTGCATGCAAAAGTGAGTATGGGCCACAACAGTGGGTGCGATGTCGGCTTTATTGTGCGAAGTATTAATACATAATGCCAGTGAGTGGTGTTTCGCAGCGCTTAAGCCAGTTTACACTTTGGTAGTATTCTGTGACATCAGTACTAGTGCGTTGAGCATAGGACTCTGGTGATGAAGCTACATTACTACGGTCTCAAAGATACCGCACTAAATTTATTCCAGTCTTATCTCAGCTCTAGAACACAGACTGTCGATATTAATGGAACTAAATCATCTGGTTCTCATGTAAAAATGGGAGTTCCACAAGGGTCCATTCTTGGTCCTTTTCTGTTTTTGATTTATATCAATGACTTGCCATTCTTTGTAGAGAACTTCTGTGAAATCGTATTATTTGCAAATGATACTTCACTCATTTTTAATGTAACTAGGTGTAAGAATAATTACGACGATGTAAACAAAGCTCTCTCAGATGTACTCAGTTGGTTTACTGTTAATAATTTGCAGCTTAACGCTAAAAAAACAAAATGTATTAAATTTAGACTACCAAATGTCAAGAATGAACCAACCGATATTAGAATAAACGGTGTTACTTTATTACTACTGTGCCTTGACTTTAGGTGTACGGACGAGTTCGACAGGATCACTCTCCAAATAAAGACCCTAGAGCAGGACAATGAAACTCTGTCTGTGGCCAATGATTTGCTGAACAAGCGGGTTCAAGAGCTCAAGGAACTACTGAGGTGCCTTAAGGACAAGGCTGTGGGGGAAAAGAGACACCCTGTTGGGGTGACTTCTCCCTCTACCACTGTTGAGGATGACGGCAAAATGGACGCGTTAGTTTCCCTGCAACGCTCCCTGATTGCCTCCGTTGAGGAAATTAACAAGCGGTTGGATGATGCCAAGGGGGGCGGGAACCCTGTGGAGGTCTCTTCCCACCCTGCCAGTATGGAGAGTGGAAACATGATGGATGCGTTAGCGGTCATGCAGCGCACTCTAAATGCCTCCGTCGAGGCCATAAACAGGCGATTGGACGGACTGGAGGCCAAGCTATCGGTGCCTGATCGTATTGGTAGCGGCTTGGCTGTTGCGCGAAATGATGCAGAGGAGTTTCCCGCCCTGCCGACTAGTGCTGGATTAAAGAGGAGGCGGCCCGATGAGGCGCTGAACACTGCCTGTTGCAATACTGGCAGTCCTGTTGGGGGCATTAGTGTGCAAACTACTGCCCGGTCTATTTTGGCTTCCTCCACCCCTTCTGAGAGAAGGACTCGTGGGAGAAAGAAGAGGAGGGTCAAGGGTTCTGCCATGACGAGCGAGATGACGAGTCTCCCGGTACCTGACGAGAGGCTGGCGCCAATGTTAAAAGTTGGCGCACAAAAAAAGAGGGTTACCCTACGACAACCTCGATCTACGGCTATTATACTCCAGCTTAAGCCGGAGGCTGTAGCCAAAGGGGTGTCCTACGCGGACATAATTAGGAAAGCCGAGGAAACCATTTCCTTAGAGGAACTTGGTCTCCCCGGACTAAAAATAAAGATGGCTCAGTCTGGGGCCAAGCTGTTGGAAGTGCCTGGTGCTGACAGTGGGGAGGCCGCTGATCAACTGGCACGTAAGCTGAGGGACCTCGTATCGGACGAGGCGACAGTTGTCCGCCCTGAGAAGCGTGCGGACATCCGCCTCTGGAACTTCGACGAATCTGTCACGTCTGAGGTTGTGGTAGCTGCCATATCAGCAAAGGGAGGTTGCTCGAAAGAGCACATCAGAGTCGGAAACATTAAAGTGGGTCCCGGTGGATCTTCATCGGTCCTTGCACAATGTCCCGTGAGAGCGGCGAGAGTGCTCGCTAACATGGGCAGGATTCGTCTTCGTTGGAACTGGGCTAGGGTGGAAGCTATTGGACCCAGACCCATGCGCTGTTTTAGGTGCATGGGGACGGGCCATGCGCGACCAATGTGCCCCTCTAACGCAGACAGGACGGGGTGCTGCTTCCGTTGTGGTACGCTTGGCCACAAAGCCGAAGTATGCACCAAGCCACCGCACTGCCTAGTGTGCGCTGAAGCGGCATTGCCTCACGGGCATATTATGGGTAGCAGGGAGTGCAACCCCCCTGTAACTAGAATGAAGACTCTGATGGGGATTCAGAGGAGGCCTGCTACTGCGGTGCCAGAAGAGATGGAGACAACTGTAGAGCTACAGCTGCCATCAAGAATTGAGGCCTCTGCTGCCTCACTTTCGGTGCCCTCCCCTCCCTCTCCCCCTAGTCCTGGGGCTAATATTCCTAACGCCTCTTCTTTAGGAAAAGGTACTGGGAGGGTTCCGGACACGGGAAGGGAGGAGGTGGTTAGGGAACGGGAGAGCCTGAGGGAAGAAGAGGAGGTGTCTGACTGCGAGCAAGATGCCGCAAACGGCTGCTCCTCGACTGTGTCTAAGCCGAGGCAAAAAGACGGGCGATTTGCTAAGACAAAGTCGCTTCCTAGAAGAGAGAGGAAGTAGTAGTGCCGTCTAATATCAGGTTCCGCCCTGGTGTTGTGGTATTGTGGTGTCGTTCCGCAATGAAAGCGGTCAAGAGATGGTTGTTGGTGTGTGGTGGAAGTGGAAGTGTCTCAGTTGTGAGTTCGGAATGCTTTGTCACTCTGGCGGCTGGGGCATCTGTGTGTACCTTAAGTGCAAAAAAAAAAAGTCGTAACTTTTGTTCGTAATGCTGTGTTGATCGGCACGTGCCCTTGTGCCGGCGCGCGGTTGTCAAAGCACATGCTTTCACGCGTAACACGTGATTGATGTGCAAAGACGGCCGTAGGCTAGCACACGGGCGCAGGGTGGCAGCCGCGGTTTTAATCCCCCTTCGGATGTGTACCGTGGTTGTCGCCTTATTTAGTGCTCGGATTGTGGACCCCCAGGGGTTTAGTGGGTATCCCCCTCCGTCT
This sequence comes from Eudonia mercurella, assembly GCA_963082485.1. NCBI lineage: Eukaryota > Metazoa > Arthropoda > Insecta > Lepidoptera > Crambidae > Eudonia > Eudonia mercurella. The sequence goes on from OY720022.1 coordinate 18,761,919, forward strand.
CGCCCTGAGTGGAAAGGCGGACGGGTGAGTCCCACATAACCGGGTGCCTCTTCAAGGTCCGGTAGTCGTAATGACTTCCCCTGGGACAAAAAAAAAAAAAAAAAAGTTGGTGGTAGGCTGCTTGGACCTAAGTTTTTGCCCCAACGACTAAATGGAGAGAACTACCTCGAGCACTTGACGAATTACATTGAAGAGCAGCTTGAAGAGTTTCCTTTGGCGGAATATCATGCAATGACCTTTCAGCATGATGGGGCACCACCACATTACGCGCGACAAGTGCGCGAATATCTCAACCTACGCTTTTTCACAGTGGATAGGCAGAGAAGGGCGCGTGGCCTGGCCACCGCGATCGCCGGACCTTACACCCCTTGATTTTTTTTATGGGGGCATGTTAAGAGTTTGGTGTACCTACGCCGTGGCTTGCGATACTGCCGAAGAAATGAAGGATCGTATTACAGCCGCCTTTCTAAGCATCACACCACAGATGCTTCAAAACGCAGAAGAGTCCGTTTTGCGTCGAGCGCAAACTTGCATCCAGCGACAAGGTGGGCATTTTGAACCATTTTTGTAAACTGTTCATGTGAAGTGAAGTGTTTTTTTTTTATCACAGCTAGGGTGCTATACTACACCTCAGTGCTACGCTTTCTTTTGCTTTGAAGTCATTTTAATCAAGGACCTATGTAGGTACCTACTCATAGGTAAGCGTACCTATTTACTTTAGAGTCAAAACAATGTGGCTGTAAAATAAAAATCTTTTTATTACTTTGATGATAATGACTTAGGTAGCTACTGAATACAAATTATTAAATCACGAAAGTAAAATAACTGCCTACTTATCTGTTTTTGTTTTATCAGTCTAACAAATCTAACAAAAAATGCAGCCAAGCGACTGCCGACAAACAACCTGACAAACAAAATGTGCAGTCAAAGGTTTTGACTTTCGCCGCTTGCGCCGACAGTAGCCGTATTATTACCGTGGTAGCCGGCAACTGTTTGAGCTGGCGAACTACAGTACCACCTCCTGTTTGTAAAACTGTGCGCCTGGTAGGGGGCGTGGCGGCCAAAACTAGGGCACGCAATTTTACAAACAGGAGGTGCAGTGTAGGCAGTGTACCATACAGAGTTCATGACCCTGCTAGTGATGGGTTTAGCTTGTTTTGATTTTAAATTAACGACAAATTAACTTTGTTTGTATATGCAAAAACAAATGAAATGGCGCTTATCTTACTAGGGTATTTATAGAAAGGGTGTTTTCTAGGGATAATTTGAAACCCTGGATTAGGGCTGAACCTGTCTGATACACGTTGTATATCAAAGTATAGAAATCTGTCCGATTGATATTGTGTTGTGATTGCGACACGCACATACATTCTGCATGCATTTTTTTTTTTTTTTTTTTTATACGTAGCACGGCAAATGACTCCATTTCACCTGATGTTAAGTGAATATGGAATCCAGATGCGATGACAACTGGTGCAGCGTGAAAATACCGCAGCATCAGTTACCCTCACTCTGCCGGCCCACAAGGTGCCTCTTCACGCCTCGTTTGAAGGACCCCATATCATAGGAAGGAGGGAAAACGTGTGCAGGCAAACTATTCCATGTTTTGGAAGTGCGACAAAAAAATGAGTCACCAAATTTCTTAGTGCGTGATGGAATATTTGAGACAGTGAAGCGGTGACTCCGGAGAGCAGCACGCGTACTCCTATGGAGGAAGGGAGAAGGAGGGATGAGGTCAAAGAGTTCTTCAGAGCACTCGCCATGGTATAAGCGGTAAAACACGCTGAGTGACGCAATATCTCTACGCAATTGCAGAGTTTCGAGAGTATTTGTGACTTCTGCGTTGCCGATAATGCGTACAGCGCGACGCTGCAATCTGTCCAAAGCATCGAGAAGGTACTTTGCGGAACCGTCCCAGATGTGCGAGCAATACTCCACGCAAGACCGTACCTGTGTCTTGTACAAAAGGCACAACTGGTCAGGCGTAAAGAATCGCCGCACCCTGTTCAGAATACCGAGTTTTCGTGAGGCTGTTTTGATCACGGCTTCGATGTAGTCTCTTTGGTTTAGATCGCAGCGAATCGTCATACCGAGCATGTTGATACTGCTCTGCAGGCTTAGAGATGTACCCTGAAGAGTTGGAAGGGGAAGGAATGGTGACTTTTTTGCCGTGAACGCACACACCTATGTTTTCTTGGCATTGAACTCAACAAGATTATTGGAGCCCCATTTAGATATGAGGTCCAATACCCGATTGAGCTCAATGACAAGATTCACTCGGTTAACTTCGGTTTCGACCCGCCCGGCCGCTGGGTGACCGTTATATCCCCCATGCACTGTGCTATCATCTGCATAGCAATGAATATTTCCAAGTGGAAGCATATCATTGATATGCAGAAGGAACAGCGTGGGGGACAGAACGGAACCTTGAGGGACACCAGCGTTCACTGACATGAACCGCGAAGCGCATCCATCAGACAGGACACGGATTCTCCGCTCATGTAGGAAGCCAGCGACCCAGTTGCAGAACTGAGCAGGCAGACCGTATGCCGGGAGCTTGGAGAGAAGAGCTTTGTGCCAGACCCGATCAAAAGCCTTGGCTATGTCAAGGCTAACAGCCATTGACTCACCACGCTTGTCAATAGCCTCACCCCAGAGATGTGCAACGTACGCTAGAAGATCACCCGTTGATCGTTTCGGCCGAAACCCGTATTGGCGATCATGAATTATGGAGTGTTCTTCCAGGTAGTGTATAAGTTGTTTATTTAAAATACGTTCCATGATTTTGCACAAAACTGAAGTTACGGCTATGGGGCGGTAATTAGATGGGTCTGACCAATCTCCTTTTTTGGGGACCGGTTGCACATTAGCTTCTCTCCAAGATTCCGGCACACAACCAGAAGAGAGCGAGAGACGGTAAAGGCGCGTTAACACGGGGGACAACTCCGCTGCACACATTTTTAGGACTATTGCTGGAATGCCATCAGGGCCATTAGCTTTCCGGACATCGATTGACTGCAGCTCCGCACGGACATCACACTGCCTGATTTTAAAATCAGGCATTGTGTGGCCACAGTGAGGAATTGAAGGTGGCTGTGCATTGCAGTCATCGATTCGGGAGTTAGCTGCAAAGAGTTTGGCCAGGAGATCGACCTTCTCTTGCGGCTTGTGAGCTAAAGTCCCGTCAGGACATCTCAGTGGTGGCAGCGAGGGTTGGCAGAAATTTGATTGCACGGCTTTGGCCAGACGCCAGTAGCTACGGCTGCCCGTAGGATGCGTCAGAAGTTCTTGGCCGACCCGTGCAACGCGCTGGGCATCCGCTCTAATGTAGGCTCTTTTGCAAGACTTGGTGGCATTATTATAGGCTGCTTTCAGCGAGCGAGTTTCGGGATCCCCAAGAGCTTTACCTCTGATCCAAGCGCGGTATGCCGCCTGCCTGTTATCGACAGCGTTGGCACACTCACGGTTGAACCATCGGTTGCGCCGGCCTTTGCTGACGAGATAGGAGTGCGGAATATAGTATTCCATACCTAACACTATCTCATCAGCAACTGCAGTTGCACTGGCTGTCGGGTCCTTCCCACTGAAGCAGCGCTGCCCCCAAGGAACGGATGCGAAATAGTCCCGCATACCATCCCAATCTGCCGACGAGTAGTGCCAAATTTGGCGTTTCGATACCGCTGAAGGCGGTAGCGGGGCCAGAGGCACTTTGCTGGATACCAAGCAGTGGTCTGAAGATCCTAAAGGAGCTCGAACTTCCACTCGGTAACCAGCTGGGCGACTCGTCAGCAGAAGGTCCAGCAAAGAGGGCGCGTGACCGACTATATCTGGGATCCTGGTGGGCTGGTTCACCAGTTGAGTCAGGTCGTGCGTGAGAGCGAATGCGTGGGCAGTTCTGCGGCATGGTCAGTTTTGGAGGAACTTAACCACAACTCGTGGTGAGCATTGAAGTCCCCCAAAAACACCATTTCCGCCGAAGGAAACCGCTCCTGCGCTTCATCTGCCACCCGACTAAGGTGTTCTATGAGTCGAGTTGTCTCCATGTCGCCATTATGTGATCGGTAGACGCAGACGTAGACACGGCTATGAGAGCCCAAGTCGACGTGTACCACAAGGAGGGAAAAGGAAGGGTCCTCCAGACAGCGCAGACGGCGACAGCAAACGTCTGTCCGAACAAACAAGCAAACTCCGGCTTTGGCTTTAAAGGATTCTTCAAGCACAAAGCCGGGATAGTGCAGGTAGGTGGTGTCAGCTGGACAGATTATTTGTGTCTCCGTCAAAAACAACATTGCTGGCCGTGCCGTCTCAAGATGGTGGTGGACGGCATTGAGGTTTGCATGGAGTCCGCGGATGTTAGCGAACTCGACCTCAAACGGTATGGTTGTGGTGGGGGTGTGCACCGCTGTAGGACCAGTTTTTGTTTTAGGCGCTGTCATGGTGGAGAAAAAGAGGGAGGCGTGAATCGAGGAAATGTTACCGCGATGCAAATAGTCAAAGTGCAGCGGCCTGTTTCACCAGGGGTCTGCCTAAAGTCGAGTATCATTAACCCGCCGAACGGAAGGGCCCCCGAACCCCCCCGGGAGTGGCCGCCGGGACCCCACCTTCCGGTCACCAACCGGCACGACGGGCCACCCCGAGATTATGCGTGGCATGGTGAGGCAGCCTCACGAGCTGGTTAGGCTCGCTTGGGCCCCTGTACTGTGCCACGGGCGGCCAGCGGGACAGCCGTTTCTACGGGTCTCCCTGGTCGGCGGGTTAATAAGGTCTTCCTGGCACTGGTTAGACGGAAGCCATTACAGACCAAATGCATCGCAGCACCATCCACTCGAGCTCTGGTTATACGCTGGCTGATCCCGAAACGCGACCGACAAGCGGTCACTTGACGGGTTTTACACCATGCGTACGGTGGTCACTAACCAGACGGGGCAAGCCCTACCACGCAGTGGAGCGTATGGGAGCTCTAAATTCCGTTAGTCGCCTCTTACGACACCCACCGGAGGAGAGGGGCGGTGAATTGTATTCTTTCTCCGTCACCGCACGGATAATTGCATGCATAGTCAAATTTACTTTTATTCATTTAACCCATTAACCGCCGGAGTTGTATATTTATAACTTATGATTGTTGTGCCCCTAGCGCCGCAGTTGCAAATTTGCAACTAAAGTTTCCAAAGCGATTTTTAAGCGTCATTTTAATTGAATAACGACTTTTTGACAATAATAATAAAGGCCACCTTCGCGATAAGAGCCATTCTTTTATTTTTCCTAATGACACCTATGCTAAGCGTCAAATTTCAGGTCAAAAAAGTAATAAAACTCATCGCCAATTGTAGATTGTTTCTAGACATGTACCGCCACGGTTGTACAAATACAACAGTAGTGATGTAACAAATTAGCTACTATTATTGCTTGATATCGACTTTATTATACACAAATATCATGTAAATTAATTAGGAATGTAGAATTAGTAAGTGATACAATTATTGTCGTTTTTTTAAATCCGCTAACTAATTATAATATCTAATACTTTACATGATTTAAGGTAGAATCATAATACAATAATATATACAAGGTGGCCGGAAGATTGATGACCAAAAGAAAAAATTAGGTCTCTCGTGTCGTGGGGTATCCGAATCACCCCCATGTATGTTCCGCGATTTCTCACGGTTTTCGAGTTATGAATTTTTTTCTAAATTTTTGAGAATTTTCAAGCGATCAACTTAAAAAATTTCTAGAAAAAAAAGTAGAAGACTTTTTTGTATTTTTTTTTTGCAACGAAATCTTCATAAGTTGTACTTTTATGCATAAAACAATTAGCTTCGTAACTTTGATGAAAATTTGGAAATGCAGGTCTCAAGAATAAAAAATACGATTATTGAATTATGACTAGAACATTAAGATTAAAATTAAAAATCTAAACAGATGACTGCATGGTTTTTTAGTGATCCTAAAACATGCGACATACTCTCAGCTTTCATAATCATTAAAAAAAAGTAGTACTTAATGAGCTAGTTTTCCTAGAATCGGCCTTCAAAGACAGCCACGTGATATTTTTTTAAATAATCCATGTGATTAAAATAAAAAGTCTTGCTATTTTATGGTTCCTAATGTTAAATTCGTAAAAGCCGACTAAGGGACCATTCCAGAGGATGGGCAGCAGCATCTCTCTGAGGTTGTACTCAACCTACTGCGATCGCCAACCCGCCTGCCAAGCGTGGCGATTACGGCAAATATACCCCCCATATGAAATGCACACCAGCAAAAACCGGCCCCTAGTCCCCGGCGGCCCCGCTCGCCCTAGCTACGGTAGCGGCCAAGGCAGCGACGGGGCAGGGGGTGCTAAGAATCTCCGGCAGAGACCTGGCTACCGCCAACAACGAACTCTGGCCCTGGCAACATTTAACACGCGCACATTGCGGACTGACGAGAAGATTTACGAATTGAAGGAAGAATTGAGCAAGATACGGTGGGACATAGTTGGATTATCTGAAGTCCGAAGAGAAGGGGAGGACTCGATAATCCTCAAGTCTGGTAACTTGCTCTATTTCCGGCAGGGCGAACAACTGTCCCAAGGTGGTGTCGGGTTCATCGTCCACAAGTCCCTCGTGAACAACGTTGTCGAGACCGGGAGTGTGTCGCCTAGGGTAGCGTACCTTATACTCAGAATAACCAAACGGTATTCGCTGAAGGTCATACAGGTTTATGCGCCTACTACGACACACCCTGACGATGAGGTGAAGGCTACGTATGAGGACATCTCTAGAGCCATACAAGCCTCCAAAACTCATTACACCGTTGTCATGGGAGATTTTAACGCAAAGCTGGGCAAACGCTGTCGATAACAGGCAGGCGGCATACCGCGCTTGGATCAGAGGTAAAGCTCTTGGGGATCCCGAAACTCGCTCGCTGAAAGCAGCCTATAATAATGCCACCAAGTCTTGCAAAAGAGCCTACATTAGAGCGGATGCCCAGCGCGTTGCACGGGTCGGCCAAGAACTACTGACGCATCCTACGGGCAGCCGTAGCTACTGGCGTCTGGCCAAAGCCGTGCAATCAAATTTCTGCCAACCACTGAGATGTCCTGACGGGACTTTAGCTCACAAGCCGCAGGAGAAGGTCGATCTCCTGGCCAAACTCTTTGCAGCTAACTCCCGAATCGATGACTGCAATGCACAGCCACCTTCAATTCCTCACTGTGGCCACACAATGCCTGATTTTAAAATCAGGCAGTGTGATGTCCGTGCGGAGCTGCAGTCAATCGATGTCCGGAAAGCTAATGGCTCTGATGGCATCCCAGCAATAGTCCTGAAAATGTGTGCAGCGGAGTTGTCCCCCGTGTTAACGCGCCTTTACCGTCTCTCGCTCTCTTCTGGTTGTGTGCCGGAATCTTGGAGAGAAGCTAATGTGCAACCGGTCCCCAAAAAAGGAGATCGGTCAGACCCATCTAATTACCGCCCCATAGCCGTTACTTCAGTTTTGTGCAAAATCATGGAACGTATTTTAAATAAACAACTTGTACACTACCTGGAAGAACACTCCATAATTCATGATCGCCAATATGGGTTTCGGCCAAAACGATCAACGGGTGATCTTCTAGCGTACGTTGCACATCTCTGGGGTGAGGCTATTGACAAGCGTGGTGAGTCAATGGCTGTTAGCCTTGACATAGCCAAGGCTTTTGATCGGGTCTGGCACAAAGCTCTTCTCTCCAAGCTCCCGGCATACGGTCTGCCTGCTCAGTTCTGCAACTGGGTCGCTGGCTTCCTACATGAGCGGAGAATCCGTGTCCTGTCTGATGGATGCGCTTCGCGGTTCATGTCAATGAACGCTGGTGTCCCTCAAGGTTCCGTTCTGTCCCCCACGCTGTTCCTTCTGCATATCAATGATATGCTTCCACTTGGAAATATTCATTGCTATGCAGATGATAGCACAGTTCATGGGGGATATAACGGTCACCCAGCGGCTGGGCGGGTCGAAACCGAAGTTAACCGAATGAATCTTGTCATTGAGCTCGATCGGGTATTGGACCTCATATCTAAATGGGGCTCCAATAATCTTGTTGAGTTCAATGCCAAGAAAACACAGGTGTGTGCGTTCACGGCAAAAAAGTCACCATTCCTTCCCCTTCCAACTCTTCAGGGTACATCTCTAAGCCTGCAGAGCAGTATCAACATGCTCGGTATGACGATTCGCTGCGATCTGAACCAAAAGGACTACATCGAAGCCGTGATCAAAACAGCCTCGCGAAAACTCGGAATTCTGAACAGGGTGCGGCGATTCTTTACGCCTGACCAGTTGTGCCTTTTGTACAAGACACAGGTACGGTCTTGCGTGGAGTATTGCTCGCACATCTGGGACGGTTCCGCAAAGTACCTTCTCGATGCTTTGGACAGATTGCAGCGTCGCGCTGTACGCATTATCGGCAACGCAGACGTCACAAATACTCTTGAAACTCTGCAGTTGCGAAGAGATATTGCGTCACTCAGCGTGTTTTACCGCTTATACCATGGCGAGTGCTCTGAAGAACTCTTTGACCTCATCCCACCTTCTCCCTTCTTCCATAGGAGTACACGTGCTGCTCTCCGGAGTCACCGCTTCACTGTCTCTAATATTCCATCGCGCATTAAGAAATTTGGTGACTCGTTTTTTTGTCGCACCTTTAAAACATGGAATAGTTTGCCAGCACACGTTTTCCCTCCTTCCTATGATATGGGGTCCTTCAAACGAAGCGTGAAGAGGCACCTTGTGGGCTGGCAAAGTGAGGATGACTGACGCTGCGTTGTTCTCACGCTGCACCAGTTATCGTCGCATCTGGATTCCATATTTACTTAACATCAGGTGAATTGGAGTCATTTGCCATGCTACGTATAAAAAAAAAAAAAAAAAACGAAGCGACGATGAGATGAGAGTGGGACGATTTGGTGTTGGTAATCGGAACTCCCGGGGCCAACTGCTGGCGGACTTTCTGGAAAAGGAGGGACTCTTTATGATGAATTCCTTTTTCAGGAAGGCTGAACACCGCAAGTGGACCTGGATGAGTCCCGATGGTGCAACAAAAAACGAGATTGACTTTATTATGTCGACGAGGAAGCAAATATTCAATGATGTCACTGTGATCAATGCGTTTAAAACTGGCAGCGATCACCGGTTGGTAAGAGGCACATTGAATATCAACGTTAAGCTGGAAAGACGTCGATTAATAAGGTCTACGCTCCGTCCTGCACCCATCCAAATCCAAAACCCCGAAAGCTTTCAGCTCGAATTGCAGAATCGCTTCGAGTGCCTAAATGATTGCAAAAATGTGGACGAATACAGCAACAGGTTCGTGGAAACTGTCCAAACGGTTGGGTCCAAGTTTTTTAAAACCCACCGTGCAAAAGGAACCAAAAAGTTCTCAGACCATACCCAAAAACTAATGGAAGAGCGGCGCGAAATGGTTCTGCTTTCCTCAGGTGATGCGTCTCAGTTTCGGCGGCTAAATAGGCAGATCTCGAAGTCTATGACTCGCGACACGCGCCAATTTAATACTGACTGTATTAAAGAGGCCATTGAGCGGGACAAAGGCTCAAAAGTGTTCGCAAGAGATCTGGGTATTGGGCAGTGCCAACTGACGACGCTGAAAACCGATGATGGCAGAACTGTCACGACCAGGTCCGATGTTATGGGAGAGGTCGAGAAGTTCTATGGACAGCTTTACACATCCACACGGCCACCTGTACAAAGCTTAGCTAAACACCCTAGAGCTAAGTTAACCCGACACTATACCGAAGACATCCTGGACATCAGCCTGTACGAGATTAGTATGGCTCTCAAACAGCTCAAGAACGGCAGGGCACCAGGTGCTGACGGAATTACGGCCGAGCTTCTGAAAGCAGGCGGAAGACCGGTACTCGTAGCTCTTCAGAAGCTATTTAATTCCGTCGTACTAGGGGGCAGAACGCCAGAAACGTGGCACGAAGGTATGGTGGTACTGTTCTTCAAAAAGGGCGACAAAACCCTGCTGAATATAATATAGCTGATATATAATATAGTTATGACTATTTATATCGATTTCAAAAAGGCTTTTGACACATTAGATCATGTAGGTCTACTAAGAGCAATGGAGGAATGCGGTATCAGAGGTCCCATTAACACTTGGTTCAGTAGTTATCTGAAAAATAGATCACTTAAGGTATCGGTATGTGGAGCTCAAAGTGAAAAAGGTATCATTAAGTATGGAGTCCCAACTGGCTCTGTCTACGGCCCGGTCGGGTACATAATGCACGTAAACAGTTTGGCAAATGTAATAAAAAACTGTAAATCTTACATGTACGCAGATGATACGTGCATTATGTACAGCGGCACGCACCAGAAGGACATACAGAATAAAATGCAAAGCGATTTTAATAATATAATTTACTGGGCGCACGATAATGGCATTATAATTAATATCGATAAAACTAAATGCATGCCGATTTATTCACCATACAGTCCCCATAAAGAAAATTTCTATATCTATAATAGGACATACGTATGAATGTCTACATAATAATGCCCGGAACTGTAAATGCAAAAGTATTGATCAGGTCGCATCTTACAGATACTTAGGATTAACAATTGATAGCCATTTTACTTGGAACTTACACATTGATAAAGTATGTACGAAGTTGAGATCGATATTATGTAAATTGTACAATCTAAAGTTCGTAGTCAGTAGAAAAATCATGTTTATGTTATATTTCGCACTTGCTGAGGCTGTGATAACATACGGATTGGGTGCGTATGGACTCACATTTACTACACATCTAAATAAAATTAAGCAATTGCAAATAAGAATGTTAAAAATCCTAGTAAATACAGTCACCAAAAAATCAACACAACTAGATAATTACAACAAAATTGTAACACAAATCATTTGCGGCTGTTTGCCCTACACACTACATTACATATACCTAATGTTGTGTAGTGTAGTGTGTAGGGCAAACACGTGGTCAAAAACAAAAACGTGGTTAAAAGTGGCCAAAAACGGCCACTTTTAACTAAACCATAACGACGGTGTAACGTCTTATTTAACTAAACCACAACATGTCAGATGTTCATTAGGTGACGTAAAAACGCTAAATTACTTCATTCAAATAGTTTGTTGAGCATAATTTGATTTTCTATCTCGAATTACTAGACATGTTTTTTTTTCATTGGCGGCGCTAGTGTGCGGCGTAAGCGCTCTTAAGTAATTTCTCAAAGTTAGCTTTGATACATTTTTAACCGACTTCAAAAAAAGGAGGAGGTTCTCAATTCGGTTGTATGGTTTTTTTTAAAATGTTTGTTACCTCATGACTCCGTCATTTATACACCGATTTGGAAAATTCTTTTTTCATTTGAAAGGATATACTTCCAGATTGGTCTCATTTTTATCAAAATTCAGTTCTGATGATGGGATCCTTTAGAAATTGAGGGACCTCCTCAAATATTGTAGGCATACCTATAGCGATTTTGGTATTTTCAGCCACTCCTGCTATAAGCTTGTTAGTTTGTTTGTCCGTCTTCCACTGTTGCAATAATAAACATGTCACCATGTTTATGAAGCACTATTTCTTAAAAATATCCACGATTTCACGTAAAATCAGAAAAATTCACAGAGCTTAAATTCTCAGCGCGCGGATTAGTGCTGACGAACTGTCAAACAGTTGCCAAAAACAGTTCTGTTACGTCGCATCACGCATCTCTTTTTATCACATAGTGTTACTGCTGGTGACATCTCACTCGCTCAGCCCTTTGTTGCTCTATTCCGTTGGTATATTAACTTTATGTTTTATCCCGACCTGTCGCCAGAAGATATAGATCCAGCTGCTGCCACCACTATTTCCATGCTTCTGCATTGTTTGTCGAATTATCTGATGATATTTTTATTGTAGTTAGTTATTAACTTTAAAAATTTATGATTACGCAAATAGATTATATTCACCAGTCCAGTAGTTTTTCGTATTGTGTTTTGCAGTTTTACTTAAGACTTGTTATTCTACCACGATAACAAAATTACATTAAGAAACCTGTTGTTTTGGCGCCAACTGAATTTTGTCGTGAAATATTGTCAGTTTTAAAAATGATCGATCAACTACATCACTGGCTATGACGCATATGTACCCGCGGCAGGAGTTACTCAGCAAAATGCAGCCGTAGTAAACTTTTGCTTTTCTAAAAGAGAGCCAAACAGAAAACATTACGAAATACTCTTTCAAATGTATGTATCAGAAAAATCCCTCTCATCTAACAGTTCAGTTTAAAAAGATCCACCACTAACCGCCACCTGTCATCATCTCAGCCAAAAGACGTCCACTGCTGGACAAAGGCCTCCCCCAAGGATCTCCACAACGACCGGTTTTGTGCTGCTCGCATCCAGCGGCTTCCCGCGACCTTCACCAGATCGTCGGTCCACCTTGTTGGAGGCCTGCCCACACTGGACGTGGTCGCTCACTATGGGCCTTATCAGAAGGCTCAAGGTCACTCAAAGAGCAATGGAGAGGGCTATGCTCGGGGTTTCTCTGCGAGATCGAATCAGAAATGAGGAGATCCGCAGAAGAACAAAGGTAACCGACATAGCCCGAAGAGTTGCTAAGCTCAAGTGGCAGTGGGCAGGGCACATTGCTCGCAGGACTGATGGCCGCTGGGGCGGAGCAGTCCTCGAGTGGCGACCGCGTACCGGAAAGCTACCTGTACATAAGTATTTTTAGTAAAAAAAAGATTAACATCAAATTTATCCTAGAACTTGAAAATTCTTGAAAATTTATAAGATTATTTCTTTTGACAACCCTTTGACGCAAATCAATCAGTCCTGATTAAATAAGTGGAGCAAGCAAGACCAAGAAAACAACTACGATGCCAAAACAGAAATTATAGGTACCTACTCAAAATAAGCGCAAGCCACGGTAATACCATAGTATTCTACTATGTTAATACTATCTACAGTATTGTAACTCGGCTCTATCTTTGAAATAAATGCCTACAGCCGCGCGGTACGTAAACACGCGATAGGGCTGGGCGTTGGTATATTTTCTTTGGCTGGGCTGCCCACCTACAGGTAGGTATTTTAATTACATCTGCCTACTTAGAGCTTCTATCTAGTTCTGTAAATGTATTTTGTGATTGTAAATATGACCCCCCTTATTCCTAAAAACGATTTAAGCATTATTACTTACGTTAAATAATGTTTTGTTAACGTCACACAAACGGCATTTTGAATTTGAGAAAAAGAGACAAAACAATGATGATTAACTAAATAAATGAATAAAGGGGTATATTTTTTATTTAAACAAATAAAATACGTTGTGAATAAAATAGGAAGTGTTCTATAAAAAAATGTTGTTTTTTGATAAGTTTAAAAAATTAAAATCAATCAATCGTTTAATTCAATGATGTTTCCAAAAACCTACAACCCGGAGGTTTTAACACGAGCGTATCTACCGTATCATAAACGAACCGCCTATAACTAGCCGTTCACTCGTGTATCATTTTCCTTTACCCTGTTCACTTTATTTATTAATCCAGGCATTGTTTTGGAGCAAAAAACGAAATGCCTATCCATAAAAAAAAACACAAATTACGTACCTATGTACTAGTAAGTCATAAATAAAAACATTTTATAGTCTTACTTAAGTACCTTTCGGAGTTTACAGGTAATCAAAAAATGTTATATCTAGGTGCGTTATTGACGAATTCATGCAACCAAAAATAGCATATTCTAATATTGATCCTTGCCAATCTTGCCATAACTTATTTTAATCAAAACAATCCCACGCTTACTGTTTAAAAAACAACACACCGTCCGTTCGTCATTGCGGCACATTCGCGACCTGTTGCATGCCGAGCGCATGCCGAGATCCGAGCGCGTAGGTATAGCTCGCGCTTCTTCCGTTTGTATGAAGTTACAATACTGTAGATATTATTACCGTGCGCAAGCCGTGCACCGACGCGTGCTTACTGAATGCTCTCACGAGATAAGGAGGAGCATATCTTTGCCGGCAAGCTCACCGTTCACTATATCGAGGCGTTCTATAAACTTATACAAGGAGAAAGCCCCCATGAAATACAAGGGGAAATACAAGCGCTAGCGGCATATTACAGAAACCTCCAAATATATATTTTAAACAGAAGAGAGAAGCATCCAACACCGGCATAGATGACTGGCGCAAATGTCAGTGCTTACAGCAACAAAGCATGGTGACGTGTCTTTTATCGGCGTTCATGACTCTGACCGTTATTTCTGTGAAAGGTCATCTTGACTAGCCAGTTGACTTCTTTCATTTATTGATAGTCTTGACTTTAAGAATGAATGGAATGGCCAATAAGTTTATATTTTAAAAATTGTGCTATGTTATAGAATTAATAGTGGGGTAGTGTAGATTGCAGTATCAATTTATGTATTCTACGAATATATAAATCTTTGGGTACTTATTTGGATTAAAAAAAAATTGTTGGGCAATTTTATTTGTTGTCGTTACGAACAGAAAAAACACCTAAAATTGTATTTGATTCGTTTTTAGAATATAGTAAAAATAATATAGTTATCATATTTAATGTTTTTAAATAATTACTTAAAAAATCACAATAACTTTGTCTTAAACTGTGTATTAATTCAAAATAAATAAATATCTATAACATGTTTTCCAATGACTATTAATAATATTTATAAACTTTAAACTGCAAATCCATACTAATATTATAAAGAGGAGCTTTGTATTTTTGTATGTATGTTTGCAACAAATAAACTTAAAAACTACTGGACCGATTTAAAAAATTCTTTCACCATTAGAATGCTACATTAGCGCTGAGTAACAAGACAATATTTAAAAAAAGAAAAGAAAATGCGGTACGAAGTCCGCTGGGTCAGCTAATAAATAAATAAATATCGTAGGTAAACCTAAACACATTTATTATTATTTAAAGAAAAAACAAATACTGCTACTCCATATTACTTTGTTCCATTTGTATAGACAAAAAAAACTTTAATTATGTGTCGTAGTGTTTTGTACGCCGCCGTGCGATATCCAGTGATGTAGTTCATCGCTAAAACTAAAGCGGGGAGCACAACGTAACTGAATACTTAGGACCTATGTTTAAAAGTGTAGAATTATGCATTGCCTTTTATTGTTTACAAGACATTTTATGATTTCAGTAGAACCCCGTTCACTACTAGAGATACATAGGTTTCTATAAACCAAACACCCCTAACACATAGTATATATGTTAATAATGACGTAGAATCAGATGAATAGTTTAATAATAATAGTTACATAATACTAACTACAAATTATCTTTGTACTGGTAGCATTTTATAGACGTATGTTATAAAATATACGACACATTTACCTACGCAAATTGATTATGACACACATTAATTATTTACTAATTTTCACTTATAAAAAATAAGGATGAAAAAAAGAACTTTATTGTACAAACACCATGGATGGCAAAGCGTATAAACAAATCTTCTCATGCATGTGGAAACATAACTGGCCGCCATGATGAAACGTTAAAAGGTTGCGCATTTAAATGGAGCAGAATATCAGGTGCACGCTTCAATAAATACGGAGCTATTTCCCGTGGAACATCTGCTTTCGTCCGTCGTGCATCAGATTCAGAATAATCTTGCTGTTATATTTGGTCGCTGGTCATTAATTTACATTAAGCGAAATGTTTAAAGATGAGTTGAATTTTTTAAATTTTGATAAAAGATTTTTCGGTTTGATCCACTTGTTCAATGTTGTTATATTTGGTCGCTGGTCATTAATTTGCATTAAACGAAATGTTTAAAGATGAGTTGAATTTTTTAAATTTTGATAAAAGATTTTTCGGTTTGATCCACTTGTTCGATAAAGCTCTTTTTATAAATTTGATTCGGCGAACGAACGGTAGGGGAAATAAAATTAATGAAATTATATGACAAACGAACAGTTTTCACAACATTATCAAACACTATAATGCTTGTATAGTTATTTGTAGCTATTGGCGAAATAATCTTACTCCGAGCGAATACCTCGAGTTAGCCAGGTATTTGTGCAAAAATAGGCATTTAGCGCTGTCAGAGTTGTCTGCGCGTAAACGCAACGGGGCGGTGGTGGCGGTGAACTCGCATGTCAGTTGCATGTCACTCAGCATGTCTCAGTCAGTCAGTCAGTGGCACAGTATAAAAATGAGCAGTAAGGTAATTTTATGTGACCTTAGAAATTCATTTTTATAATTAAACTTTGTTTATAGTAGTGATAACTTAGAGTTTCATAAATAATTGGCATAAATAGAGTAAATGGTATAAATAAAACAATTTCATATTAAATTTAAAATATTATAATATTGTAATCTCAAAAAGTAGCCTATGTCCTTCTCCATGGTTGATGAATTTAGGTATCTATATCTATACCAAAATTCATCACAATTAGTTCAGCGGTTTAAGCTTGAAAATGTAACTTAAGACAGAGTTACTTGATTTCGCGTTCTGGAATGTTTTAAATATCCGTGCGGTGACGGAGAAAGAATACAATTCTCCGCCTTTCTCCTCCGGTGGATGTCGTAAGAGGCGACTAACGGATTTTCGAGCTTCCATATGCTCCACTGCGTGGTAGGGCTTGCTCTGTCTGGTTAGTGACCACGCATGGTGTAAAACTCGTCAAGTGACCGCTTTTCGGTTGCGTTTCGGGATCAGCCAGCATATAACCAGAGCTCGAGTGGATGGTGCTGCGATGCATTTGGTCTGTGAAGGCTTCGGTCGAACCACTTCTGTAATTACCGACTATTTCCGATTATAAGTTTTTTTTTGTATTATGGATAGGTAAAGTTAGTAAAATTCATGGTTATTTTATTTAATCACTATAATGTAGTTTTATTATCGTAAATTACAAATTCTTATACTAAAACATTGCTTGATTCTTCTTCATTACAGACGCAAAAAATTTCTTCATCGTCAGATTCGAGCTCATGAAAAAAAAACATTTTCTGAAAAATTCAAATTTTGAACTTGTTCTGGTTTGTTACAGAGTGACAATAACATAGACAACGGTTTTTGTAGAAAAAAGGTTTTAAAATATTCTACAAGTCAAAAGTGTTTACCTCGTTTCACGTAAAATTGTAGCACATCTTTTACGTCTAATTCTTTTGCGTGTACCAGTATTCAGCCACGGTAGCATTCGGTTATTCCATATCCATGATTTTCTTAAAAATTATTATTATTATTTGAATCTCAACCGATGCTAAAAATTCTCCTCACTGACTCAAAAGAAAACTTTTGACACTTGATTGATAAACAGACATATGACTGTCTTAACTGTCATTCAAGTGTTGCTACTGTTACCGACCAGCAACATTACAGCCTCTTTGGATCTCTCTTTGGTCTACCTTCCAAATTCTAAATTTCAGTGACATCTTTTTTATAAAAATATATGTAAAAAACAATAGTTGACAATATACATCTATCACGGGAAAAGTGGTCTCATTTTGTTCGTGCCCTATCCTCAACAGCTACCACAGAGTAGTAGATTTACTCATGTGGTTGCTACCCCTCGATAAACTATTGCTACCACAAAACTAGTGTTTTAAGTAAAAGAAAAAACCCATTTGTCGGCGGTAAATGGTCCGAGCAGAAAAATATCTTTAAGAATTTTTATAGGATTTATCGGTTATAGTTCCGAAAATATAAAATGTCTTAAAAATACGTGTATTTGTCGGGTTTCGGTCCGGCTGCCCATCTTTAGAGCTTTATTTAGTACGTTTTTAACGGGATCTGCTGCGACCTAAGTCAGGTACATTATGTAGAGTACTACGACTAACAGAAAAAAAAACGCCTAAAATGGATTTATCGGCTTTTGTTCCGGAGCTCCTCAAATGTATTAGTGGGAACCTTATTTACTTTACTTACAAATTATAAGCAGACATTTTGATCTATAAAATTAATAATTTGAATTATAGGTAATATCGATAACCGGAAATTATGTTACTTGCAGAATCACTACCCACATCGCTATTTTTGTCTAGTATTAGCGCTGGAGTTGTATATATACAACAATAGGGATTCCAAGATCGATATTTTGTAGAAGTATCGGATTAACTTTATCTTGGCTTTGATAGTGTCTGTTTGCAAGATTATAGACTTTTGATGTCGTTCATTAAAATTTCATTAATTATATGAGGGGAAACAAGTAAAACAAACATTAGTTTCACGTATAAAAGTGTTATTTTAACCTTGTAACCTAATTTGTCGTAGTGATGTGTCACAACACTATAGGTTAAGAATGAAAATAAATATGCGGCGCTAGAGGCACATTCTTCTGAGCGACCACCTGGCGGTCAAAAGGTTAACTACCTATAAAGCAGGATCATTTGCGGCTGTTTGCCCTACACACTACATTACATATACCTAATGTTGTGTAGTGTAGTGTGTAGAGCAAACATGTGTATGACAAAACAGCCGCGGACGATCTGACGAAAAAATCTTGCCCCCCCCCCCCCCCCCCCAGGCCAGAAGCTGGGTACGCCCATGTCTGACATGTTATGGTTTAGTTAAAAGTGGCCAAAAACGGCCACTTTTAACTAAACCATAACGACGGTGTAACGTCTTATTTAACTAAACCACAACATGTCAGATGTTCATTAGGTGACGTAAAAACGCTAAATTACTTCATTCAAATAGTTTGTTGAGCATAATTTGATTTTCTATCTCGAATTACTAGACATGTTTTTTTTTCATTGGCGGCGCTAGTGTGCGGCGTAAGCGCTCTTAAGTAATTTCTCAAAGTTAGCTTTGATACATTTTTAACCGACTTCAAAAAAAGGAGGAGGTTCTCAATTCGGTTGTATGGTTTTTTTTAAAATGTTTGTTACCTCATGACTCCGTCATTTATACACCGATTTGGAAAATTCTTTTTTCATTTGAAAGGATATACTTCCAGATTGGTCTCATTTTTATCAAAATCCAGTTCTGATGATGGGATCCTTTAGAAATTGAGGGACCTCCTCAAATATTGTAGGCATACCTATAGCGATTTTGGTATTTTCAGCCACTCCTGCTATAAGCTTGTTAGTTTGTTTGTCCGTCTTCCACTGTTGCAATAATAAACATGTCACCATGTTTATGAAGCACTATTTCTTAAAAATATCCACGATTTCACGTAAAATCAGAAAAATTCACAGAGCTTAAATTCTCAGCGCGCGGATTATTGCTGACGAACTGTCAAACAGTTGCCAAAAACAGTTCTGTTACGTCGCATCACGCATCTCTTTTTATCACATAGTGTTACTACTGGTGACATCTCACTCGCTCAGCCCTTTGTTGCTCTATTCCGTTGGTATATTAACTTTATGTTTTATCCCGACCTGTCGCCAGAAGATATAGATCCAGCTGCTGCCACCACTTTTTCCATGCTTCTGCATTGTTTGTCGAATTATCTGATGATATTTTCAGATTTTCCAGCGTCATCTGCATGCGCTGCACATGGTCCACGCCAACCGGATTAATCATATTTTACTTACTTTTACCTCTGACACCATGTTAGGTTGTGCTTGTTTTTTTGGGTCTTCACAATAATACTACTACAGCTTAGTCAGTGGTCTTCAGCTCCACGTTCTTTATTCAAACAACAAGTACATATTAACAAACAGGTACAGCGTCTGTCGTCGGCCGCTCCGACACCAGTGTAATACAAAATATGGCGGCTCTGTAGAGCGGTTGTTCCCAGTTGTCACCACTGGCTCCGTTCCCACTGCTACGCATAATCTATGTAGTGATGTACCTAACACTGACCAGAGTTGACTTTGTCTTTTGGTTGCAGGGGTGTCTGGGTCGTACCTTTCATCACCAACTGTTACCTGGTGCAGATATCAGCTTTCCGAGGCGCTGTTGCCAAGGCCATCACCTACTCCAGGAAAGACGTCGACCCAGATATGGCATTCTGCTCCAGCTTGAGAAAACTGGTATGTAGGATATAGTGCCTTTAATATACCCTACTTACTGCTATAAAAAATTGTTTTGACAAACGGGATATAAATAGTAGTTTAGAAGTTCAATGTTCTCAATCGCTTTGCCTTATCATCCGTTCTAAAATGTGAAGTTACTAACCGATGATTATTATTTTTTATCTTATTTAAGCGTTGTTTGGCGGTCCTATCTTTACTAAAAAATAAAATTGCTGAAATATTCGTTTTGAATTGTCACCACTTTAAATTTGGGCTTTAGCAGTACTTTTTTATTCACTTAAGACGACTTCACTCTGGTGGGATCCTAAACCACTATATTTCGCAGTCCAGGTGAAAGCTGTTCCAAGTGGAGAGCTTTAGTTTCAATGTAAAGATAAGATAGTATGGTCAATAAAATAATAATTAAAAATATTAATTATGTAATAAAATTACATACAACCGTCTCTGTTGCCATGTAGTGGTTGGACCAATTTTTCTAGAGGTAAAAGTCGCGAGTTCA
This sequence comes from Eudonia mercurella, assembly GCA_963082485.1. Taxonomy (NCBI): domain Eukaryota; kingdom Metazoa; phylum Arthropoda; class Insecta; order Lepidoptera; family Crambidae; genus Eudonia; species Eudonia mercurella. The sequence goes on from OY720022.1 coordinate 18,782,353, forward strand.
GTGTCCAATAAGATTGATTTGATTGGTTACTTTTTTTAGTTTGGTTATAGATTTTTTGCACATAGGTCTATGGAAGATCTGTGAATGGCAATAGCTTTAGGCTGCGTCATGGTGGGAAAACATATAAATCCTCAGAACAATATTATTCTGAGTATAAATCCTTTGAGAATTCACCAATTTATTTTTCTGAATATCACGCAGAAGCTAGTTTCGATAAAATCCATAGAGATCAGTTTAAACTAGATTAACAGCACTGCACATCGCCTCTTTAGTGTTAATTTTAATGCCCCCACTGCTAGGACACGACGAATTGGCGCATTGACGACTGCTACTGCAGCCGGCACCAACGGCTTTACGTGCTTTTTGAAGCACGGAGGAGCTCGACCTGATAACTTTTTGATAACCCATGAGTGATGCAACGAATACGAATACGAATATTCGTATTCGCCGAATATCATGACGACATTCGTAAAAAATATTGAGTAAATACTTGTACTATTATGTATTCTATGGTAAAACGGAATGCACCCGAGCTGCGATGCATGTATCTGAACCTTAGATCTGAACGTATTATTTTGTTGACGTTTTAGTCTTTTTATTTGGGAAATACCTTCAAACCAATTAATATTTCGGTTAGTTGGTATTGTTTGTGGTTGCTTTTACATATGGTGTGTGTCTGATGTGATGTATGGTATTTTTGATTGTCAAATTGTGCTAAGACGATTTAAATTATTAAAATGTCATCCCAACGTGAGAATAGTCATGTTTGGAAAGAACAAAGAACACGTACAACGAAGTTGATGCCATCTCATACTTCCGAATCTATCGCCACCCGCAGATCCATTGAATTTTTGGCGTAAGGATAAACATTTTCCGACAATATAAAAATTGTCACAGAAATATTTCTCAGTAAAACCTTCCACTGTAGCCTCAGAAACGCTATTTTATGATAGCTGGCAATATATGTATAAACGGAGAAAAGAAATCGTCTTGTTACGAAAAAGTTTGCAAATGATATGCTTTTAAAATAAAAAATTACCAGAAGTCAGTTTTATTAAAGTACTTACATTTTATACTAATTAGCGTGTTTTATTGGCTTTGACTAACTAAGGTTCAGCTATTCGTATTCGTAATCGTAAAAGTGGTTATTCGTTGCATCACTATAACCCATCCGACGTCCAGCCTTTGCGAAAGATGCTTTAGCAGTCGCAGACCGGGCGTGTTAATCACTGCGCCATCGAGCTCCATCGAGCTCCACCACTCATTGTTCCAGGGTAAGTTCATGTACGTGAGCAACGAGATCGACTTCGGCCACCTGGTCAATCCTGAGAACTACGACATCAGCCGCACCCACCCGGACGTGTACCAGCTGTTCGACAACAAGCTGGAGTGGGAGCAGCGCTACCTGCACGCCGAATACTACTCCAGTTTCGATAAGAAGAAACCTTTGATGGTACGTACCCTCTTCATTCCATTAATTTTATTTGTAGTAGCCAGTGTTCGAAAGTGTTTTGTTAATGAGCAACATGCCTGAATTGTCGAAACTGGCACAAGACCAAACAAAATTAAGTAAGTACTTTAACGTCGGAGGCCAAACCTACTTCGGTTCGGGTTGCTGAGCCAGCGAAGTAAGTAAGTAAAAGTTCGAAAGGATAATTATTAATAACAATTAAAGGATAATTATCATTAATAATTATCCTTTAATATATAACGGTTGGATAATTATCGAATGATAATAACAAAAAATTGCTCTTGCTAAGGTTAACTGTATTCGGACGACGAAAGTGCACTTATTAACCGCACTCATCACGCATGAGTGTGTCTCTGCGCTTCTTGCCAAAGCTTTAGAAACCAAAGTCAAAGTCAAAGTCAAAGTTATAAAATACTTTCAAAACACAAAATATATTAATAAAGTTTTTATATTGTTACAATCGCTCGAACTATTATTATGGATTACTTACTTAATTTCTAATAATAATAATGATAAATAATAAAGTTTATTGATTCAAGTAACAAGACTCATTTGTGTTAGTTATAATTTTACTTATCCTATGTTAGTAAAGGCAAAAATACAAAAATATATGAAATCAAATCAATTTACATTAATAATCCTAAGTTATGCCCGCACACAAGTCACCCCCGCACCTCCCCGGCAGAGATGGTGCAGCAATGACTTATGTACCGGCAGTCTAGCATGCTAGCAATCGTAACATAAAAGAACAAAAAGTAATATGACTAAAACTGTTGATAATTATCAAGCTGTGATATTATCATGATAATTTTTAACCCTGACTATCACCCGTTACCGTTATTACCGTTTAAATGGCTCCGCACACTAGGCGACACGCGACTGCGACAGCTCGGCGACTATACGCGACGACAGGCTGCGTCCGACATTTTTCATATATTTTGTTCAAAGTTCACTTGGCGTCAGACGCAGAGTCGCGACGACAAGCTAGGGGAGTCGCGAAACTGACACTTACAACTGTCGTGCGACTGTCGTCGTGTGTGCGCGTGCTCTACGCGACTAGACGCGGCGACTAGACGCAGCGACAAGTCGTCCAGTGTTCGCAGTCATTTAGTTGTAGGACAAGGGACGTGGTCTCGGCACATGTAAAACTCGCACAGGGGACTGTCCACGTCAGGTCATAACGCCACGGAACGAAACGGAGATGAATGATTGTTGGTGCTAAAAGACAATGTGGCGGCTTATTTTTGATTTCGTACTATTATGACATACTACTATCACAATATAAGTGCTTCTAATATAATTAGATTCGTACGAGTCAAATATGAACGAAACTCATCCAAAGTGCGGCCGTCCTTTATCCAATCAACATGTAAGTTAATACATGACAATACAGCGTCAGTTTTGTTACAGCCTTGTCCTGTTGTATACTTGTTCCCGTTGATGTCGAAAAGATTCTGCAAGGAATGGATCGAAATAATGGAGGCATTCGGCCAATGGAGCGATGGCTCTAACAGCGTAAGTCATTTTTATATTTCATTCAAATATTATTATTATTGTTGTGGATTTCCAAAGTAGTAGTAGCGATACGGCCTGCTACCTCATCAGTATTAGGTTGAACTCCGCTAGGATACAAGTCTTGGAGATATATGTTACAAACAAAGTCCGCAGTGGGCGCAGAGTAAACCCGGTAGACATGAGTTCGATATATCAAAACGAAACCTAAAACGCATATGAGAACCATATCATATCATATCGATATGGAAAACTTCATATCCGATATAAGAAAAACTGTAATTACTACCGAATTGAAAACCAAAACTGCATTTGAGAACGCTGTATAATAAAACGCAAAACTATAGCTTTACTGTACCGTTACTGTAACCAACATAACCATATTATCCAAGGATAACTAAATCTACTGCACAACTCCAGATGTTCTAATATTCACATCTTCCCTTTCTAACTAGGCATATATTAACGGTGCAAATGAGACGAAGCGAATAATCCCCACTTACTTCACTTCGATGTGCGATGTTTAATTTGGCGTTGCACATTATAGTCATAGTAATAAGACGTCATTTTGAGAAATGCGATTATCAACCAAAATCGTGTTGTGTTCGTTTCATTGGAAAAACGGTTTTCGTTATCGATATGAAAACCGTATATCGGTTACGTAACCGATCATAGAAAACTGAAAACCCCCATGTCTAAAACGCGCGGTGAGTGTCCCAGATCACCTCTGTTTTTTTTGGAGAGTTTTCTGATTGCCACTGGGTATTTTCAGCGTCACCCGGACTTTAAAGATCATCCCAGTGGCACATGAGGCGAACTATAGGGGTTTTAGTCGGTATCCTGGGCGTCGGGGATAGAGTCCCACATAACAATCCGCTTCTCTCCGGGCGCAGTGGTACAGTTACAAGTATTTATTTATTTATTTATTTATTTATTTATTTATTCTTTATTGCACAATAAAATAAAATTAAGTACAAAAGGCGGACTTAATGCCAAATGGCATTCTCTACCAGTCGACCCAAGGGCTAGAAGGGTATTAACAAGTGTATACTTTTGACTCTTTATTCTATTGTTGCCCGAGTAGTGCTTGCTAAGCACCCCCCTGCGGACTGTAACATATTATTATCCATACGTTATTTCCCTATCTCCGTGGTACCAAAAAACGACTCTTAATTTAGTAAGATGACATGTGTGAGTGTAAGAAATATTTCTCAAACTTTGTCCTTTAATTTGTTGTAGAAAATATTTTAATAAACATGCTTTTAAAAAAAAAGTTTACTTATATGTTAAAAAGAATGAACCATAATATCTAATAAAGAACCATTTTACATTTCGGTGTCGTATACAAACTTTAAAGCTCTACTTATTTCAAACTTTAAGCTGATCTTAATGATTTTTTATATACTTCGGGGAAATACAGAGTTGTTGACAGTTAATAATGTTGCATTTTTTTAAAACGTTTGTGCAATAATTTCATCCGCTTTGAAACTTTCCATACTAAACTTTAAACCGCATAAATTCAACGTATTTTTTTTATGTTTTCTACATAAAAAGTTTCATTAAAATTGGCTTATTGGTTTGAAAGAAATAGAGCTTTAAAGCGTGTATGGAATATCAAAATATGAAATGGCTCTTACTACTTTATAGATGAAAACGAAAATTATCTGCCGTAAAAATGAGAAATCACGTAAGAAGATTTGCCTGAAGAATACTTTGAGCCAAGTAAAGTGATGATCTGTAATTGTAGACCAATCGTGACTAATTTCTAATGCTGTAACACTGATGTAGGACGTGCGTCATGCTTTATAGTTAGTTGTATTAGAACTTCTTGTAGTTAATAACTTTTTATGATTACGCAAATAGATTATATTCACCAGTCCAGTAGTTTTTCGTTTTGTGTTTTGCAGTTTTACTTAAGACTTGTTATTCTGCCACGATAACAAAATTACATTAAGAAACCTGTTGTTTTGGCGCCAACTGAATTTTGTCGTGAAATATTGTCAGTTTTAAAAATGATCGATCAACTACATCACTGGCTATGACGCATATGTACCCGCGGCAGGAGTTACTCAGCAAAATGCAGCCGTAGTAAACTTTTGCTTTTCTAAAAGAGAGCCAAACGGAAAACATTACGAAATACTCTTTCAAATGTATGTATCAGTAAAAATCCCTCTCATCTAACAGTTCAGTTTAAAAAGATCCACCACTAACCGCAACCTGTACATAAGTATTTTTAGTAAAAAAAAGTTTAACATCAAATTTATCTTAGAACTTGAAAATTCTTGAAAATTTATAAGATTATTTCTTTTGACAACCCTTTGACGCAAATCAATCAGTCCTGATTAAATAAGTGGAGCAAGCAAGACCAAGAAAACAACTACGATGCCAAAACAGAAATTATAGGTACCTACTCAAAATAAGCGCAAGCCACGGTAATACCATAGTAGAATGAAACAAGTAGGTCGACTCGGCCCCCGAGCAAGCGATAATCACCTAAACTTGTAGGGCTGTCGCTTTTAATTAGAATGAGGTAGGTATCTACATATAAAATAAGAACATACTTAGAAATATGAATTCATGGATTTCAGAGAACCCCCGATCTACCTAAACGTAGTTTGTCAACTGTACAACACAACAACTTACAAAAGGTAAGTAGATACGGTCAACAGCACATCACGGTAAACACTTGCAGTTCGATATTAGTACTTATGCCCACAACATAAGAGCGGTACAAAGTCCAAAGTGTTTCGTGACTGTTCCTAATTAGTCCCTTGTTTTCGCGGTAGGGTGTACCGTCTAATCTAATAAATTAAACTTACAAATCCGTAGGTACATGTATTTACCTCTCTAATCCACGAAATCTGGAGCAGAACTTAACTCTTTCGATAGTAAATAAATGACACAAAATTGTGTAATTAGGTTAGGCAGGAGGTACTCACTCACCGTTCTTGTTCGGTAGGTAAAGTAAAGAAAGAAAATTCTGGATGGACAAGCTGCTATTAAGACATCCATAAACACTGCAATATTTTTGTAACCATCGTTGACCTTGACTTACGTTTAACAAATTATAATCTACGTGCGAGCGGCAGCGGCGCCGGCACAGCGACGAAACACGCAGGCGCGCGCGGCATTACGAGTATGTACGGCTCAGCCGCGACTGGCGCATCATTAGCATCAATAAACTTTGTCAGTGTGTGTGTGCGACGATGCGTACGGACGGGTTGGCTCGGCAGCGCTCACATACAAGCCGCGCTCGGTGCGTATGTATGAAGATAACCTACTTGTTTCATTCTACTATGGTAATACTATCTACAGTATTATAACTCGGCCCTATCTTTGAAATAAATGCCTACAGCCGCGCGGTACGTAAACACGCGATAGGGCTGGGCGTAGGTATATTTTCTTTGGCTAGGCTGCCCACCTACAGGTAGGTATTTTAATTACATCTGCCTACTTTGAGCTTCTATCTAGTTCTGTAAATGTATTTTGTGATTGTAAATATGACCCCCCTTATTCCTAAAAACGATTTAAGCATTATTACTTACGTTAAATATTGTTTTGTTAACGTCACACAAACGTCATTTTGAATTACAAAGAAAGACAAAACAATGATGATTAACTAAATAAATGAATAAGGGGGTATATTTTTTATTTAAACAGTAAAAATACGTTGTGAATAAAATAGGAAGTGTTCTATAAAAAAAATGTTGTTTTTTGATAAGTTTAAAAAATTAAAATCAATCAATCGTTTAATTCAATGATGTTTCCAAAAACCTACAACCCGGAGGTTTTAACACAAGCGTATCTACCGTATCATAAATGAACCGCCTATAACTAGCCGTTCACTTGTATATCATTTTCCTTTACCCTTTTCACTTTATTTATTAATCCAGGCATTTTTTCGGAGCAAAAAACGAAATGCCTATCCATTAAAAAAGACACAAATTACGTACCTACTAGTAAGTCATAAATAAAAACATTTTATAGTCTTACTTAAGTACCTTTCGGAGTTTACAGGTAATCAAAAAATGTTATATCTAGGTGCGTTATTGACGAATTCATGCAACCAAAAACAGCATATTCTAATATTGATCCATGCCAATCTTGCCATAACTTATTTTAATCAAAACAATTACCACGCTTACTGTTTAAAAAACAACACACCGTCCGTTCGTCATTGCGGCACATTCGCGACCTGTTGCATGCCGAGCGCATGCCGAGATCCGAGCGCGTAGGTATAGCTCGCGCTTCGTCCGTTTGTATGAAGTTACAACACTGTAGATATTATTACCGTGCGCAAGCCGTGCACCGACGCGTGCTTACTGAATGCTCTCACGAGATAAGGAGGAGCATATCTTTGCCGGCAAGCTCACCGTTCACTATATCGAGGCGTTCTATAAACTTATACAAGGAGAAAGCCCCCATGAAATACAAGGGGAAATACAAGCGCTAGCGGCATATTACAGAAACCTCTAAATATATATTTTAAACAGAAGAGAGAAGCATCCAACACCGGCATAGATGACTGGCGCAAATGTCAGTGCTTACAGCAACAAAGCATGGTGACGTGTCTTCTATCGGCGTTCGTGACTCTGACCGCTATTTCTGTGAAATGTCATCTTGACTAGCCAGTTGACTTCTTTCATTTATTGATAGTCTTGACTTTAAGAATGAATGGAATGGCCAATAAGTTTATATTTTAAAAATTGTGCTATGTTATAGAATTAATAGTGGGGTAGTGTAGATTGCAGTATCAATTTATGTATTCTACGAATATATAATAAATCTTTGGGTACTTATTTGGATTTAAAAAAAATTGTTGGGCAATTTTATTTGTTGTCGTTACGAAACAGAAAAAACACCTAAAATTGTATCTGATTCGTTTTTAGAATATAGTAAAAATAATATAGTTATCATATTTAATGTTTTCAAATAATTACTTAAAAAATCACAATAACTTTGTATTAAACTGTGTATTAATTCAAAATAAAAAAATATCTATAACATGTTTTCCAATGACTAATAATAATATTTATTAACTTTAAACTGCCAATCTATACTAATATTATAAAGAGGATAGCTTTGTATTTTTGTATGTATGTTTGCAACAAATAAACTTAAAAACTACTGGACCGATTTAAAAAACTCTTTCACCATTAGAATGCTACATTAGCGCTGAGTAACAAGACAATATTTAAAAAAAGAAAAGAAAATGCGGTACGAAGTCCGCTGGGTCAGCTAATAAATAAATAAATATCGTAGGTAAACCTAAACACATTTATTATTATTTAAAGAAAAAACAAATACTGCTACTCCATATTACTTTGTTCCATTTGTATAGACAAAAAAACTTTAATTTTGTGTCGTAGTGTTTTGTACGCCGCCGTGCGATATCCAGTGATGTAGTTCATCGCTATAAGTATAAACAGTAAAACTAAAGCGGGGAGCACAACGTAACTGAAAACTTAGGACCTATGTTTAAAAGTGTAGACTTATGCATTGCCTTTTATTGTTTACAAGACATTTTATGATTTCAGTAGAACTCCGTTCACTACTAGAGATAGGTTCCTATAAACCAAAAACCCCTAACACATAGTATATATGTTAATAATGACGTAGAATCAGATGAATAGTTTAATAATAATAGTTACATAATACTAACTACAAATTCTCTTTGTACTGGTAGCATTGTATATTTTATGTTATAAAATATACGACACATTTACCTACGCAAATTGATTATGACACACATTAATAATTTACTAATTTTCATTTATAAAAAATTAAGGATGAAAAAAAGAACTTTTCATCCCCCCATCTCGGAAAGAGTATTTTTGCTCTTCGATATCTGAGTGCAAAAGCCGTTTTTATCCGCTAGAGGATAAAGTAAATTGAATTTAGAACATCGTGTGCACTAAGTTTGTGAATTCAAAACATTATTAAACCTATTTACTTCTACCTCCATGGTGCCGAATTTATCAGTACACAAGTCACTAACACCAACATTACAGTACCTAACAAAAATATTACACTCAACTTAAGTAACTGTAGCAACGTTACCTACAATTTTTCTTAATTGTACCTAAGTATTATTTGTTATAATTTAAAGATTATTCAGTAATACTTACCTATCATAATGTAGTAGTTAATACACAAACTGAAATAAAAGTATCTTGTGATTGTAAATGTTTTTTTTTTGCATTTAGTCATTTCCTCGCTGAGGTGGGATGAAAAGTTACGTGTTGCACTCGAGTGCAAAGATTTTTCACCTCGTGCTCTTTTGATTCCCTCGCTAACGCTTAGGATTCAAATTTTTGAATCACTCGCTGCGCTCGTGATTCAATTTTAGAATCCTTCGCTTGCTCGGTCATCAAAATTGAGCACGCGGTTAAAAAGCAACTTTGCACACTTGTATAACAAATAACTATTATTGTACAGTCACGTGCGATGAAATGTATACATGGACAGAATTTTGAATAAATGTTTACTCTGAAAGTTTCAAAAACAAATGATGACTGTGGTTTTTTTCTTTCATATGTATACACTTATAAAACTGTAGCTGTTTTCACTATTTTGACAAATGTGTATTGATTTCAATAAAATGTACACAATGTAGTTTGCAATATAATGTAAACATTCATTTTTGTCTTTTACAAGCTTTTATTTAGTTACACCTGTCCTGTTGTTGTTGTCCTGTGATATTATTCTGTCTGTAAACAAATCTTGCAACTTAAATTTGATCCACTTCCCGGTTACCGATTGAGCTGAAACTTTGCATGCATGTGTAAATCGGATGACAATGCAAAATTATTATGCCATGAAGCTGATTTGATCATGGAACCTGAAAGTGGCCATAGGAACTCGGTAGTTAAACAACACAACCTCGTCGACTTTGGACTCGTTTGATCCGTCTTGACGAGTACTTTGGTGCTAGATGGTAACCAGGGTCTGGTGATGGAGCTGGAAAATGGTCATAAGAACTCGGTAGTTAAACGACACAACCCCATCGAGTTTCGGCTCGTATGATTCGCCTTGACGAGTACTTTGGTGCTAGATGGTAACCAGGGTCTGATGATGGAGCTGGAAGATGGCCATAGGAGCTCGGTATTGAACGACACAGCCCCATCGACTTTGGACTCGTTTGATCCGTCTTGACGAGTACTTTGGTGCTAGATGGTAACCAGGGTCTGATGATGGAGCTGGAAAATGGTCATAAGAACTCGGTAGTTAAAAGACACAACCCCATCGAGTTCGGGCTCGTATGATTCGACTTGACGAGTACTTTGGTGCTAGATGGTAACCAGGGTCTGATGATGGAGCTGGAAAATGATCATAAGAACTCGGTAGTTAAAAGACACAACGCCATCGAGTTTGGGCTCGTATGATTCGTCTTGACGAGTACTTTGGTGCTAGAACTAAAAAGTTAAAAATAAAATAAAATAAAATAAACATTTTAAAAACAAGCTTTTACTACTTGTTAATAATAAAAGAACTAAAAAGTTTAAAAACAATATATTTTTTTAAACTTTTTAGTTAAGTTACTAATAATTAAAATCCGATAATAAGAAAATCTTTGTGTTTTTATCACAGACCCAATTTTTTTTAAAATAAAAGCACGTTACTTTGTGAATTGTGATTGCAAAAGAAAAATAGTGAAGGTGTATTATGCTAAATGTTCTTTAATGTTCCATATAACATATATTTGTATTATATAATATATTACAGCGTGTATACATTGTTTTAAAATTGCCTTGTATATATGTAAAAGATATTGTCACATATACATAATTATAAACTTAAAAGTGTATAGTATGCATTGATAGTGTTCTGTATACTTCATTATGAAGACAAAGTATACCTAATTTTGACCCAGTTTGAAGAATATATGATTTCAAATACAACACGACATACTTATTTTTGAAATATCAAATGTTTACATATTTTTGCAAATGTATCACTGTATACATATCAGTGCATGTGACTGTACAAACACCATGGATGGATAAGCGTATAAACAAATTTTTTAAATGTTTTCTACTTAAAAAGTTTCATTAAAATTGGCTTATTGGTTTGAAAGAAATAGAGCTTTAAAGCGTGTATGGAATATCAAAATGTGAAATGGCTCTTACTACTTTATAGATGAAAACGAAAATTATCTGCCGTAAAAATGCGAAATCACGTAAGAAGATTTGCCTGAAGAATACTTTGAGCCAAGTAAAGTGATGATCTGTAATTGTAGACCAATCGTGACTAATTTCTAATGCTGTAACACTGATGTAGGACGTGCGTCATGCTTTATAGTTAGTTGTATTAGAACTTCTTGCAGTTAATAACTTTTTATGATTACGCAAATAGATTATATTCACCAGTCCAGTAGTTTTTCGTATTGTGTTTTGCAGTTTTACTTAAGACTTGTTATTCTGCCACGATAACAAAATTACATTAAGAAACCTGTTGTTTTGGCGCCAACTGAATTTTGTCGTGAAATATTGTCAGTTTTAAAAATGATCGATCAACTACATCACTGGCTATGACGCATATGTACCCGCGGCAGGAGTTACTCAGCAAAATGCAGCCGTAGTAAACTTTTGCTTTTCTAAAAGAGAGCCCAACAGAAAACATTACGAAATACTCTTTCAAATGTATGTATCAGTAAAAATCCCTCTCATCTAACAGTTCAGTTTAAAAAGATCCACCACTAACCGCCACCTGTACATAAGTATTTTTAGTAAAAAAAAGATTAACATCAAATTTATCTTAGAACTTGAAAATTCTTGAAAATTTATAAGATTATTTCTTTTGACAACCCTTTGACGCAAATCAATCAGTCCTGATTAAATAAGTGGAGCAAGCAAGACCAAGAAAACAACTACGATGCCAAAACAGAAATTATAGGTACCTACTCAAAATAAGCGCAAGCCACGGTAATACCATAGTAGAATGAAACAAGTAGGTCGACTCGGCCCCCGAGCAAGCGATAATCACCTAAACTTGTAGAGCTGTCGCTTTTAATTAGAATGAGGTAGGTATCTACATATAAAATAAGAACATACTTAGAAATATGAATTCATGGATTTCAGAGAACCCCCGATCTACCTAAACGTAGTTTGTCAACTGTACAACACAACAACTTACAATAGGTAAGTAGATACGGTCAACAGCACATCACGGTAAACACTTGCAGTTCGATATTAGTACTTATGCCCACAACATAAGAGCGGTACAAAGTCCAAAGTGTTTCGTCTGACTGTTCCTAATTAGTCCCTTGTTTTCGCGGTAGGGTATACCGTGTAATCTAATAAATTAAACTTACAAATCCGTAGGTACATGTATTTACCTCTCTAATCCACGAAATCTGGAGCAGAACTTAATTCTTTCGGTAGTAAATAACTGACACAAAATTGTGTAATTAGGTTAGGCAGGAGGTACTCACTCACCGTTCTTGTTCGGTAGGTAAAGTAAAGAAAGAAAATTCTGGATGGACAAGCTGCTATTAAGACATCCATAAACACTGCAATATCTCTTGTTTTTTTTTGTAACCATCGTTGACCTTGACTTACGTTTAACAAATTATAATCTACGTGCGAGCGGCAGTGGCGCCGGCACAGCGACAAAACACGCAGGCGCTCGCGGCATTATGTACGGCTCAGTCGCGACTGGCGCAGCATTAGCAGCAATAAACTTTGTCAGTGTGTGCGTGCGACGATGCGTACGGACGGGTTGGTTCGGCTGCGCTCACATACAAGCCGCGCTCGGTGCGTATGTATGAAGATGACCTACTTGTTTCATTCTACTATGGTAATACTATCTACAGTATTGTAACTCGGCCCTATCTTTGAAATAAATGCCTACAGCCGCGCGGTACGTAAACACGCGATAGGGCTGGGCGTAGGTATATTTTCTTTGGCTAGGCTGCCCACCTACAGGTAGGTATTTTAATTACATCTGCCTACTTTGAGCTTCTATCTAGTTCTGTAAATGTATTTTGTGATTGTAAATATGACCCCCCTTATTCCTAAAAACTATTTAAGCATTATTACTTACTTAAATATTGTTTTGTTAACGACACACAAACGGCATTTTGAATTTGAGAAAAAGAGACAAAACAATGATGATTAACTAAATAAATGAATAAGGGGGTATATTTTTTATTTAAACAAATAAAATACGTTGTGAATAAAATAGGAAGTGTTCTATAAAAAAATGTTGTTTTTTGATAAGTTTAAAAAATTAAAATCAATCACTCGTTCAATTCAATGATGTTTCCAAAAACCTACAACCTGGAGGTTTTAACACGAGCGTATCTACAGTATCATAAACGAACTGCTCATAACTAGCCGTTCACTCGTGTATCATTTTCCTTTACCCTGTTCACTTTATTTATTAATCCAGGCATTTTTTCGGAGCAAAAAACGAAATGCCTATCCATTAAAAAAGACACAAATTATATACCTACTAGTAAGTCATAAATAAAAACATTTTATAGTCTTACTTAAGTACCTTTCGGAGTTTACAGGCAATCAAAAAATGTTATATCTAGGTGCGTTATTGACGAATTCATGCAACCAAAAACAGCACAATATATTCTAATATTGATCCTTGCCAATCTTGCCATAACTTATTTTAATCAAAACTAGCCAGTGACTTCTTTCATTTATTGATAGTCTTGACTTTAAGAATGAATTGAATGGCCAATAAGTTTATATTTTAAAAATTGAGCTATGTTATAGAATTAATAGTGGGGTAGTGTAGATTGCAGTATCAATTTATGTATTCTACGAATATATAAATCTTTGGGTACTTATTTGGATTTAAAAAAAATTGTTGGGCAATTTTATTTGTTGTCGTTACGAAACAGAAAAAACACCTAAAATTGTATCTGATTCGTTTTTAGAATATAGTAAAAATAATATAGTTATCATATTTAATGTTTTCAAATAATTACTTAAAAAATCACAATAACTTTGTCTTAAACTGTGTATTAATTCAAAATAAAAAAATATCTATAACATGTTTTCCAATGACTAATAATAATATTTATTAACTTTAAACTGCAAATCTATACTAATTCTATAAAGAGGATAGCTTTGTATTTTTGTATGTATGTTTGCAACAAATAAACTTAAAAACTACTGGACCGATTTAAAAAAATCTTTCACCATTAGAATGCTACATTAGCGCTGAGTAACAAGACAATATTTAAAAAAAAAAAGAAAATGCGGTACGAAGTCCGCTGGGTCAACTAATAAATAAATAAATAAGTATCGTAGGTAAACCTAAACACATTTATTATTATTTAAAGAAAAAACAAATACTGCTACTCCATATTACTTTGTTCCATTTGTATAGACAATAAAACTTTAATTATGTGTCGTAGTGTTTTGTACGCCGCCGTGCGATATCCAGTGATGTAGTTCATCGCTATAAGTATAAACAGTAAAACTAAAGCGGGGAGCACAACGTAAATGAATACTTAGGAACTATGTTTAAAAGTGTAGACTTATGCATTGCCTTTTATTGTTTACAAAAACCCCTAACACATAGTATATATGTTAATAATGACGTAGAATCAGATGAATAGTTTAATAATAATAGTTACATAACACTAACTACAAATTCTCTTTGTACTGTTAGCATTTTATAGACGTATGTTATAAAATATACGACACATTTACCTACGCAAATTGATTATGACACACATTAATAATTTACTAATTTTCACTTATAAAAAATTAAGGATGAAAAAAAGAACTTTATTGTACAAACACAAATGGATGGCAAAGCGTATAAACAAATCTTCTCATGCATGTGGAAACATAACTGGCCGACATGATGAAACGTTAAAAGGTTGCGCATTTAAATGGAGCAGAATATCAGGTGCACGTTTCAATAAATACGGATTTATTTCCCGTGGAACATCTGCTTTCGTCCGTCGTGCATAAGATTCAGAATAATGTTGTTATATTTGGTCGCTGGTCATTAATTTGCATTAAGCGAAATGTTCAAAGATGAGTTGAATTTTTTAAATTTTGATAAAAGATTTTTCGGTTTGATCCACTTGTTCGATAAAGCTCTTTTTATAAATTTGATTCGGCGAACGAGCGGTAGGGGAAATGAAATTAATGAAATTATATGAGAAACGAACAGTTTTCACAACATTATCAAACACTATAATGCTTGTATAGTTATTTGTAGCTATTGGCGAAATAATCTTGCTCCGAGCGAATACCTCGAGTTGGTTGTCATCTTAAGAAAGTAGTCGTCAAACCCAACCAACAAGCTTTGGGCCTGATAGGGCGACGGAACGGCCAGGTATTTGTGCAAAAATAGGCATTTAGCGCTGTCAGAGTTGTCTGCGCGTAAACGCAACGGGGCGGTGGCGGCGGTGAACTCGCATGTCAGTTGCATGTCACTCAGCATGTCTCAGTCAGTCAGTCAGTGGCACAGTATAAAAATGAGCAGTAAGGTAATTTTATGTGACCTTAGAAATTCATTTTTATAATTAAACTTTGTTTATAGTAGTGATAACTTAGAGTTTCATAAATAATTGGCATAAATAGAGTAAATGGTATAAAGAAAACAATTTCATATTAAATTAAAATATTATAATATTGTAATCTCAAAAAGTAGCCTATGTCCTTCTCCATGGTTGATGAATTTTGGTATCTATATCTATACCAAAATTCATCACAATTAGTTCAGCGGTTTAAGCTTGAAAATGTAACTTAAGCCAGAGTTACTTGATTTCGCGTTCTGGAATGTTTTAAATATCCGTGCGGTGACGGAGAAAGAATACAACTCTCCGCCCCTCTCCTCCGGTGGATGTCGTAAGAGGCGACTAACGGATTTTCGAGCTTCCATATGCTCCACTGCGTGGTAGGGCTTGCTCTGTCTAGTTAGTGACCACGCATGGTGTAACTCGTCAAGTGACCGCTTGTCGGTTGCGTTTCGGGATCAGCCAGCGTATAACCAGAGCTCGAGTGGATGGTTCTGCGATGCATTTGGTCTGTGAAGGCTTCCGTCGAACCACTGGTTCGACGGAAACCTGGCGCTGACCAGGCAGACCTCGTTAACCCGCCCACCAGGGAGACCCGTAGAAAAGGCTGTCCTGCTGGCCGCCCGTGGCATAGTACAGGAGCTCAAGCGAGCCTAACCGGTTCGTGAGGCTGCCTCACCATGTCACGCATAATCTCGGAGTGGTCCGTCGTGCCGGTTGGTGACCGGAAGGTGGGGTCTCGGCGGCCATTCCCTGGGGGGTTCGAAGGCCCTTTCGTTCGGTGGGTTAATGATACTCAACTTTAGGCAGATCCCTGGTGAAACAGGCCGCCGCACTTTGACCATTTGCATCGCGGTAGCATTTCCTATATTCACGCCTGCAAACCTCAATGCCGTACACCACCATCTTGAGACGGCACGGCCAGCAGGTGGCACCCTAGGCTAGGTTTTTTATAATATTTGTGTTTTGTATGTGCTTTTGTTGTTCACTTTTATATTAATATTATAACAAACCTAGGCTAAGAAAAAAAGAAATAAAGAGAATAATAACAATAATAATAATTGTAATAATAAAATAATAATAATAATAAAATGGAGTAGTTGTCTATGTTCGCAATGGGATCAAAACGGCGGTCTCAGAACCAACGTTTCATGATGGCAACTGTTTAGGTTAGACTAGTATTTCAAGTATGTATGTATTTTAATTATTGTTGCTTTAGCTAGGTAGACTTAAGCCATGTCTATATACGTTAAGATGCTTTACGCACTTGCTTTCGAATTAGCATGCGTTGTAGCAATGCTTAAGAAATAGCAGTGCTTTGTCAGTGTTCACATGGATGCTGTTTGTACTATTGCTTTAGTTCATAAGTTTATTGATAGATGGCGTTGTATTGTTTTGGTCAGTTTCTGAATCGCGCTATTGAAGTGTTTGCTGAGTTAATGACTAGGAGTGAATTATGGCAATAAATTATCCTCGACCTGACCAGGTGTTTTCTTTCATACCTTGCAAGAAATACCTTAGGGACTGTATTTTGGGAACTTTGTTCATGGTCCTTTACGAGTCGGATGTACGACTTGTTGGTGGAGCGATCAAGAAGCTGGGGAAGCGGCCACGAAGTAGCAAGCGGAGAACGGGTACCGTGCGTGACGACAACAGGCGGTGCAGCGTGACGTCATAGCGAACCGGTGGGGCAACGAAACCAGCGATAAGCGGAGCGTAAGCGGATTAGATTGTGGAGCCACAAAAAGGTGAAGTGCAGTGAAAATTGTGAGTACTTTATTATTGACTTATTAGTGATTCAAGACTTAGAAAATTTGCAAGTTGGGTTCGGACTCAGAAAATTTACAAGTTAATTCTCGGACTTAGAATAATTTCACTAAAAGTGATCAGACGGGGAATCCACGCCGGTTTGAAGATAGAAGTGTAAAACACTTCTAAAAATTTCAAGGAATTTTTCCATCAACTTAGAAAAAAAAAATAGTGAAATTTATTATTGACTTGTAAACTTGTTTGAAAAGTAATTCGCTATGGAATCTTACACTAGAGCACAAGAAGATATTAAACTTCAAATACAAAAAGGGAGAATTAACTTTAAGAAAACGCCTAAGGATCGTTTTTCTTTGTCGTATGTAGAAGCTCGTCTGGAAACTTTGGAAAATCAATGGTCGTTGTTTTACGACACTCATAGAAAAATTATCTCGGAAATAAGTACCAGCGAGCTACAGAAGTCGTTATATCACACAAAGGAAATATTCGACCAGACTGAGGAAATATATATCTACTATAAGTCAGAATTAAAAGAAGAAATATCAAAGTTTCATAGTAAGCAGGCCAACTCACATTCTAGTGCATCAAAGGCCGATGGTGATATTAAGGCCTGTTCTGTTAAGTTGCCGAAAATTACAATACCGTCCTTCTCTGGTAAATACTCAGAGTGGACGTCTTTTAGGGATCTGTTTGAGTCTTTGGTACATAAAAATCCATCTTTAGATGACGTCCAAAAACTTCATTATTTGAAGAGTCATTTAACCGGTGAAGCCGAACAATTACTCAGGCACATCCCTATTACTGGTTTAAATTATAAAACATGTTGGCTTCAACTGGAACAACGTTTTAATAACAAAAGGTATTTAGCAAATTGTATATTGAAGCGTTTTATGAATCAAAAAAATTTATTGTCTGAGTCATCTACTGCGATAAAAGAGTTGTTAGATAACACTAATGAATGTTTAAATGCTCTTAAAAATTTAGATATTGATACTTCTTCTTGGGATATAATTGTGATTTATATTGTGAGTTTAAAGCTTGATACTGAGTCCAGAAAATTATGGGAACTTCAAATAAGTAAGTCTAATAATGTATTGCCTAAACTCAATGAATTTCAAGAGTTTTTGGAACAACGGTTTAGGTCACTAGAATTTTTAGATAGCAAAAATATTAAACAGAGCAATGTACGCAATTTCACTCAAAAATCAATGCATGTAACATCTTCCATATCTTGTATTTTTTGTTCGGATAATCATAAATTGTGTAACTGCAAAAAGTTTGCAAAAGAAGATGTCGATGTCCGTCGTAACTTTGCCCAAACCCATAGGTTATGTTTTAATTGTCTAGGCTCAACCCACTCCGTGTATTCTTGTCGTCAGTCGACCAACTGTCGTATATGCAAAAAGAGGCATCACTCTTTACTTCACCCAAAGACAGCCCCTAAAGGTGATCAAATTAATAACGATCAGGTGCAAGATGGCATAGTCCAGTCTTCATCAAACTCTACAGTCGAGGCATCCAATATTGTTACTTGTTTCTCCAATTTGAACAGTCAGATTTTGCTGGCCACTGCTTTAGTTAAAGTAGATTCGAGAAGCGGTACATTTTATCTTAGAAGTCTCTTAGATCAAGGATCGCAAGCCTCATTTATCACTGAGTCTGCTGTCCAAATGCTTGGTCTAAGAAAGATTCCAAACATGAGCTGCGTATCAGGTTTAGGTAGTGATCAGAGTACAACTCTGCAGTCGAAATTTATGGTTAAAGTCCAAATTCAATCACGTCAAAACCCTAACATTATAGTAGAAATAAAGGCTCATGTTCTCAACAAACTTACTTCACTTCTTCCAGAAAAGAAGGTTCAAGTTCAACTTCAATCACTTCAACTCTCAACTAGGGATCTAGCAGACCCTATGTTTAATACACCAAATAAAATTGATCTTTTACTTGGTGCAGATGTATACAGTCAAATTCTATTGGAAGGAGTTATTAAGGGTCCACAAGGCTATCCCGTGGCACAAAAAACCAAACTCGGTTGGATCCTGTCAGGCAGTATACATACTTTACCAGAAGACAGTTCCGCGCAACGTCATCACGTCGTTAACATGCATGTTCAAATTAATACGAATGATCTCCTAAAGAAATTTTGGGAATTAGAAGAGACTTATTCGGTGAACAAACGACATTTCACAGACGAAGAACAGAATTGTGAAGAGTTCTACTCCAAAACCACAGTTAGAGATGATGTGGGTCGTTACGTGGTTAAACTTCCCTTTAAATCAAACGACCCTCAGTGTCAGTATGGTAACTCATATGAAGTTGCTCGAAAGCGTTTTATTTCATTGGAGAGACGCTTGTTACAAAATACTGAGCTTTATAATCAATACTCTGAGGTAATCGATGAGTATTTAACATTGGGTCACATGGAACCTGTTCCAGAGGCAGAAGTAAATAAACCAAGAGCCGTTTATTTACCACACCACGCGGTGGTTCGTAAGGACAAACCAACTACGGCTTTGCGTGTTGTTTTTGACGCATCTTGTAAGCTTAGTAATGGATCTTCATTAAATAGTGATCTCATGGTTGGCCCTACGCTTCAACCTGATTTGAGGCACATTATAATGCGTTGGCGTTGTTACCCTATCAGCATAGTAGCGGATATAGTAAAAATGTACCGACAAATCAAGGTCAACCACGACGACGTTGATTTTCAACGTCTGTTGTGGCGTAAAGATCCAAATTCAAAGTTTCAACATCTCAGGCTTACGAGAGTCACTTTTGGAACATCCTCGGCGCCGTATTTAGCTGTAAAGTCTCTGCAACAACTTGCGTGCGATGAAGGTGAGAAGCATCCTCTAGCCATCAAGAAGATTCTAGAAGAATATTACGTTGATGACCTAATGACAGGCTGTGACAGCATACAAGAAGGTATTCAACTACACCAAGAGATAACAGAACTGCTGCAGCTCGGGGGATTTCAGCTTCAAAAGTGGACATGTAGTAATGATGAATTACTGCAAAAGATCAAAGAAGACAAAAAGGAATCAATAGAAACTTTTGAATTTAAGTTTGATACTGTTGTTAAAATATTAGGCTTAACGTGGAACCGATCTAATGATGAATTTAACTACACTGTTCAACTTCCTCCGCTGGAAAAACCCGTGACCAAGCGTAGGGTCATTTCAGACATTGCCCGACTGTTTGACCCCTTAGGTTGGATCGCACCTGTCATTACCACTGCAAAGGTTTACATTCAACGAATATGGCTAGCAGGAGTCGAATGGGATGAAGAGATACCAGTGCACATTTTGAATGATTGGCTCGCATTTCGAGCTGAGCTTTCTCATCTCACTGAATTTAAGATGGCATGGTGGGTTGGAACAAGCAAGCATGACGTCACTAACCAATTCCATGGGTTCTGCGATGCTTCCAATGTGGCGTATGCTGCAGTTGTTTACATGAGAAGTGTGGATAGCGAAGGCATCGTACGCGTCAATTTAGTGACATCTAAAACTAAAGTTGCTCCGGTGAAACAGGTTCCCTCGATTAGAATTATGCGGGGCCGTGCTACTTGCAAAACTTCTTCAAGAAGTTTCAACTGTTTTCCAAATACCCAGGGAGAATGACCACGCTTGGACAGATTCCACTGTGGTTATTGCTTGGCTGAGTAGTCATCCAAGCAAATGGAAGACATTCGTTGCAAACAGGGTGTCCGAAATATTGACCACGATGGACAATACTCAATGGTGTCACGTTTCTTCTGAAAACAATCCAGCGGACTGCGCCTCGCGAGGAATTAAACCAAGTGACTTAACAAGCATTGAAATTTGGACTAATGGTCCAACTTGGTTACGCGAGGAGTCAATAATGTACACTAAAGGAAACTTTAAGCAAACAAATTTAGAAGAAAGGAAAGAAAAGGTTGTATGTCATCTCACTACGGGAAAAGAAAATATTGTATCAAGGTTTTCTTCGTTAACAAAATTACTGCGAGTGATTGCATATTGCCGAAGATTCCTGAAATTAAAAAGTAAACATAACACTAAATCTACGGGTCATCTAACGGCAAAGGAAATAAGAGAGTCATTATTTACCTGTATCCGGTTGTGTCAAGGGCAACATTTTCTGGAAGAGATAGAAAGTTTGAAAGGCTTAAGAAAAACAAATAAAAGCAATAAACTTACCTCACTCAATGTGTTTGTAGACGGCGACGATGTCCTCAGGGTGGGTGGACGATTGCAACAGGCAAACATTGAAGAAGATATGAAGCATCCCATATTGATTCCTCAAAGGTCTTACCTCACAAATTTGTTGGTAGCGAATGCTCATGACCGTACTCTCCATGGCGGTCCTCAACTAATGCTTAATTTCTTGAGGACTCAGTATTGGATCATAAATGCTAAACATATCGTCCGACAGTACGTTCGTCGCTGCGTTGTTTGCGTTCGACATGCCGCTCACAGTAATCAACAAATGATGGGCCAGTTGCCATTAGCCCGAGTCTCAGCTAGCCGACCTTTCCATCACAGTGGCGTAGATTACGCTGGACCTATAGCGGTTAGACCTACGAAGGGCCGCGGTTATCACTCCACTAAGGGGTACATATGTTTGTTTGTTTGCATGGCCACGCGTGCCATACATCTAGAAGTAGTCAGCGACATGACTTCAGAAGCGTTTTTAGCAGCTTTTAAACGATTTGTGGCACGTAGAGGCCATTGCGCAGAATTGTGGAGTGATAACGGCACAACATTCGTAGGAGCAAATAGAGAATTGAAAAACTTATTCAATTTAGAAAGGTCACGAGTAGCTGACGATATTGCTGAATGGCTAGCAACCAACGGAACCAATTGGCACTTTATTCCACCCCACGCTCCGAACTTTGGAGGGCTTTGGGAAGCTGGAGTAAAGTCCACCAAACACCATTTAAAAAGGGTGATCGGTAATAGCACTCTTACTTATGAAGAAATGTCAACCCTTTTGTCACAGATTGAGGCTTGTCTCAACTCGCGTCCTATTTCTCAAATAAGTAACAACCCGGAAGACTCGTGTCCATTGACGCCTGGACATTTTCTAGTGGGAGAACCATTAGTTCTTGTACCAGGCGCTAGTTTTGAGGAATCGAACTTAAGTACACTTAAGCGATGGCATTTCACTCAGAGACTTTACAAGATTTTTGGCGTAGATGGTCTCACGAGTACCTGACACAGCTCCAGCATAGATATAAGTGGTCACATCAAGCGTCAGAGCCAAACGTGGGGGATGTGGTTTTGGTGAAGGAAGATGATCTTCCACCGGCACGATGGTTGTATGGCATAATAACCGAAAAACATATGGGTTTGGACAAACTTACAAGAGTTGTATCGCTGAGGTGCAAAGGTTCTGTAATCAAAAGGCCTGTTTCTAAATTGATTATTTTACCGGTTACTACTTAAGGGCTGTTATGATTTAAGTTTGTATTTTATTGTTTTGTTGTTCAAGCGTCACTCATTTAGCTGCATTTGCCCCTATGTTTTAATTAGTTTGTAAGTTTATAATTGATAGTGGCGATTGCTTTATTATGAACGTTCTGTTCATGGTGGGCGGAATGTTTAGGTTAGACTAGTATTTCAAGTATGTATGTATTTTAATTATTGTTGCTTTAGCTAGGTAGACTTAAGCCATGTCTATATACGTTAAGATGCTTTACGCACTTGCTTTCGAATTAGCATGCGTTGTAGCAATGCTTAAGAAATAGCAGTGCTTTGTCAGTGTTCACATGGATGCTGTTTGTACTATTGCTTTAGTTCATAAGTTTATTGATAGATGGCGTTGTATTGTTTTGGTCAGTTTCTGAATCGCGCTATTGAAGTGTTTGCTGAGTTAATGACTAGGAGTGAATTATGGCAATAAATTATCCTCGACCTGACCAGGTGTTTTCTTTCATACCTTGCAAGAAATACCCTAGGGACTGTATTTTGGGAACTTTGTCTAGTATAATATGCATAAAAAATAAAACTACAGTCATATGTACTTATAGACCACCAAGCTTCACGAATCCAACAAATTACCTCGATTCGCTAGACAATCTTCTAAAGAATATTAAATCCCCCAATATAATTCTTACAGGAGATGTAAATCTTGACATACTTCCTGGACAAATTGCGAATCTATCGGCTAGATACCTTACTCTTGTAGCTTACTATGGATTGTTAACAGGCATAACAGAACCCACTAGAGAAATGACGTGTATAGATCATTTTATGATTAAATCATCTAAACGCTGGCAAACCTTCGTTTTTAATAAATTCGCGTACCACAGCCCAATCTTACTTTACTTAGATGTTGCCATCTTAAGATCGCCAGAAGCAATCCATACTCTAAAAGTAAAAATTAATTACAATAGTATACGAGATACGTTAGCTACCCAAAACTGGGACGAATATCTGACTATTACCGATGTTAATGAAGCTGCTGAATATCTTGTGAATACAATTCAAAATTCTATTAAAATCAACTCCAAAAAAGAAAAGATCCCATGTAGGCAAAGAACACTGAAACCCTGGATTACGCCAGGAATCATTAAATCATTAAGACGTAGAAATAAAATGTACAGACAGTTGAAAAAAAAATGATGATACGGTTATGATTAACAAATATATTTTATTTATTTTTTTTTTTTTTATTTTATTTATTAAGAGCCCTATTACACCTCGACTGTGATTTTTGCGTAAAATGGCCAATTTTGGCGTTCTTGATCTCAGAAACAAAAATACACTAACAATTTTGACTAATTGAATAGTGTAGAATAGCTATTGGCATGGTTTGTAGCGGCTTTTTGTAAATTTTGCTTAACTTTTTAATTAAACCCAAAATTGCAGAGAACGATTTTCATAAAATGCGCGAAGCCATTTTTTTGAGCTCCTGGATTGAACTACTGTTTTAAACAAATGAAATAAAAAAAAAATGTTATCGCTTATATAGTCGAATAGTTTGTAGCGGCCTCGGAATTTTTAGATATCATTGATTTTATATAGAAAAAAAACCTTATTCTAAGCCAAAAAACTTCGAAAAAAGCTCTAAGTTAACTGTGAATTTCTCCTATCTACGATTATATTATTGAGCAAAATTTATACCAGGATAATTGTTACTTCATGAGGAATAAATGTTTTATAATTTTTAAGCATGAATTTATTATCCTATTTCGATAAAAACGATAAACACAACTGCAAAATTACTACAAAATGCGATGCACCGGCCGTCCGAACTCAGTACTGCGAGAGCGCTCCTCAGAGTTGGACCTGTGTCGTATTTCTTCGCGCCAATATCGATCGAGCACCATCGTCAGTGTAAGTATAGTGCGACTACCAAGTTTTGATCAAGTAAGTATAATTCTTTTACAAGCTTTTATTTAGTTTCACCTGTCCCGGTGTCTGTAATATTAAATTTGATCCACTTCCCGGTTACCGATTGAGCTGAAATTTTGCATGCATATGTAAATCGGATTGAGTGGTCTGTGATTGTAGGTATCCTTTATATAAAAATCGGCTGAATTAACAATAAATTTTATTTTCCTTTTCTTCGTAAAAAAAAAGAGAAACAAAGCAAAAAAAAAGAAAAAAAAAGTAATCAACCACAAAAAAGTCCACAATATAAAAAAACAATGTAAAAAAAAGACAAAACAGTATCATGGGATTTGAACTCGATCCACCAGACAGTTTTGTTCACCGCATCAAGCAGCGCAGCACCGCGAACGCGCTCGGCAAGCAAGTCTCGTAGTATAAGGTTCGAAAATAAGTCCAACAATCAGAGCGGATGACGCTCGCAGTAGTCTCTCAGTATGCACTTTCAATGTTTCAAGGTCAAGTGCGGTCGCTCGGAACTTAGAATTTGTGCTAAATAAGTTCGGAATACCCACGAAATGTCACTTTAACACTGATTTTAACCACTTTCACTTTGTAATTTCAATTAAATTTTAAGACCCAAGTTAGAAATTACTCTAAGCAGTAGGTTACGTGTAAGTTTACTTTACGAAACTAATTGTTTGCAGCTTTTAGTTAAAAAAATACGGGAGCAGTTTAAAATACGTGCACCACTTCTGACGTGTCGTGTGAGGTGTAAAAAGTATAGAAATACATGCAATCAAATTAT
Organism: Eudonia mercurella; assembly: GCA_963082485.1. Classification (NCBI taxonomy): domain Eukaryota; kingdom Metazoa; phylum Arthropoda; class Insecta; order Lepidoptera; family Crambidae; genus Eudonia; species Eudonia mercurella. The sequence continues at coordinate 18,807,723 of OY720022.1, forward strand.
AAAAGATTTAAAAAAACAATATTATGCAAATGAATTAGCAAAGTATTCAGGTAATAATCGAAAGACTTGGCAATTAATTAAAGATATTGGTAATCTTAATGTGATTAATGAACTTGCGGTTAGTTTACTCGAAAATAACAGCTGCCAGTCGAAGTCCCATAATGCAGTAAATCATTTCTTTACAAACGTTGGAAGACAACTTGCAAATAACAATGTCCAACGGCTGAATATCACTGAAGAAGAGTTGGCAAAGAAAGCAACATCGTTAAGTGTCCCATTAGGTTCTTTCTCGCTGTTCTTAACTGACCCTATGGAAGTCATGCTTATGATTAAGACTTTGAAACAGCATAGTGCACCAAGTTGGGACGATATTACCATAAGAGTACTCAAGGACTGCATACATACATTGGCTGGGCTTATATCCTATCTTTGCAATCTCAGCTTTGAATCCGCAAAATTTCCACAAATTTTTAAACGAGATGTAGTAATTCCAGTATACAAATCAGGGGACAAAACCGATCCCTCCAACTATAGACCAATATCACTTCTTTCATCACTTTCCAAAGTTATAGAAAGACTAGTCAACAAAAGGTTAATGATGTATCTCGAAAGCAACAACGTATTCTATAGTGTTCCAGAAAAGCAGATCAGGTTGGCCAAAATAAAACCCTCTATTGGTGTTCGTTTTTATTCCGGCAGAGCTTCGCCTTACAAAATGTTTCGCAGCAGAATGAGAACGAATAATGATTACAATTGGTTTTATAGGGAAGTCACAACCATAGACCATATACAATATTGGGTACACCATAGACAGTGTATGATACTGTGTTAAAACTACCTGATAAAGTCAATACGATGATGTTCAAAATGTAATGTAATTTAAATGTAATCTATATAATCCTGACATGTATTCAATAATAATTATATTTATAATAATCCAATAAACTAACTCATTATTAATCAAATAAATCAATGATAATTATAACTGGCGCTAGTAGCGGATGTAACAGCTATGATGCCTTCTTCATAGACCAGAAGCGGTGGCGGCATTAGTAGCGGATGCTAACACTCGGCCATCCTGCATTGGCCGTGTCCCACGGCGATCACCATCATTTTCTCTCGGATCCTGAGTCTGTAAAAAAAAATATTCCGAAGTATTTATTCTTTCCACACAGTCATGTACGATATTACTTACAATTTAAAGAAAAGTCACACAGCTCTTGAAAGAAATGGATTTTAAAACACACAGCTTAAGTTACATAGTTTATCTATCACATAGCACACAGTTTTAAGTCACACAGTTTATTTATCACATAGCACACAGTTTTAAGTCACACAGTTTATTTATCACATAGCACACAGGTTTAGTCACATAGTTAATTTAGACACACAGATCTTAAGATAATTTCTTTGTTTAAGATCTTGCAGAGCAGTTGAGTTGCTTTGTTGATTATCACCCAGAATTCAATTACACAATCTTTTATTTACTCCATAGCAAGTATCTAAAGATAGAGCCAATGTTTCATATTTAAGCCTCTCTGAATATGTAATTCCATAAGCATAAAGGTTTATTAGGTAGGTCGTAGGTAGCACATAATTACTATCAGTTTTTAGCAGTTACATATATGCAAAATATTATTACACTTCTGTTTTTTTTTGGAATTACATTTTAATTGTGTGTTAATACATAACTTATGTATCGATTTTTAGTTTATTTATATCATTGATATCGATTTCTAAAGTTAAAGACCTCTGTACATTGAATAATATTAATGATACAGTAAATATGGTTTTATAATATATAATGATTTAATTACCAAATTAAGCTTTTACTTTGATTACTAATGAAATATACAGTTAACATATTCTATAAAAATAGCTACAGAGCCAGAGCACACGCTTTTAACACAAACAACTAGGCTATTAACGTTAACTTTCAAGAAGGTCTATCAAATCATCTCTATCCACATCTCGATCGCTACCAGAGCTATCATCATCAGACATAGTGGTTTTATAAGGCCGTAATACTTCACCACGAACAACTGCACTAAATCGCCTATACCCTTTCATACCCTTTATACTAGTTATTGTGTAACGATCTAGTGAAGGATCTGCCTTACATACTTTATAAGGACCAGTATACAGTCCGGCCAGTTTTCTTGTAACTTTAACCGTAGTATCCCTTGCAATCCCTTCCACAGCACGAGTTGCCCTACCCTGTACTTTAAACATTTTTTATGTTTGCGGTCAAATCTACTTTTCATAAGAGTCATGTTCTTATTGATACGTAGTTCAGCTTTGTCTCTTCTAGTTTGCAAATCTTTTTGTTGAAGATCACAGTCTTGAGGAGCATCGGAAGGATATCCCGGAAAGCGAGTATTTGAATGGCCAAACATTAGGCTAAAAGGTGAAACACCAGTAGTAGAATTTGGGGTATTGTTGATCCCCCACACTACTTCAGGTAATTTTATGTCCCAACTACACTCACTTTCAGACATTGTGTTTAAACCATTTAATAAAGTACGGTTTACTCGTTCGACTTGTCCGTTAGAACGAGGACTAGCGATTGCATTTAAAACATGTTTAAACTGAATTTCCTGTGCAAATTGTTTAAAATAACGACTAGTGAAAGCTTTGCCTCTATCAGTAATACTACTACTACTACTACTAGGATTACCGAATTGAGTAAATATTTCTTTAAGTAACTTGATGCTCTCTAATGAACTACAGTTTTTGGCAGCTTTTGCAAAAACAAATTTTGTAAACGTAACGACTAAAACATAGGTATTTCTATTACGTGTTTTAACAAAAGGGCCTAGGTGATCAGCATGAAGTGTGTGCATAGGAATAGCTGCTTTGCTAATTGGGTGCAATTCACCCTCAGTCCTCCCATAATTGCCTTTACCAAATGCGCAATGCAGACATGAATTAATATACTTTCGTATAAATCTTGTCATTTTGGGAAACCGGAATTGTGCCTTAATGGAGGTTTCGCATTTTTCGAATCCGGGATGCCCAATCTGATCATGCAGTTTCTGTAAGAGGCCATATTTAGCTAATTTAGGGATAACAAAACGTTCACCAGCCAGGGTTTTCCTATACAACACGCCCTCTCTTGTCACATAGTTATTTAAAATATCAGAGTTAGCATTTGGCTCACGGAGCCGAGTTAAAATATTCTTTATTCCGTCGTCTTGCATTTGTAATGTCAATAACCAGTCTGCATTATTAATCATAAGGACTGTTGTCGAATGAGAAACGGGATTCCTGCTTAAAGCATCTACATGTTTCATGCGTTCGCCAGGCCTATACTCGATTTCCAAATCAAAGTCTTGAATTGTAAGCCACCAACGGGCAATGCGCGGTATCAAGTCTTTCTTTACAAGAGTAGTACGTAAAGCTGCGCAATCAGTGACTATTTTAATAGGAATGCCTGTTACATATTATATTCGAAATCGTCGAAGAGACTCCACTACAGCAAGCGTCTCTAATTCGTAACTGTGATATACTTTTTCTTCCTTAGTTGTGACTCTGCTAAAAAATGCTACTGGTTTTAAACATTCGTCTTTTTGTTGTTGCATAAGAATACCTCCTAACCCGAATTTACTTGCATCTGTATGCAACTCTGTCTTAGCATCTTTAACATATATGGCTAAAATTGGTCGTTCGATCAATCGTCGTTTTAATGTTTGGAATGCTATTTCCTGATCAGGGCCCCATTGCCACTCTACTCCCTTTTTGGTAAGTTCTGTTAGTGGTCGTGCTATTAGGGCAAAACTTTGAATGAACTTTCTAAAATAAGAAGTTAAACCAATAAACTGTCTTATTTCATGAACATTGCGAGGTCTTCTATAGTTAGCAACACAGTCAATTTTTGCTTGGCCAGGTTGTATCGAACCGGAACTAATATCATAACCCAAATACGTAGCAGTGTCTTTAAGGAAACTACATTTTTTTAAATTTAATTTTAAATTTGCATGTGTCAATAATTGTAATACTTTTTCTAGTAGCTCTAAACCTACTTCGACCGATATTGACGGAAGCATTACGTCATCTAAGTACAGGGCTATGCTTTTATTAACGTCACCTAGTGCCATTTGTATCAATCGTGAGAAAACTGCTGGAGCATTGGCTAAACCAAAAGGCATTTTTAAAAATTCATATTGCCCGAACGTTGTTACAAATGCAGTCTTCTTTATTGACTCCTCGTCAATTGGTACCTGGTGGTAGCTCTGGGCAAGGTCCAAGGTCGTGAAAAAGGTTTTGCCGGCCAACCTACCTACCTGATCCTCAATGTGAGGTAACGGGTATCGGTCTTTGACAGTACGTGCATTTAGAGCTCGGTAATCGACGCAAAGTCTGTAATCGCCCCCCTTTTTCTTCACAAGAACTACTGGACTAGCATAATCTGACATAGACTCTCTTATGATCCCGGCGGCTAAAAGGTCGTTAATTTTTTCGTGAACTATTTCATTTTCTTTAAAAGAGAGTCGATAAGGTTTGCAAAACACTAGCTGACTTGTTGTAGTCTGAATATGCATTTTAATTAAATCAGTACAACCTAAATCTTTAGTGTCTTTAGCAAATAAATGAGAAAAATTGTTTAACAGCTTTAATAAGTTTGAATTTTGACAGTCGCTTAGGTTTCCCACATTCAAATCGGATAATGTTATTAAAAAATTATCAGTAACACATGAATTTATGGCTAATACATTATTTAAAACCTTGTTTTGTCCTTTACACGTTAAATCCGCCCTCGCTATTAACCTATTAGCTATCCACTCTATATCTTCTAAACCTACGTTAATTACTTTTATAAAACACTTGTTTGGATAGATAATCGCTTGTGGAATCAAATAAGAAGTTGAACCCAATTCAAACCACACTGTATGAATCAAAAACGTATGCTCTGTTTCATCCACATCATAACCACAGTCTACACTCACTTCAACATAAACGTAACTTCGTTTTGGAATGAAAGTATAATTCTTCAAATAAACAGGAAAGTTTGTAACAAAATCGGTAACCTTAAATTGAAAATTGGATAAATAGTGGGTAGGTATAAAATTTACCGAATTTGCAGTAGTTACTAAACTTACATTTGGTTGGTTTATTATTGTTTGACTAATAATTACATCAACATCAGACAATTCACAGTTTGTTATTTCGACATCACCATTTAAAGATAAATTGTCAATTATCAAACTAATATGACATGTACCTAGCGAAGCCAAGCACGAACCTCCAAACCCTTTCATAATAACATTTGATGGCTGCATTTCTAAATTTAGTTTAACAGCGTTATTGTACGTTAATAGGTTAAGCTTGCTGCCTGTATCTATATACGCTATTAATGGAAACCCGTTTACTGTAACTAACTTTTTGTACAAATCTAAATAAATGTCATAAGTTATATGTAATATATCTCTAACCTTGTAAGCTGGGTGCCGTGATGAGCTAGCGCCAAACCAGCATGCGGCCGTCGTATGGCCCGCGCGCTGGCAGTTACTGCAGCGCTGCTGGGCTGTGCAATCTTTCGCCTCGTGTCCTGGCCGACGACACGCGTAGCAAATCTTCGGCAGCAGCTGCTGAGACAGAGTACTGTTTGATGTAGCTCTATCGCCTCTTCTCCATGTAGACTTTCTTGCAGTATAGGTTGCTTCTACACGTTTAAAGTTTTCCAGCGAAGATAAATACCCAAAATATAGTTGCTCCGGACCCTCACATCTATAAGCTTTTGCATTTGCTCTAAGCTCTGCTGGTAGACCACGGATGATACAGGATATAGCTTGTTCACCGGAAATATTGCACTTTTTGAGTAACGATATTTTATCGTGGTAGTACTTCGTCATAGTTTCAGAGTCCATTTTTGATCTGGCCATCATTTCTTCTAATCTATCAACAAAATCTGTTGATCGCGGAAACGCAGTCTGTAGCGCACTTTTCCATCCGGTCCAATCGAATTTATAATCATCCAAATCATCGTACCAATCTCTGGCTGAGCCACGCAGACGTAGTTGCATAATATACTGCCGATCTTCGTTACTCCATCCATATACATCGCCGAGCTGATCTATCTTATGTAGCCACCCAGTTATGTGACTATTTTTGTCTTCAGGCTTGAATTTGGGTATCAATTCTGCATCTGTTGGAGAAACACGACGCACCCTGTTTGAATGTAGTAACGGTTTTTCAGAAACGAAAAAATCTTCGTTTTTTTTGTTTCCTTTCGCCACTTTTCTTTGATTGTCTTCTTCATCAGACGTTGAAGAATCACTATTTCGGCGTTTTCGTTGACCTAAGCCACTGATATACGGGCCTGACATAGTTCGGGCTGATCCCACTTCTGAAGTGTTCCAGAAAAGCAGATCAGGTTGGCCAAAATAAAACCCTCTATTGGTGTTCGTTTTTATTCCGGCAGAGCTTCGCCTTACAAAATGTTTCGCAGCAGAATGAGAACGAATAATGATTACAATTGGTTTTATAGGGAAGTCACAACCATAGACCATATACAATATTGGGTACACCATAGACAGTGTATGATACTGTGTTAAAACTACCTGATAAAGTCAATACGATGATGTTCAAAATGTAATGTAATTTAAATGTAATCTATATAATCCTGACATGTATTCAATAATAATTATATTTATAATAATCCAATAAACTAACTCATTATTAATCAAATAAATCAATGATAATTATAACTGGCGCTAGTAGCGGATGTAACAGCTATGATGCCTTCTTCATAGACCAGAAGCGGTGGCGGCATTAGTAGCGGATGCTAACAATAGTCAACTATGAGGATAGTGGTGAGAAGTGCTTAGGGGTATTCCTGGACCTTCAAAAAGCCTTCGACACGGTTTCGATTCCGATCCTACTCAGTCGTCTGGAAGGTGTAGGAATTAGAGGCATACCGCTACAATGGTTCCGGGATTACTTGACTGAGAGACAGCAAAGTGTTCGTATTAGTGGAGAGCTAAGTAACAGTGACATTTGCACATACGAGGTGCCTCAAGGGAGTACATTAGGTCCTACCCTATTTTTACTATACATCAACGAACTTTGCAAGATAGACCTAAAAAGTGCTGATGTACTGATGTTTGCAGATGACACATACTGCTGTTCCACGATAAGTCTTGGAATAATGTACATTCATTAGCGGAGAAAGGATTGAAGGACATAACAGTATGGCTAGAGAACAATTTGCTTACTCTCAATACCGCCAAAACGAAATACCTTTGCTTTAGTAAAACAAACGCATCAAAGCCTTTGAGTAACCTAAAACTCAAAATACACACCTTTCCATATAACCGCACATCCGTCATCCCAAATAACTGTGGTTGTCCTGCTTTGACACGCAATGATAATATCAAATATCTTGGGGTACTCATAGATAATAAACTATCTTGGAACTTGCAAATTCAAGCAGTAGCTAGTCGCTGTAGAAAGCTCATTTATGTTTTTAAAACCCTGAGAGACGTGTTGGACACGAAAAACACTTAATTAAGGTGTACAAGGCACTCGGCGAGTGCTTACTCTCCTATTATGTGTGTACATGGGGCGGTGCTGCCAAGACACTTATGATTGAAGCCGAACGAGCCCAACGAATCCTACTCAAGGTAATACATAAACTTCCATTCAGACATTCAACCACAGAATTAAAAGGTTACCACCCCCGCTCACTCGAAATTATAACTCAACTTTTAAATTTTACATGTACACGAACATGAACACCCAAGGTAAGATTATGACAGGTTTTTTGATGTGTAAGTTAAATTACCCCATAGTAATATTGATTTGTCCAAACATCACCATAACTATGTTTGTTAGCAAAGTCAGGGAAGACACTGTAGCCTGTAACACAGTTTTACTTTCACAGGCTGCAGGGAATTCACTTTTACTGTGTACATTGTTGTTGTGATGAATAAAGATATTATTAATATTATTATTATTATTAATTTGTTTATTTCCAAGAATATGGTGTACATTAGGGTTATTCAGCTTTATTATTCTTGTTGGGCACAAGCCGCAAGAGAAGGTCGATCTCCTGGCCAAACTCTTTGCAGCTAACTCCCGAATCGATGACTGCAGTGCACAGCCACCTTCAATTCCTCACTGTGGCCACACAATGCCTGATTTTAAAATCAGGCAATGTGATCTCCGTGTGAAGCTGCAGTCAATCGATGTCCGGAAAGCTAATGGCCCTGATGGCATCCCAGCAATAGTCCTGAAAATGTGTGCAGCGGAGTTGTCCCCCGTGTTAACGCGCCTTTACCGTCTCTCGCTCTCTTCTGGTTGTATTGCCGGAATCTTGGAGAGAAGCTAATGTTCAACCGGTCCCCAAAAAAGGAGATCGGTCAGACCCATCTAATTACCGCCTCATAGACGTTACTTCAGTTTTGTGTAAAATTACTGTCCTGAAACAGCAGGTAAAATTATGATAGCCTGCAGTGTTCTACATAATTTGTGTATAAGGGCTGGTATTGATGTTCCCGAGTTGACAGAAGAAGAACTCCAATCCGAAAGAAGTAGGCAGGTACTCGCTGAATCAACTGCTTCTTCAGCTCAAGCTCTACAAGCTGGCCGAAAGGGCAAGAGCTCTATTAGTGCAAATGTTGGAAAGGAATAGGTAAGATAAAGTTGTATCCAAGCAATTTTATGTTACACAAATAGACAAAATAAACTTCATTGAATCTAATTTATTTTTACTAAATAAATTTATGAAGACATGTAGAAGAGAGCTTCTTGATAACTTTTCATCAGCATTATCACACCTTTCAAAGTGATGAAGTTTTTTTTCCATACAAGAATGTAACACTCTTTTTTAACTATAAAACAATTATTTTGTTTAACTGTTAGTAAAAATTTAAAAACTTTATTTTAACAAGTTTTTCTTTTCCAACATTTGTGTTTTTGTAATTTGTTTCGCAACTTGCGTTAAAATTATATAAACAAAAACATTTTATAAATTATTTAATCTTAGGCTCCACATACAACAAAACACTTCGTCACTTATAATTTTAAGAGGCTGTGGAAAGCTCGGTGGTTGGCTTTGACTGGAGGTTGAACGCAATGGGTCATTGGTCTGAAAAGAACATTTAATTTAGTGTAAAATAGACATTGGATATATTTCCTATATTACATAAAAATATAATTTTGAATTTTAAACTAGCTAAGCTTCCGCTAAGCAGAAAATGCTGGGTTCGATTCCCGCCTGAGGTGTCGTCTTTTTTCAGTGTTTAAAATTTACTTAAGTATATTTCAGCGTACAATATCAAATTTTTAATTTTGAAATAAAAACATATTGCGAATTTACTTTAACATGAATATGAAAATGTGATAGGTTACCTCACTAAAGGCTGGCACTCTGGCTCCAGTTTGGCGTTCACCAAACCCATCTCCCATTATGGAGAGGACTTTCAACTCCCATTGTGAGAGTTGGGGTGCCGTTGATTTTCTAAGAAATTGAGGAGCGCATCTATTTGCTCAGAAGTGCAGAACCTGTATGTGGAGCAATATAAAACTGTAAAAGTGATAAATATAAATGAATAGGTATCAAATAACGATATTGAAAAGGCGAATAGGAAATGATAATCAAAAGTAATAGTAATCTAATAGATATTGTGAAAAAGAAATTTATTTGTGTATTGGGTACACATAGGAAAGTAAAGTTATACTTACAGAGTTTTTAAGTCCAAACAACTTGTGAATACACTTTCAAAATGCAGACTGACTTGATATGAAAAAAATAGCAAATTAAAATTTGAATTTGACTTTTAATTTGAATCATGACATTACGTGTGAATATACGGAAAATTTAGTTGTCACACGTTACTACCAAAAGTCTGCATGAAATAGTACTTTTTAAATTAGTCTCATAACAATGACAGTAAGTGGGTGTTTTATAGAGTCTCGATTATTTTCGTCGCAAACAATTATTCGATTTGTATGTTTAGCTTTATAGCATGAATGTTACAAGAAACGCTTAATAAATCACATAATAAATGTAAAACTTAAAAAGAAAGCATACAAGTTTAATAAAATTAAGTAGAAGTAAAAACCGCAGTTTACCGGTAACGACATAGAAAAAACCCACACTCTTTAATCATTCCATTCGTTCACGAAGTTTGGTCTATGGATTCGAACTTCTTGTGCGTATTCGAAAAAGATATAGGGTAGGGTTTGTGACGAAGTTTTGTTTCAATTTCGTATGCTTGCGAATTTTCGCTTCGGGGAAATAGAGTAGACCTCCAGGTCCTACCTCGGTAACGTCTCGAGACACTAGCGAGCGCCCCGTGCATCTAAATCTAAAATCACTTGAATAATCGGAAAAAAAAATTGATAGATGTAATAAAAAAAACAATCGGTTCTAATACCTCAAGTTATCAATGAACTTCATTTTGGTAAAAGACTCATAATATCAAATCACTTATTTTAAGAATAAAACCTAAAAAAGAAGATAAAGTTACGCAAAAATATGTAACTTTGTGAATTTATTCTATCGAACCAACTTTATTAAATCGTGTTTCCAAAGGGTCTATTCCAAAGATTTAAAGCCTCAACAATATTTCATAATTTTCGCAGATTTTAGTTTTACTGTTTATTACTTTAAAAATGAATTCTAAGAACGTGTTTTTGTTAATTTTTCACTAACATAAACTGATACTGGTATAGTGCAGGTAAAATAATCTAGTAAAAGTATAGTAGAGATGAGTCGTTCATGAATTAATCCTTCAAATTGGACTAGTCCACTTAGCAAGTATATCTCCTTCACTCGTTCATTCAGCTCCCAATTACTTCAGTACTTCATTTAGTTCACACTTCACTGAAGGAGAGTAAAGCGAATAGATAGATTACGAACAGTGCGTGCGGAAACGAGACAGTTGCACCGGTCGGAGTCGGAGTCTGCCCGCACTCAATTTGACGTCTTACGATATAATACATTAGGCTTATTTCAATCATTAGAACTACGAAACAAATTGAACTAAACGAATGAAATGACGCGATTGAACTTAATGACAGGGTGACTCAAAGGGACTACTGAAGTACTGAACCAAGTGAACTAGATGAACTAAATGAACTAGATGAGTGATATATTTCATCTAGTCCAATTGAACTATACCATTCTTTACACTTCAGTGAAGTTTTTTGCGCATGTTTAAAGCATAGTTACTTTGTACGTTACCTAATGCGCTTAAGCCAATCCGCGTAGAATGGTTAGTTAATTACCGATAAAAATGCCACCCCGGTAACGATACCAAGTGTAACGTTACCTTTGCTATAAACGTTATTTTCGTATGATAGGTAACGTTACCGATTAAGTCCGCAACTGCGCCATTGAGCCCCTCAATATTGACTTATTATTAACATATTTTAAGATAACTCATCTATTTTATACCAACGTCACGATATTTTAAGATTAAGCCAAAATGACATTTTTCTCAGTGTAGGTCGGGTAGACCATCGCCCAACCCGGGTCCTACCAAGAAGTCGGTCGAGACTATTCCGTAGGGAATTCCATTCGTTGTAAAAAGGAATAAAGCCGCATTTACTAAATTCCCTTTCGAGAAACGGGTTGGCCAAATGGAGCCACATGATGGATGGTAGAAAAAAGTCGAGTTTTCGGTCAGTTATCAGGTTTTTTCGGTTATCCGATCCGGTAAAAAGAAAAGCAAAACAATACGTAATTATTATAGGTAAAAAATAGGTTAAATTAAAAAGCTGCAGTAAAATTGTGATGATATCATTATTATCAGCAGAACTTATGGGATTAGTCATCTTCACTGAAAAAGAGTGAAAAGGTGGAGTTGCACAAAATATCCCTATGAGTCGAAGTGTTACAGTGAAATGGACTCTGCAGGCCCCACTTAGATAACGATACCTGTAATATGAATTAACGTAAAGGACAAATTGCTACTTTTCAGGAGAAGCAAAAAACTATTTTTATTTTGGGAAACTGCATATAACTTTTTTATTACAAATAATACATAAATTACATGTAAGACAAAGTTTCATAAAATTTTAAGCTCTATAAGTCTATTTCAATAGAATTATTATATTCCTTATACTTTCTAAAATAGATTGTCCCTTACATTATTATATTATTATTTTTTGTCCCTTACACTAAGATTTTTTCCGAAAATAATTTAAGAAGTTGCTTAAAAATAATGTAACTCCTAAAAATGTAAAAATACTTTAACGTAATTATCAACATTTATTATGTTTTAAGTTACGCTATCAATTGCGCATAATGTAATTTGACACGTAATGAAAGAGCATAAGGTAGAAATTTGTTAAAATTATTTATACTGAAAAGCAACAGATAAAAGAATCTTTTCAATTTATGAATGTCTTACCTCGATTTTATTTTAAATCTATATACCTAAAGTATACTTATTTATAATATTTGTATAATAAGTATAAAAATGAAAAGCACGTGTAACTAATTATTTTTTATTAGAACAAACAAAAATGGCACTTCTTCGCCAACTTTATAAAAATAAATCTTTGTTATTAGAAACTAAAACATAATAATTATTCAACTCTTACCCAAAATGTAATCAAACAGAATAAATATAATTATATTGTTTTAAACAATCATTTTAATCACAAAACAGTACCTATACTGTTTTGTGATTGTCTTTGCCACTGAGTAAACAGTGACAGAGAATTGAATTGACAGTGTTAACAAAAATAATGGCACTTCTTCGCCAACTTTATAAAAATAAATATTTGATATGTAGTAAAAATTAAAACATAATAACTGTCCTAAATATTTAAGTGGATACCTATATATTTATTAGGTATAAATGACTTAAAGTACATATTTTATATATATTTTCAGTAGTTTAAATCATCCTAATATTTAACTGTGTTTATGCATAATGTTGCAATATTTTAATGTTTAATTATTTTGTTATCAATTTTGTAAATATTTAAGTAGATATGTACCTATTATCATATGTTGTTTCACCGACATTATTAATAAAGATTTATATTAAAAATCTAAGACTTTGATCATTTCATGTAGACACTTATAAACATTTTTATAATAGGTGTCACTTTGCTATCAAACTGTACTTTTGATAAAAATATTCAACTAATAAATTTTATCGCACTAAAACGAAATCGGGTGCCTCCACCACGGAGGCGTCACACACCGGGGGCCTAACACACGAACCCAACTCTTCTCTCTCTCAAAACTTAATCAAACTTAATAAATATATATATTTTTAAACAATCATTTTCACTATTTGCTAGTCAGTGTAAAATAAGACAATTACAAAACAGTAGGTACCTTCCTAGTAACCTACATAAACAATCGCCAGTTTTAACAAAAATAATGGCACTCAATTCACATGTCTTTTTGCAGGGATTATCTTTCATATTTCTTGCTGCTTTAATTTTTCCGGATGATGTTTCATAAGATAAACCCTTTACTTTTAACTCTCTTCTTTTTCGAATCTTGTTTTCACGTCTTTTTTTAATTGGTATTATCGTTTCTTTTGCTTTTAATTGCTTTTTAAAAACTTTATTTTTCTTTTTTTTCCCTTCATCTAAGCTGCTGTCGCAATATCCTTTGGGGACCATAAATCAGAGCTTCCTGAAGAAAAATCTTAAAAATCATCTTCTACCATAAAGTACATACATGATCTTTTACAATTAAAAGTAGAATGATGACATTTAGTTTTTTTTAATGCACAGTTATTTATTTTGGCGTTTTCAGCGGGTTCTTGAATACTATTTATTATACGTGCCAGATATAGATTTCTCCTCTACAGGCACGCTGTTATTACCTGTTTTAGTTGTACTTATTTCAACAAGCTTACCAGGATCATTATTTATTTTAGTTGTCGCATCATCCAACGGCACGTTGAGATCATGGTTTTTTACACTACCTAGTGTTTTCAGCAGACAGGGTGTAATCAATTGAATTTCTCGTGTTGGAGTCCTTTGTATTTTCAATACACGTTACTAGATGCAGGGCTTCAGTACTAAAATCTTTCATGTTTTCCGGGTCTTCTAGGATAGAAGGTGAATCAGGTTTTTCAATCTCAATCCCAGTTGTGATTGAGAGTAAATTGGGTGGGAAATCAGTCACATCAGAACTAGCAGATAGTGTTGCTTTGTTGGTAAAAATAATGTTCGTTTCGGCATTCATAAAATTTACAGGCGATTGTGATTTTTGATGTAATATTTGAGAGGTCTCGGCAATATTTCTGAAATGATCATTTCGAGTTACGTTTGGTGATTGTATTACGACATTGGATAGTATTTTTATGTTTGGTGTAGTGTCCAGCTTGGTACTTTGAGTCATTCTCATAGAAGGCATTATCAGGTCGTTTTCAATTGACCTAAAGTATTCATGAGGTCGTGATAGAGAAATTTCGATATGCCATTAATGTAAATAACATACATTTGTAGAAATCTACAAACAAAATTAATGTAACGGACAAGATAACAGAGTTCGAAATTTTGAGTTAACGTATGGGACGTTTACCAAATGTAACTTATTATTAGTTTATATTATAATTTGTATATGGTGCCTTACTTTAATAAAAAAATCCTTTTACTTAATTGACGCACTTTACACTCAATATTTATAGATTTTTTGTTAAAATACATCAAAGAATCGTTAACGTAAGGGATATTTTTTTGAAGATATCAAAATTTTAAATATACCAATCGAAAGAGCGCAAAATTTCCAGTCGAACTGTTTAGGTAACTCATTTTCGTCATTCTGTCCCTTACATTAATTCATATTACAGGTATCGATAAGATGACATAAGATAGTATCAAATAACCATTTCATAATAGGAGACCTTTGTGCTGGTGGAACCTTAGTGGTGAAACATTGCAGGATTATCTCCTATCGATTGTTTGCTGCTGGACGGAGAATAGTAAGCTGATAGTGAAGTGTCCTTTGTTCTTACTGAGTTATTCTTCGATCAAAAATAGTACTAGATTAAAGATCCGGAGCAAGTAAGTATGCATCGCTAATGTGGCCACGTTCATCATTTCATCATATTACTTTCATAAATTTTCGTAGTATCAACAACTTTAGCTTACTGTAAACTTTAAATAAAACAGTTACAACAGTAAATACGAGACCTGTCTATGACGAGTAGGTACATTAGAGGTAAATATAGTATGTCTTTGGCTAAGTGTAGAACAAAAGCCATTAAATGAGGCGTGAAGAAGCCATTTGCGGGTAGGCAAGATAAGAACTGCTAGTGAGGCAGAATCTTGCTTTGCTAGCTGTCCTCGCATCTGGATGCTTCTTAACATCAGGCAGAGCAGAGTCACTTGCCTAAAACCTTATATAAAAAATTTCAAAATAGAATCGTAATTGTAACCCTACTAGTATTACAGATACAGTTTATACGACTCAAATCAGTGTAAACAGTGTGCGTACCCTTTCACTCGAAATTTTTTTAAGAACAAATCTCGATTTGTTCATATCCCCACCCCAATATACCAAAATACCTTACCCTAGACCAGGGATGGGGAAACTACGGCCCGCGAGCCACCTCCGGCCCGCAAAGCGATGAAATCCGGCCCGCGACCATCAAACAAATATTGCCGCAACACAAATGGAGCCGGCTTATGATGAAATCATGCAGAACCAAAAACAGTTCCACATGTCACATGTCCCCTCAAAGACCAGCGCTCCTCAGCCTTCTACTTCGCAGCTAACCTAAAAGTTTAATTTAATTTCTTTTTTTCATATTTCAATAGTTATTTTATAATATTGCACAATAAATTTGTGTTTCTAAAAAATACATACAAATATTTTTATTTAAATAATATACTTAGTCAAAAATGCAACAACTTGGCCCGCCATATATTTCGTTAGTAAATATTGGCACGTGACCGAAAAAGTTTCCCCATCCCTGCCCTAGACCTTAGAATTTCCTTACTCGGGATCAGTGTTAGTGTAGGAGAATACCATTAACAAAGTACCATAACCGTCGTAGGACAAGCGTTTGGAGAGCGGGTATGAGGCGGTGCCGACGCGCGACATCCACATGACGCAGGTGGGCTTGGACCGCCAGTGGCTGGCCATCCTCAAGGACTACGTGCGACCGCTGCAGGAGATGGTCTTCAAAGGCTACTACCACAACGTAAGTCAGAGTTTTTGTTTTATTTTCTTTTCTTTGGGAAGCTAACAGCATTATTCACAATTTGAGCTAATAACAAGCTACTACATTTAAAAGCAGAATATGAGAAAAAGAAAATTAACTAGGAAAATAAAAATCATTCGCACTTGTTTAGGAGTTAACATAGACCTAAACAGATAATATAAAACATTGTTAATGTCTTACTATTTAACGAAAAGCTAATTGTTCCTATTTTTAACAGAATTTACTGTCACCGTTGCGCATATCGATACGTAGACTAGTGGCACCAGTGTTCGACAGGAACCAGTGATCGACATTTTGACAACAATTGAATACAGTCCACCTGCTTCCTAGCTGTTCAGTAACATTTTAATGAAATTCTATATCATCATCATCATCATCATCATCATCATCATCATCATCAGCTCATTTTATGTCCCCACTGCTGGGGCACGAGCCTTCCCTATGGATGGACAAGGAGAACGGGCCATAAACTACCACGCGGGCCCAGTGCGGATTGGTGGTTGTTAACGACTGCTAATGCAGCCGGGACCAACGGTTTTACGTGGCTTCCGAAGCACGGAGGAGCTCGAGATGATAAATTTTTGGTCACCCATCCGATGACCAGCCTTTGCGAAAGTTGCTTAACCTCAGCACTCGCAGACCGGGCGCGTTAACCACTGCGCCATCGAGCTACTCCGCCATCGAGCTACTCCGCCATCGAGCTCCTCCGCCATCGAGCTCCTCTATTCTATATACTGGGTGGGAAAAAAGACCGTGGTTGGAGGATAAGAACCCTTAATATTAATGATGGCAAATTTTACTGAAAGGAAACATTCCTTTATTTTCAAAAATAATTAAAATTGCATTTAAAGATTTTTGAAAAATCACCTGCTTGAGCCGAGAATCGAACCGGTGAAATGTGAAAAAAAAACACCCTGTATTTTATGATACCAACCAGAAGATTTCATTCATTCAGAGAAGTCATTCATAAGCATTAATTTCGTTTAAAGAACATAGTATCTTAAATCAAAAACCAAGAAAAATATTTTTACACTTAGTGGGCACTTTCGATTCCCGGCCCAAACAGGTGATTTTTCAAAAATCTTTAAATGCAGTTTTAATTATTTTTGAAAATAAAAGAATGTTTCCTTTCAGTAAAATTTGCCATCATCAATATTAAGGGTACTTTTCCTCTAACCACGGTCTTTTTTTCCATCCATGACACTTGGTACTGTAACATATCGTATTTGATGAACCATTATTATATCTTGGTCACAGAACCAATTATAATACATATTACTTTGAACCAGAAAGGTATCAAAGTCTAGTTTATTATTAACTGTAAAACAGTAATAACAGTAAACAAAAGGTTTAAAGATAAAACAAAGATAATCTTTGTTATTGTGTATGTATGTTGAATAGGACGGAGACTACGTTGTGTAAATATTTAAATATGTAGAATTCAGGATCATCTTTTAGGCGGTTAAATCTACTTATTAAACTTCCCTATTCTAGTGGTCAAAAACCGGGAATAGCGCCAGGACTTAGCAATTTATTCGAGTGCTCGGGTGTGAGAGCAACTCATTTTCTAAAAGATTAGTGAAGTTACAAAGATGAACGCCCCCGCCTTGCCTTCAATGGACGCACCTATCCTGCCGCCTCTAGGCCAAACACCCGATCAGGCCAACAGGATCCAAACAATCCTTGCCCTAACTTAATTCTATCTCTCAAACCCTCATCATGAAGCTAGACATTTATCGCGAAGAAAGAGAATGGTAACAAAGGGACTTTGATTATTCTCCACTCAGAGAGTTCTTTCGTACAGAGTAGATGCCACCGTGACCCTGTAGAGAAACGCCCCGTCTGTCCCGAAAGACGACAACACCAGCTTCCAGTCAAATAGTGGGATGATGTAGTGAAGGGGTCCACATATTATACTCTGGGGCTCTCCTAGAAAGCCTTTAGACGCATAAAACCACAAACGCGAAATACCAATCCCAGGTTTTTTGGTATTTTGCGGACTTCTAAAAAATATTACGCAAAACGCCAACTACGCATAATACCACAAACGCGAAATACCAACCTGACGTGTTGTGGTGTTTGGCGATTTTATTTATTACGCAATATACCAAACACTTACAATACCACAAACGCGAAATACCAACTGGAACTTGTAAAATATAATATTTACAATCGAAGTATAATACCTTTCATCAACAACAGCCATTCGTTATCATCTAAAGAGGTTTTATTTTATAAGGACCTACTTGTCTAGATAATTAAAACTAATGTCTATGATTTGATTGCATGGAAGATATGTCAGTATACAGGGTGGAAAGTTCGAATGCCACATGGATGGCGACTACCTTAAATATTGGAAATAGCACATTCTGTGTAAAGGAGACTTTCCTTTATTTTTAAAAACAATAAATTCTGCATTTATGAATTATCGAAAAATCGCTTGTCTTAGGCGGGACTCGAACCAGTCAAATGCGGCAAAAATAACATGCCGTATTTTATGATGCAGATCGAAAGGGTTACTGATAAGGTTCATTTTTCTCTTTACAACAAACACAATCATGATAACGAAGGCCATGAAAACTAGCAACTTTGTTTTCACCCGTCTCGTGAAATGCACCGCAACTACTTTAATTATTGGAAATAGCAAATTGTACGCAATGGCGACTTACTTTTATTTTAGAGAATAATACATACTTCAATTATGGATTTTTGAAAAATTGTCTGTCTTAACCGGGAATCAAACCGATCACATGTGGTAAAAATAACATGCCGTATTTTATGATGCCTATTTTAAAGTAGTTGCTGTGCATTTCACGTAACGGGTGAAAACAAAATTAAAAGGTAATTGTTAGTTTTCATGGCCTTCCGTTATCTTGATTGTGTTTGTTATTTAGAGAAAAATGAACCTTATCAGTAACCCTTGCGATCTGCATCATAAAATACAGCATGTTATTTTTTGTCGCATTTGACTGGTTCGAGTCCCGCCTAAGACAAGCGATTTTTCAAAAATCCTTAAATTCAGAATTTATTGTTTTTAAAAATAAAGGAAAGTCTCCTTTACACAGAGAATGTGCTATTTCCAATATTTAAGGTAGTCGCCATCCATGTGGCATTCGATCTTTCCACCCTGTATAAACAAACCTTTAAAAAAGATGTGTAAAATGACGGAAGCAGGAAAAGTTGTATTCACTGTGAATCAAAAGGGTTTTCCGGCATTATACCTCAATGGCTATCGATACAATAAATCAAAAACCAACAAATCAGAAGAATCAAGTATTTGGAGATGTGCAAGTAGTCGGGTATATCGCTGTAATGTATCGATAACGTTAGATAGTGCTGGCAATATTGTACGTCATCCATTGGCCCACTGTTGTAAGCGTCCCGTTAGTGAAGATATCTTCATTTCAATGAATGCCTGCAAAAAGGAGGTCTGCCGGAGGATGTCACCCGTGCCAAAAATATTGGAGGAACATATTGAAAAATTACAAAGTCAAGGTTGCAACAAAAATAATATACCGTCAGTTAAAGAAAAGCAGGACATGATGTACAGGACACGGAAAAAGTTTCTGCTGTGTGACAAAACCAAGTACGCGACTTTGAATGAAGATATAGCAGTCCCTAAGACATTTGCTGAAAACTTTTTAGTATGCAATGACACTGAAGTAGAGGGAGAACCGATTTTGATTTTTTGCAGCAAAGTCTCAAGAAAGTTTATAGAAAACTTTGGTACTGACGAATATTTCGGCGATGGCACATTTATGACATGTCCGCAGCCATTTGCGCAGGTTTACACTATACACATAGACTTGAATTCAAACATAGAAGTGACCAATATAGTTCCAGTCGTATTTGCTCTGCTACCTAATAAAACCACGCAGACTTATATCCGTTTATTTCAATTAATTAAGAACAATTTACGAATAAATATTGAAAAATTCACTGCGGACTTTAAACAAGCCGTCATTCTGGCCATAAAAAAAGTATACCCGGAAGTACAGATTTCAGGATGTCATTTCCACATGAATAAGGATGTCAAAATCAACGCAAGAAAACTTGAAATGAACATGTCCAAAGAAACTAGAAGAATGAAGAGACTGGCAGCCAATTTGTCATTGCTTCCAGCAAACAGAATGAGAGAGTGTTGGCAATCCATAATACAAATTAGTTCAAAAAAAAATACTGCTGCTCAGAAATTATAAAATATTTTGAAAAACATTGGCTGAACAAAAATCCTTTAGAGATGATTAGCGTGGCTTATAAACGTCACAGAACAAACAACCCTGTAGAAGCTCAGAACTTTATAAAATATTTTGAAAAACATTGGCTGAACAAAAATCCTTTAGAGATGATTAGCGTGGCTTATAAACGTCACAGAACAAACAACCCTGTAGAAGGTTGGAATCGAAGAATTAACGCAAGGATCCATAGGAATCCATCCTTATTGTATTTTATTCACAAAATTAAAATCGAATCGGGATATAATGACCAGAAAATCGTTAAGTTCTTACGGAACCCGAGTAAAAAGAGCAGACGCCGAAATGCCGATATCGGTTTTGACGTACAATATAAAAAATATTTAAATAAATTAAAAGAAAATCGTATTCAACCGTTAGATTTTCTACGAAAATTGATATTGTTGAAACTATTGAAGTAGTAGTAACAACAACAACGGTATAAAACCTTGTGGTACCATAGATATAGCCGTTTACAGTTAGGTTTTTAAGTGGTCGATTTTTTTTGTTCATGAATATGGGTCCCACCCATGTATAGGAGCATTATTTTTATTGGTATTGTTGCTTTTAATTAATAAGTAGTCAAAATATTACTTGTTTTTATTTTGTAAAATAGTCCCTGATCCATCATTATCAGTTTATCACATGTAATAGTCTATTAACCGTCAAAGCTATAACTATAAACAGTTTTAATACATAAGATTTCGAACCTATGGTTTCCAAAACAACGGCCGACTTATTTTGAAACTGTAGTCTACAGACGGCAAGGCGGACATGCATCTAGTTGGTATTTCGCGTATCGTGTTAGTTGGAATTTCGCGTACTGTGATAGGTGGTATTCCACATACATGGTATTTAGCGTGATTTGTGTTTTGCGTAATTTCATGTTGGCGTTATGCGTAGTTGGTGTTTTGCGTAGTTGGTGTTTCGCTTAAGTGGTTTTTTGCGTAGAGTTGGTGATTCGCGTTTGTGGTTTTATGCGTCTAAAGGCTGAACCTCGGAAGTTGTCAGTATAAAGTTGTCGGATGAAAATTTATTAATTTGTAAGTAACCACAAATGGTTAAATCCCTAAATTTGTATTAATAAAATTCCTAAATTCTATGGGAATAACGCGAACTGACTGGTGATTACGTTTGTTTGAATTATTGGGTATTGTAGATTGTAACCTAACCACCAGCAGTTTTACTTCATAAACAAAAGGTATTCGGATAGGTAGAGAATATAGTGTCAGGTTTACGAAATAAAATTGACTGACGAACATGTAATTGTGAGACTCCTTTAAGGAAAGTATTTGTATACTGTTCTAATCTATCGTGGTTTTAAATTGAGGAAATAATCAGAGAAAAGAAAAAGGTTTAATATAAATGGACGATTTCAGATTCAAAACTGGATTATTCATAAAATAAAAGGTTAAGAGCGATCTAGGTATGGATTATTAAAGAAAGAAAAGGAAAAGATTGATAATTTACAATAATATTTAAAGCACATTCTAAACTGGAAGAGTTATTTTGTTTTAACTAGAAAACATTAATACTTGTTTCATCAATGAGTAATGTACAATATTTATTTAATTATAATTTATTGACAATAGTTATTCCATCTATTGGACAAAATCGAACAATGAATTGCTTTTATTCATAATAATAAACATCCCACTCACCTGAATCAATGTTTGTAGGTTAATGAATAATAAGAATCCCTTAGCAACATGTCGCACGAAAAGAATCAAATAGTTATCTCCTTAAAAATAATAGAGTTAATCTTGTCCTTAAGCATATACTCTTTACACTAGAAGTCGCCGGTTCGTTGAGTTCTCGGTACTTAGGCCAGAAGACACCCAACAGCATAGCAGACGCTCCAACAACCTGAAGAATGCGACGTGAAAGAAACACAATATCAAAACCCGCTCAACACTTGGGCACTCAAACTGTTATAAGTGAGGAATCGTTAAGAAACCCAAGTAAAGGAATAATTTATATATACAATTCTTAGTAGAGGTTAAAGATCCTTACGTATAGTCTTCTTATGCTATGAGGCTGCAAGTCTCGTTCCTCTCTGAGTTGAGGCAACACTCCATCCTCCAATCACAAGCACCCAGGAGAAGGGAGGTCTCCGTCAAGCATAAAGAAAACAAATAGAATTAATAACATATAATAAACTAACAGGCCTTAAAATGCCTGAAAACCGAAGTGCCGACTACATCCCTCTCCATCAGATTGTGAGGCCCATGCTAAAGCTTCTTCTCTCTCCACTGAATATTACATAAATTAAAACCTATTAACAAACTGCACTATAGTTGAAGAAGTTGCTTCTTAAAGAACCAGAACCTGGTTCATATCCTCATTGTTGCTCATTTGATCACACTTTAACACATCTTTAACTCACAGTTCATGTTCTATAATAACTTTAATAATCAATCAATCAAATATTCCCTATCTGAAAGCCATACCGTTACCACAATATAAAAGGTCCCTGCTGTGACTCCTTGGCATCCACAAGACATATACAAGATCACTAGAGGGCCCTTGTATCAATTACTAACTTTCTTCATATTATTCAGCTTCCTTTACGTCTATCACTCCATTTTATATCGCATCACTTTTCACTATGCTTCATGTATTTGTTACCATTCGTTTCGCCGTCTCGTATTTGACTCCGTCAAAATTCTTTTCTCTGACAGTTTTTTAATGTATTTTTCTTTTTCTATTTTTTAAATATTTACAGCAAAAAGAGGCTTAGTAGATGGAATAACAAGGTATAAGAAAACGATTTTTTATATCAAACAGTATTAAAATCTTCCTTCTGAATTAATAGGTAAATAAATATTTCTTATTAAAGAATAATATGAATTGAATTAAAGGCGTATTCCCACAATGGTATAAAAATTTTTATAAATAATAAAGGGGCTATCAAACTTTAATATGCTACAGTACCTACAAACCTATTTGTACCTACTTAACTCTTTTTTTAATATTTCTTTTACTTTTACAGTTTTTGCTTCGTATATTTACTCGTATCAATACGTACGAAAAGTATGGCACATAAATACCAAAATGAAAACCACATTATTTTTCGGTTAGTTTAAAGTGCCGGTAAAAATAATCCAGCCTATACTTAGGGCATACTGAAAGTTTCTGGATTCTGATAAATAAGACTCCGTATTGTTTTTAAAAGTATATTCCTTCGCAATTAATGCATTTTTGCATTCGCTGAAACCACTGTACAAAGCAGTTGGAACAGTCTTTCCTAGGGACCTCTTCAATGGCTTCATGGAACGCATTCACCGCCGATCAGGGCTCGTAAAACGTGTGCCTCTAAGTTTGTCTTTAATTTTTGGAAACAAAAAGAAGTCGCAGGGTGCCAGGTCCGGGCGAGCGGCTGTAAGACGAATGCGTCATCAGTTCCACATTTGAAGCCTTCAAATAGGCTTCTGTTACCTTAGCGGAATGTAAGGATTCGTTATCGTGGTGAAGGACAACATTGCTTGGAGGACGCTTTTCGCGAACTTTTTCTAAGACTCTGGTCAAGCAAATGTAGACGTACCAATCTGCAGTCATTATCCTTTGATCTTCAAGCGATACTGTAGTGTAATGACCTGATTTTACAAAAAAAGAAGCAACCATTTTATTTACCAATGCTTCGACTTTTCTTAACTTTCGTCGGCAAATCTTCAAAAGGTAAAACCCACCCTGCCTGACTGGCTTTTTCTTTCAAGTTCAAAGCAGTATACCCAGGTTTCGCCACCCGTCACGATATTATAGACAGCCAATGACTCTTCCATTAAACTTTTTTATCATTTACGGCACCACTGGACAAGCAGTCGTTTCTGGTCCTCCGTTAAGTCATGCGGTATCCATCGAGTGCAAAGCTTCTGAACCTTCAGATGCACATGTAAAATGTTTTGCTTTTGGCTCATTCCGATGCCTAACAAAGCACGAATTTGCTGGCAATAAATTTTTGTCAGTTTCAATAAGTTGTCGTACGGTGTCAATATTAGAGCCTGTATGCCACCGCAGTCGCCGGCCGACCTTCACGTACCTCGTCATGTAGATAATCTCGTCCACGCCTAAATTCTCCAAACCACGAATACACAGAGCTGCGACATGGTGCTTCATCACCAAATGCCAATTGAAGTCTCTGGCAACTCTCTTGTTGACTTAAGCCACAACGAAAATCATAAAAAAAATCATTGAACGAAAATGTTCACGAGTTAAATTCATTTTGATAGTGACACACAATTTTCGGAAGGACGTCACGATTGAAAAACAAATGACAGTCTCGCAAAATAAAAAGTAACGTGTTCCCAAAGAGTTTCATTTTCAAATTTCATAATTGTTTTTTCATTAGTTTATTGTAAGTGGCCAGATCCAGAAACTTTCAGTATGCCCCACGTAGGTATATTCTGTCGATCAATAGCGTTACTTGGAGTGTGTTGTCCGCAGCCGCCCGTATCGATCATGAACTTCGTGGTGCGCTACCGGCCCGAGGAGCAGCATTCGCTACGCCCCCACCACGACTCCTCAACCTACACCATAAACCTGGCCCTCAACACGCCCAGTAAGTGTTCACTAAAAGCCATTCCACATTTCAGTTCATTCAGTTAACTTCTCAAAGGAGCTCAATGGCGCAGTGGCTAACGCGCCCGGTCTGCGAGTGCTGAGGTTAAGCAACTTTCGCAAAGAACAGACATCGGATGGGAGACCAAAAAATTTATCATCTCGAGCTCCTTCGTGCTTCGGAAGGCACGTAAAGCAGTTAATCCCGGCTGCATTAGCAGTCGTTAACAACTATAAATCCGCACTGGGCCGTGGGCCCGTGTAGTGGTTTATGGCCCGTTCTCTCTATCCCTCCATAGGGAAGACTCGTGCCCCAGCAGTAGGGACAAAAATTGGGCTGAGTGAGCTTTCGTCTATTATCATCACTCGGTGAACGCCTCGGTGGCCGAGTAGCAAAACGCTTGGCCCGATACTCGAAGGTCCCAGGTTCAATTCCTAGGTCGGGAAAGTGTGTTTCGGATTGATTCGGTCCATGAATAACCCGCAGGCTTATTACCGATCTTTTGCGATCAGTCGTTATCGCGAAATTGTACGATTATTGCTGTCAAAACGCAAATTCGTATTATGGAACGTACAACTGCGATCAAGCGCCAACAGCGCCTCTAGCGAACAATCAATTAACTGAAACTGCATGTCAAACACTTTGAAACAAAGCGACCGATTGTTTATTCGTATTACGCAATGAAATTTGACAGCGACGTGAGAGCGATAGCGACTTGGATCTAACAACTAGTGCTATAGTGATTGTTTGGTGTTTCTTATTAGTTGCTTTGTCAAATTAAACTGTTATTTCGTCTCATTAATTGTAAGTGACCATTGATATTACTTTAAAAACTGTTATTAGATTATTGTTCAGTGATTCGTTATTGATATTCAGTCATGTTTTACTTGTAGTAGTGTGTTCTTAACTGCGATGGCGCGAGCTCTCATGTCGTTGGATTATTTCAATGAAGAAGCAAGTCGTAGAAGGAGGAGCACTACTAGTATTCGGAGGAGAATCAGAAATAATGCTATCAGCAGCGCATTTGAGATTTCTGACTTTGAATTCAGATCGCACTATAGGTTATCTAGGCAAATGTTCCAAAGTTTATGTCGTGGACTTTTGAGTAAACAAAAAACGCGAAACACTTCAGTTTCTTATTTGAGACCACTTAGACACACGTGAAATACATTTTTTGTTGTGCTGCGTGCGACTTGCGACGAGCAAACAAAATCCTTCTACATTAGAATTAAAATCTTGTTGGATAAATTGTTTGACGTTTGCGTTTACGATTGGTTGCCGTTCTATCGCGAGTGGCGCTAGTTGCCATACATTTTAGTCGCAAATGCACCAAGCGAGCAATCAGTTTGCGATTCACATCCATAATACCAGTTTAACAATCGCAACTGGTAGTAATCGCGTTGCTATTGTACAATTAGCAACCAGTTGCTATAGAACGGTAATAAACCTGCCGGGTTTGTGATCACTAACCCGCATCTGGCAAGCGTGGTGATTAAGTCAATACCCACGAATTGTAGTGGTGACTTGATTTCAATGATGGAGGCCTTGGCGCAGCAGTGGGACAATTATAAGCTTATCATTACTTATTATCAGACGAGATAAAGGTTGATATTTCTTGTTGTAGCTAAGAAAAGTATATAACAATTCGCATTTGTGTTAGATGTCGACTACGAAGGCGGCGGGTGCCACTTCATCCAGTACAACTGCTCGGTAAAGAACACCAAGCGCGGCTGGCTGCTGATGCACCCCGGCCGCCTCACGCACTATCACGAGGGCCTCAAGGTCACCAAGGGCACCCGCTACATCATGATCTCCTTCGTCGACCCGTGAACCAGCGCGCGACATCGATCAACACATTGGCTGTCCATACATACATACATACATACATACCATCACGCCTTTTTCCCAACGGGGTAGGCAGAGACCACATCCTTCCACTTGCTACGGTCCTGACACACCTCTTGCGCCTCCTCCACTCTCATTACTCCTTTCATACATGCTCGTCGGTTATGGGTACTTCTGACCTGACCTTTTCTTAGTACGTCTTGGACTTGTCCTAAGTACGTCCGTCTAGGCCTACCCTTTCCAACAGCTCCATCCACCCTCGCTTTGTAAATTTGTTTCGTTAATCGCCTTTCATCCCTCCTTTCCATATGCCCAAACCATCTTAGCATTCCCATCTCAATTTTAGTGACAACATCCTCTTTCACACCACAACGCTCTCTAATTTTGCTATTCCTCATTCTATCACTCAATGTCACTCCTGCCATACTTCGCAATGCTCTCATTTCCACTGCATTTATCCTACTTTCATCCTTCTTTTGCCATACCCAACTCTCATTTCCGTACATAAGCGTCGGCACCAACACCCCCGCATGAACAGCCAGTCGCGCCTTCTCTGACACTTTCTGACTGTTCATAAAGGCATGCAGCGCTCCATTCACCATATTTCCTGCATTCACTCTTCTATCAATATCACCCTCATGCCTTCCATCCCTCGTGAACCTAGTCCCCAGATACACAAATTCTTTCACTTGTTCTACTTTTTCACCTCCAATTAAAACATCACATTCTGTTATATCCTCCTCTCTTTCAAAAACCATGGTTTTTGTCTTACTTACGTTCACTTTCATACCTCTCGCTTCTAACGGCTTCTGGCTGTCCATCATTATGCAAATTAAAATAGAAATTATATTTATTCAATCAATATCTAGATAGATGATTAAGCTAACATTCTTACATGCTTAGAATAATAACGCATAGAAACCGAGTAGACGCAAGAAAAGTGAAGCAATTCAAACCAAGCCATTTTGGCTCAGTCCGCCCGAACGTCACATCAGTTGTCAAGATCAAGCGCTAGTGCAAACATCTCCGACAATTAATTACATTATGGCGGTTTGTGCAATTAATGGGTGTCACAATTCATCGCATAAGGACAAAAAAGCATTTAACATAACATTTCATATTAAGTATTACAAATTGACTTGTATTGAGCTAAATATTTACTACTTTTAAAAATAAAATTACAAGCCTCGATTTTATGAAAGTGTTACTAGTAAGAAGAAATTATTTTCCCATTATTCATTGGTGTATGTTAGTTATAAAATTAAATCTTATTGAAAATATTTATTGAAACCATAATATATTTTAAGTGTTGCCCTTAAGTAAGATAATATCTTTCCCTATTTAGTGTAATGGTATAATGATGAGCAGTAATCGGAATGAAGGTGGCTAATTTAACTAAAGTTGCCGACAAGACAACACTAAAAGTGGTTAATAGCACCAAAATGTTGTTTATTTATTTTTATTGAATCCCAAATCTTGGAAATACTTTTATTTATAAGTAGTTTTTCTTATTAGTACACATGAAATTACTTGTATTGTAGTATTTCATAACAATTCCAACGTCCGCATTTACAATTTTATATGGCAAAACAGTAATGCCTTATAAAACTTTTTTTTGGCGTGTCTGAGCTTTTGGGGGGGGGAGCATAGTGAGAGAACCAACTTCTTCTACCACCCCCTATTAAATCCCAAAATAATTTTTTGTCTGCTACCATTTTAGATTTCCGTCTGACCCTATTGTATCTACTTGTTGGATCGAAAAAATACGATTAAACCGCAATGACAGCTATTGGAAACCAACTAAAAACACAAAAATTTGTTCGATACATTTCGATGATAAAGAAAAATATACCACGAAAGGTGGATTATGCAGATTATGCAACTAGTATGTGATATGTAATACAGCTGAAACCTATTTAAGGAACCATATTAAAAATAATCCCAATGTGGATTCAGAAAAAAATTAACCCTAAAAATTATGCCTTTACTTTGCAGGATTTTATTTCCTAACATAGATGAACATATAAATGCACAATATCATGATAACAATTTGACACGACTTATTGTTGAGCAGTATTTAAAAATCAGACTCTTTTATGAGTCTATAAAAGATAATATTTTGCAATTCTTATCATCCAAGCGCAACTTCTTAAGAAAACATTTGCAACGCCAAGGATATTGAATACTGTATTTTAGTCACTACAGAGGCAGCACTGTTGACCAAATCAAATTCCATACTAATTTTATATATATTTTATAAATACTCTTTAAAATGATACGTTGTACCGCTATTAATTGCAAAAACATGGAATCCATATGTTCCCCAAAGACCCCAAAAGAAGAAAAATGTATTAATATCCTTAATTTTATCCATAGAAAAAAACACAGTAACCTCGTCCATGAGTACCTTCACAATTCCAATAAGGTTTATATCGTATACTTTCAGGTTCTTACAAATAAACAAATAATAAGGTCTGAATAGTTATTCCGTGTTTTGTTCCCGTCATGTAAACGTCATTTAAAATTAGAGTAAAAGAGATAAAACACGGAATAACTATTCGAAGCATATTTTTGTTTATTTGTAAAACGCAAAGTGTTTTTATTGCGTAGGTGTATAAATAATATAATAAAAAAGGACTTTGTCATGACATATTATGACTTTTATTATAAATCATCCTCCTAGCGGTTCGTTCCTTTCATGGATTCAAACTCCCAACGACGGATATGAGGCGCGTGACTCCGATTACTGAGCTACCACCACTCCTGATTTTTATTACAAATTTTAGTAAAGAGAAAAGCTAAATATTTGATTTCGAGGTCCTTTTGATTATTATTGATTAATGCCATATAAACATTATCGTATTAAACTAAATTATCAACAAAAAGTATATAAGATGTTATTTATTTATTATTTATTATTAGCCCTCGCTGTCCCACTGCTGGGCAAAGGCCTCCCTCCATAAGATGTTAGACATTTATTTTCTTACTTATCTTTTAACGATATTATCATGAACTACTGTACTACTTATACTATTATTTCACGTAAGTATAACATTTCCCCACTTTCGGGGAAATTGTTCATTTACTGTACACATTTAAGTTTTGTTTGTGTGCGTGTAGGCGACCGTAAGCACGTAATGCTCACGCCTACATTAATCTGCTTTTTGCGTCACTTTAGGCGATGCGTTTGTATGAAGACTATCCATCTAGGCGTTATTAATCTAAGCTTACATGTATGTCGAACACCCACCCTAACATTACGATTATTTGTCTCTACAGGATATTTGGAAATATGTGTATTACCAAATACCCTGTCTATTTGGTAATACCTGTGTTATGGACTGTATTAAAATATACAGTGTGGAAATTTAACTCAGGCCCTGGAGGGAAACTACTTTAAATCCTTAAGCTAGCTCATTTTACTTAAAGGAGACATTCCTTTATTTTTAAAAAGAAACAAATCTGCATTAAAAGATTTTTTAAAACTCGCTTGCTTCGCCCGGGACTCGAACCAACTAAAATTTAAAAAAATAAACACTCTTTATTTTATTGTACTAATCGGTAGTATTAATATTCAGGATAAAGTTTCTTTAACAAACATTTGGTCTTAAAAATAAAAATAATCGTTAAATCTAACATCAACTTTATTTTACTATCCATTTTGTAACACTTAAATTATTTAACTGATAAATTGTTCGAAATG